>CM034356.1:41033119-41535314 GCA_019925275.1 Mytilus edulis | reverse complement strand
CTCATCATAGATACCAGGATTAAAATTTTGTATTTGCGCCAGACGCGCGTTTCGTCTACAAAAGACTTACCAGTGACACTTGAAGTAAACAAAGTTAAAAAAAAAACCAACCCCAAATAAAGACACGTACCTGCATTATACTGCAGATGAAACGTTAGAGACAAACAACTCAGTTGATTTATCCAAGGAGGTTATATGAGACGGTTCTGGTGTATTGTTGGTAATAATGCAGTGTATAGGTGTTTATGATATGGAAATAAAGTTGACGCGCAATTTCAAAATCAATCGTCTGCCTACGGTGAAAAAAGATAAAGGAAAAAAATAAAGGTTTTAAGGGTTTAAAGGAAAGTTAGTGTGCGAATTTTATTCAACACTACATGGCTTTAAACAAAGATTTTCGCTTCACCTTTCAATTTCTGTTTAAGAGAATTGGCAGGTAATAATCATAGAAAATATACGAATATGCAAAGTACTTTAGTTACGGTGTCGAGTAACGACCAGAAGGAATATTTGCAATTGAAACATAGAGAAATTTATCGGGAACAACGTAAAAGTGACTTTCTGTTGATATTAACATTGACGGCAATGAGACGGATATCCGTTTCATTTCTATTGGTAATAAGTTTATTTTTTATATAAAATTTTAATTTTCAATTACTTAGTAAACATATTTAAAAAAATCTTTTTAACATGTTAATAATTGTATATCCGGTCAATTTATTATACCTCGGGTGTTCCCGTTCTTACTCGGGTATGTCATTAGGACAAAATCTCCCTCTGTGACAGAGTCGATCTCAACTAGTTAACACCCACTTACAGAAAAGTAGGTAACATTTTATGTGTAATTATCGTCTTTCGTCCTCTCTCCTTCTCATATAACCTTCTTGGTATACCGTATAACATCAATAAATCAAGTTTAAGGAAGACTACTTATTCTGATTCAAAATTTATCAATTCATTAGTATTGATGTGTTTATAATGTGGATTTTCTTTGAATAAACTCTTTTGATTTTATTTCAACGTCATTGAATATACACATAAGCGATAATTTTTCAATTATCCAATTAACAAACAATTAACTAACATTTATGGCAATATTCCTGAAATAAATAATATTCTATATCAAAACGGTCATATAGATGTGCGTGTATATACTTTCAAAAACACAACAAACATTGTCCATGTTTTGTTCGCAGTTGACATTTTTGAATAACACCATGTTGCTTCTAATATAGTTTTCAGTCTGTACTCAGTTTCTGTTACGAAAACCTAAAAAAAACCAAAGTAGTTATTACATTTAAATAATTAAATTAAGATGATATGGTATATAAAGGCAACAGTAGTATACCGCTTTTAAAAAAATCATGAATCGATTAAAAAAACAAATCCGAGATCAAACTAAAACAGAAGGAAACACATCAACTATAAGAGGAAAACGACGGAACAACAGAAACACTGCAACAAAAACAAACGTCAACATACCTAGAAAATGACTACTAATATTGATTTTGATAAAAACTGCCATATTCCTGACTTGAGTACATTACATTTGAAGAAAAGAATTGTGACTTGAACATGATTTGTTTGCTAGCCAAACCTCCAGCTTATATGGCAATCGTTATAATAGCCAATGTTACAACTCTCCACTAGAGACAAAATAACATAGACGTTAAATGTATTTGTCACGCACGATGGAAAAAACCAATACCACATTGTCAACAATAAAAGTCCCCGAAAGGACAAATATTAAAAAAAAATAAGCATGAAAACTAACGGCCTGATTTATGTAAAAGAACTATGAATGAAATATGAATATGATATTCAGCGACATACGACAACCACTAAATTACAGGCTCAGGATTTGGGACAGGCTCATACAGAATATATTAAGGATTAAACATGTGAGCAGGCGCACAACTCTCTACTTAACCTAGAACAGTGGCGTACACGAACCAGTTCAACATATGAACACACTATAAAACTTAGTACAAAATGCTTAACTCATTAAAAAAAAGCAATTTACAAAAGTGCAGACCAGGTGTGGCAGGGTAATTATACATCACGATAACACAAAAAATCTGAATTACAGATGTGATAGTATTCGTTCGCAATTACTGACAGCTAGTTCAAACAACTAATAAAAAAATCTGTGACTAAAGTATCAAATTGAATACGCTCACATCCAACATCCAATGGATTTAGTGGAAACCTTATTAGCATTCAGATTACATTCTTTGAAATCTAAACGTCACTTCAGACACGAACGATTATAATATATAAACACCGTATGATGGTGCCAAAGAAATATCATTATCATAAAAAGGAAATTTACAATAGGGAAAGAACAATTTTCCCTTTTGTCGTAATTTTAAAAGTTTAGATTTCCGTGTAAAACTGGGATACCTAAATTTTGAAAGGACAGTTATAACAGTTTATACTGATTTATTAAAAGCAAGTTCCTTTTGGGTAAATTACGACAGTATATTATTAAGATCATTCTTGATTATTCGGGTCTATAGTAAGGTTGTTCATAAACTGTGATTCATAACAGTACAAGAACAAGTCTGCTATGAAAGGGGTGGAAATGGTGCTATAGAAATACATAAACCTTGTTGATACACTGTATTGCCGAAACGTACATAAACGTTATCTATGAGAAAATTAACGGCTTCAAAAATCACATCATACCGCCAGTAAGTATATCTTGCATATTTTCAGTTTGAGTTACATAAGAAGGCTTTGAATGAGTTGCAGCAAATCATGCAAATACATATCTTATTAAATTTTTCAAACGACCATTCAATCAAAAAGGAAAAGTTATGTCTAATAAGATTGTGTGGGAGTATAGTATTTTTTAGACGAAACGTCAAAACTGTCAGCAGAATCACAGCGACAATTAAAAGTACGCATTTATAAAAAGTATACAGTGGTTAAAGTAATAGCTGGTTAAAAACACTAAAAGATTAGTTTTAGAACACTTACAAGAGACCGAGATGAAACGATGTTCGAGAGTTTTTTTTGTGTACTTAAGGTAGCCAATACATAGTAGGAATCTTCATATGTTTCAACAGAGACCTTAAGCTGTGGTGTGGTTATTATATGACTGTTTACTTTTTGACTCTCAGTGGAGCACACTGACCTGAATGCTAATTCATTTATAATAACATTCTTAAGAATTTCCATGTAAAGTAACCAATCAGGTCGCCAACATATATGTCATTTAAATCCTTTGAAGAAAAACATAATAGATATAAGAAATGTGTGAATTGTGCATTAAAATTGTCTTGGTTTTTTTTCATAAGGACTCCACCCACCGAATAATTTTGAGGTATCATAGTATTGCAACCAAAATATTTGAGGTCAGTAGAGTCACTAATGGTATAAACTGGATTTTAGCCAGTGTCAGTGATGAATTCCCCATTAATAGTATCAAACACACCTATTTCATTTCTTAATCAATTACATCGTATGTAAGTTACTGACATATAAAATCGCACACCATAGTTTTTCTAATGGCAAACCTTAATCTATTTTTTGTTGTGGTTTTATTTTGTTAATAATAAATGTCTTTGGCCAAATTCTTTTTGTACAGAATATTCATACCGCCAGTCTTAACTCATTAATGTTCTGGGCAGATATGGAACATTTGTTTATAGTTATCACTTTAAACTCCTCAGAGTCTGATGCAGTACTTTACAATATTTGTGTAGTCTGAAATGGTCTCGACGAAGACTCAACCAGTCTCTACCTGTCTCGACAAAAGTTCCACAAATCTAGACCTGTCTATACTCAGTCTCGACGAGTCTTGACCTGGTTAGAAAAGTCTTAACCTCTAAATTTAGTCGTGACTGGTCTGAATCAGCCCATATAACTGAATTTTATATTGCTATTACAAAATTCCAGGTAATAGTTCGGACTTAATTCAGATAGTCACATTATTGTTTTATTTTATTTTTTCAAATTGCCTTGGATTTTCATCAAACTTTCAAGCTATCTCATACCTGGGATTCAGTATCCTGTCGATAGAATGTTGAGTCTAGTCAAAAAAAATCTGTGCTCAAAATATTGTCTTTTCAGACTCTGTGGAGTTTGACGTGTATACTATTCATTACAACAGTTCTTACAAAAATGAAGTATGTTAACATGAATAACATATTATTATTATGACTGAAAAAAACAACAGGTTTATATACAATATACTGCACGTGTAAATACTTGTAAAGACTGTAAAGATTGATAATTTCAAACATTTTTTTTCAAGATCTAACAAAGTTAGGTCATTCTGTGCAAATGTAAACAAAAAGTAAACAATGTTAATACATTAAAAAAATTACAAAAAATACTGAACTGCGAGGAAAATTTAAAAAAGCAGAGAAGCAAAATCAAAACCTCAACTGTCATATTCTTGAATTCGTTCATGCATTTCCTTGTGTAAAACATGTTTTATCAAACCTCTTACCCGCATGACAGTCGCACAAAACTCCATTACATCGACAAAGATGTGTGAACAAAACTAAAACAGACACATAAGGTAAAAATGTCAAAAACAGGCACACAGCTGTCAACACTGTGCTATAATCTTCGTCACTATGAAAACAAACAAATGTGTAACAAATTTAAAGAAGCACAAAAAGGTATAAATATTTACAGTTGGCAAACATATATGTGCGTCACTAATGAGTCGATAGACGAAACGCGCGTCTCGTGTGTATCAAATTATAAGCCTGGTACCTTTGATAACTAAATACGAACAAAGCACATTAACAAAACTGAAATACAAGAATACGATACAATTATCATAGCACAATCACACAATTAGAGGTTGTATAAATACATAACTACGTCATGTAACAAAGAAACAGAAAACAAATTCGTTCATAGATACCAACAGTTTGTTGAACAGATTTTCTTGATTTATCTTCATCCGGAACACTTGCACCTTACCATTTGAAAGCTAAGGAGTTACTGCAAGATAGAAACTTTAGCAGTTTTATGTTATCCAAGTTCATCTTAGGTCAACATTATCTGCGGTAAATCGAACCTTAATCTCTAAATAATTCTTGTATATCTACAGGAATTTTAGAAAATATGTTTTAATCACGTCAGCACCGAAGCACCGAACACTGAGCTAATGATACTTTCGGAAATTCACAGTCCACCAGCAGTAGCACAATTCGTATTACAATCGAGATTGCATATTTATTACGGTGATGTCATTTTAATTCTATAGTCGGTAAATTTAAATACATTTCATCTAGCCTATTGATTCTTAGAATACTTATATACCAGAACATCAATTTCACACTATATTTTTTCTGGTAAATGAAAGCATAACTAAACATGTATTGCTCTGTTGTAATGAAAATTTATGGTTCCACATTTTGGTCAAAACAATACAGATATATAGGGTAGGGATTTTGTAGAACTCTTCATACAGTAAATCAGTAACTCAGTTTGAACCATATGAATCTGTTCCAAGTCATGAGTCAGTTGTTGTCGCTGTTGTCTGTCTGTCATATTCGTTTTCATTAAAACTTTTTTCACAAATTATGACGTATGTTTTTGTTTGAATTGTTTCACATTTTTTTCATATCGGGACTAACAAATTCGATCTCATCCTTCTCAACATATATTTCGCAAAAGAAATAAAGTAGACAGACATATACTTAACTGGCAAATAAAACAAACGTTACGTTACAAACACACTTTTAAATAGCAAATTGATACATATCCAAAATATATTAGATATGCATTGATTAAACACTATGGTCAGTTCACGTAAGTATGTAACCTTCATCGGTACCAGAGACTCCATGCATGGAGAAAGATTAATTGGAATCAAAATCAAGAATATTACCATAAAAAACAAAATGATGCCGAATACAATTTATTTTTTGGGAATCCTGAACGTAGAATCGAATTTCCAAAATAAATCTCTATATATGTGATAAGATGTAGCACTTGTTTAAGCAAATTAATGATATTTACATGTATATAGGAATATCCTTGCTATTCAGTGTTTCTTATATTCTGGGCCATATTATGCTTTATCAAATCAGATATGCATCAAGACTATTGCCTCGAAGGAAACTAATATTTGCACTGTCTGTAACATGACTTTGTTAATTCGTTGTATGGTGATCTAATAAATTGGGTGGTAATTAGTTAGTTCCCCTGCCTTTTCTTAATATAAAAAGAACCACACATTATAAGTGCCATGCATACAAAGCTCTTTTCTGAACTTACCTTTAGCAGGAACACTCAAGTATTTTTTTTATAAAGCCAAGGTGTCTAAGACCCGAAACTGTTGAAGAGCTGTTTGACCAAACAGAACTTAAAAACATTGATAAGACTTGCATCCTAAATTTCCCTCACACCAGTTTATCGAATCAGCATAGTTAATTATGACCTAAATGTCTTATTTTTATCAGAGATACTTACTTGAATATAAATACAGTGGTCCAAATATAAAATATAATTGATAATTTTGTCCCCCTTTTTTCTACATGTTAAAAAAGCAGAGTGATTTGATAAAAACCATACTTTTGTGTATAAACATGGATCAGCAAGATTAATTTATATATCTCCAAGCTAGACAACTTGCATAAATGGTTATGAAATGCATTTCCAGTGAGATTTTGGAATTCCTATATAAGTATACACCAATTTTCCTTGAAATAAATAATTCACTAAGAAACCCTATAAAACATGAACACTCACTAGATAATTGAACCAAAAGCAATATTTATCTGTAAACTAGTCATAATATACAAGTTTCATTGCTTTAAGTGTTAGAAAATGCAAAAATTAAAATTCCAGGGAAACTCTTAACTGCGAGCATGCTGAATGTCCAAACAAAGGTAAACTACCTTAGTGTAACAATTTGAAGGCTGTAATTTGACACTAGCATATTTGTTACATAAAATAAATAATGTTACATGATTTCTGACATCCCTCATTATCCCTCTCTCCCTCTCTCTTGCCCACTCTATCTCTATTTAGCTCACTCAATGCTCTTCATCTTCGTAATGTATTTTGGCCTTTTAAACATTTTTTGATTCGAGCGTCCCTGATTAGTCTTTTGTATACGAAACGCGCGTCTGGCGTAGATATGAATTGTAATCCTGGTATCTATGATGAGTTTATTCGCTAGTTCTAGCTCACATACTCACTCACTCTAGCCTCATTCACTCACTCACTCTCTACAGCTCATTCACTCAGTCTCTCTCCAGCTCATTCACTCACTCTATCCAGATCACTTTTTCACTCACTCTCCAGCTCACTTACTCTTTCACTCACTCTCTCCAGCTCACTCTCTCCAGCTCATTCACTCATTCACTCACCATCTCTCTCTTGCTCATTCACTCAGTCGCTCCAGCTCATTCACTCACTCTCTCTAGCTCATTCACTCACTCACTCTCTCCAGCATTCACTCACTCACTCTCCAGGTCACTCACTCACTCACTCACTCTCTCCAGCTCATTCACTCATTCACTCTCTCCAGCTCATTCACTCACTCAGCTCATTCACTCACTCACTCAGCTCATTCACTCATCATTCACCTCTCACTCACTCTCTCCAGCTGATTCACTCACTCACTCTCATTCACTCACTCACTCTCTCCAGCTCATTCACTCACTCACTCAGCTCATTCACTCACTCAGCTCATTCACTCACTCAGCTCATTCACTCACTCACTCTTTCCAGCTCACTCACTCTTTCACTCTCTCCAGCTCATTCACTCACTCACTCTCTCCAGCTCATTCACTCACTCACTCACTCTCTCCAGCTCATTCACTCACTCACTCAGCTCATTCACTCACTCGTTCTTACTTACCATTAAATATTACCTTTCCTTAGACATCCTCCTAGGCAGTTTACAACCCAAGAAGACTTAGTCCACTTCTATGATGACTGGCAGAAGCAATGCTTATGTTCTACTCCGCTGTGAAAAATCACAGTATATCCAGGAGAACACCATTGTCTACCAGTGTCAGGGAAAGGGTGACACCATCACCTTCTGTTAAACTTCATTAGGTGAGGAGCAAGTTTTATTTGATTTTTGACATAAAACTCTAAATCTCAAACAAAATGTTGTATGCTTTGGTATTTTTACAAATGGCTTCTTGCAGTTTTATCTTACAGAAGGATGTTTATGATATTTTGCTATCATTTGCATGATGGTTTTCCATCATTCTATGTACTTTTCAAATATAATTGTCGAAACATGTTTTATTTAATAAATTATTGAGAAAATTGCAAATATCCATATTAAAGGACGATAACTGCAATTGATATTTTATTCAGATTGCTACCATGTGTCGGTACATGTTTTGTAGAAACAGTTTTCAACAAGATCCTTGGTTTGTCTCAGAAAGCTAGCACACACTAAGTTTGTCAGACTTGGAAACATGGTAATATATCACCAAAATTTCGACAAAAAAGTACCAAAGTTGTGTAATCAACTTCAGTTATCGTTCAAAATCCATGGGTCACAATTATAACGAGAATTTCAGCAAAAGTATCATAAGTCAAGGTTATTGGGGACAGGAAAATGTGTGGTTTTTTTTTTTATCCCTCCTCCTTTATTTCCAAAATTCCCAATTTTGGTTTTCTATCAATTTCAATATGAACATAATACATTTAGTGGGGAATTTCAGCAAAAGTATCACAAGTCATAGGTTATTGGGGACAGGAAAAAGTTTTTTTATATCCCTCTCCTTGTATTTCGTTCATTTCTTGTACATCAATAAGGCCGCTAGTTTTCTGGTTTGGATTGTGTTACCTTGTCACTTCAGGGCCTTTTAAAGCTGATTATGCGGTATGGGCTTTGCTCATTGTTGAAGGTCGTACGGTGAGCTATAGTTAATTTCTGTATCATTTTGGTCTCTAGCGGAGAGTTGTCTCAACATGGCTATCATACCACATCTTCTTTTTTTGTAATCAATGAATTATGTAAAAGATTTAATAACTGGAGAATTTCAGAAAAGTTATCAGAAGTTCACATGAATAATTTTAGCGCTTATATAAATCTGTATATGATGAACATTCATTACTATATAAATACAGTGTATTTACTTTCAATTTTAAGTTTACTAATCGATCCTTTGTGGTCATTGATACAGTATACAGATCCTCTCTATTTAATAAACTATGTGACCGCCGTGGAAAGTAAACTTGAAAATGATAGCAGATAGAATTCTTAAAATACAGTAAAATACAGAAAAACGCAAACCGGAAGTCTAATCAGACTTAAAATTTCGTCCAATGACGGGACAATATCCGGATGCCTTTTTCTCGTTTTTCTCCCAAAATAACTCAATCTGAATAATCATATGAATGGATGACAAATGCGACTATGCACTGTACCTATAGGACACAGAGGCGTGTTGATTAATTTATTGTGGAAAGAAGAGAAGCGACACCAAAAATGAGGTCTTCTCGTTTAATAGTATAGATATAGATTAATATATATACTTGTCTTTAGTCCCCCAAACCTAAGTCAGGTATATTACAGGAGACCATGGTTCTGCTAATGCTTTTTTCCAAATAAACATCTTATAATATAAGGTTTTGCCACTGATATTTAAATGCAGGGTGATATAGTGTCATATTAGATATAGGAAGATGTGGTATGAGTGCCAATGAGACAACTCTCCATCCAAATAACAATTTATAAAAGTAAACCATTATAGGTCAATGTACGGCCTTCAAAACGGAGCCTTGGCTCACACCGAACAACAAGCTTTAATGGGCCCCAAAATTACTAGTGTAAAACCATTCAAACGGGAAAACCAGCGGTCTAATCTATATAAAACAACGAAAAACGAGAAACACGTATAAATTACATAGCTTGTTTGAATTTGTCTATATTTTGAGTACCATTTTTGGTTCTTTTTTTGTCATCGGCGTTTATATACGTTTTTGTTTGTTATTTTTTCCCCAGGCATCTCTGAATATATATCCATTTTCTGAATAGCCATCTGGTACAGTAATATTCGCATAGCACAGGGTTGATACCACAGCTATCGTATTTTTAGTCCCAGAGAGCATCAGCCCAGTAGCTTGTATATATAAATATTGTTTGATTGAAATTTCCGTATCAACTTCACAACTTATACACGATGGTCTTGAAGTATAGATTGTGGATACAGACGTTGTTTATCATCTTAATAACGTGTTATACTATTCTTTTATTTGGCTTTATAAATATTACTTTTACTGTTTAATCTGCTTTTATTGGTATCGATTAGACTGGTTTGGTCTTGTACATCCCATCATTGTGCTATTGTTCTATGATAATTCTCGTGTTCTTGTCTTTTATGTTTGATAATGTGCTTTGTCTGTCTGCCTTTTGCTGTTTCTTTGATACATATTACGTTGATCTGTACTTGTACATCACGTTATTGTGCTATTGTAAAACGTTTTTATATTCTTGTCTTTCATTTTTGCAAATGTGCTTTGTCGATATGCTTTTTTATGTTTCTTTGATACATATATGACGTGGCTCTGTACTTAAATATCCCATCTGTATGCCACATGTAGAGCAGGATCTGCTTAACCTTTCGGAGCACCTGAGATCACCCCCAGTTTTTGACGGGGTTCGTGTTGCTCAGTTTTCTGTGTACTATTATTTGTCTGTTTGTGTTTTTCATTTTTAGCAATGGCGTTGTCAGTTTTCGATTGATGACTTTGACTGTTCCTCTTGTATCTTTCGTCCCTCTTTTATGTTATTTACTATGGTAAATTTGTGTATTCTTGTCATTAATTTTTGCTTTATGTCTGGTTTATATGCCATTTTGTGCTTCTTTGTTACATATTTGTTTGTTTTTATAATGATTAAAATTATAACACAATGTGGACTGCTGTACCCCTATTTTTGACATTTTTACCTATTAAGTCTGTTTGTTTTGATAACACATCGTTGTCAATATAATATAATTTGTTGCGGCTATCGTACAAGTAAGATATGTAGCTAGCTGTAAAACCAGGTTAAATCCACCATTTTCTACTTAATAAAATACCTGTACCAAGTCAGGAATATGATAGTTGTTATCAACTCGTTTGATGTGTTTGAGCTTTGAATTTTGCCGTTTCATTTAAGGACTTTCTTTTTTTAATTTTCCTCATCTGAGTTCAGTAATTTTGTGATTTTACTTTTCCCTACAACAAAATTATGAAAAATGATTTAAAGAAAGAAATATATCTTAGTTTGATTGAAAAGAGTATAGAAAAACTTCCTGATATAAGTCAGATATAAGAAATATATTCCTTATTTTGTTCAAGTTGAAACAAATATAGAATGTACCGATAACACGTGTGATATATATATGCTTAAAGTAAATCGTATAACCATCTGGTATGAGGAACCTTTACCCTCACCTGAGTCAGAAGTGTAACATAACAACATAAAAAGACCCACTCTTAAATATTATTAACCGGATTTTTGTGACAAAAATATCGGTTATTGATTTGGGGATGTACGGCGGGCGGGCGGGCGGGCGGCAATCATATGTTGTCCGTGCATTAACTCATTAACCGTTCAACCAAAGCTTTTAAAATTTTAATATGTTGTTACTGACAACTAAATGAAGGTCAAGTTCAATAATGGCGATTTTGACTTTTACCGTTCAGGAGTTATGGTTCTTGAAAGATTGAAAAATGAAGTTTCCAGTCGTGTCCGTGCATTTACGCATGAACTGTTCTACCAAAGCTTCCCAAATTTTAATATGTTGTTACTGATACAGACAAATGGAGGTCAAGTTTAATAATGACGATTTTTACTTTTACCGTTCTGGAGTTATGGTTCTTGAAAGATTGAAAAATAGAGTTTCCAGTCGTGTCCGTGCATTTACGCATGAACTGTTCTACCAAAGCTTCCCAAATTTTAATATGTTGTTACTGATGACAAAATAGAGGTCAAGTTCAATAAAGACCATTTTGACTTTTACCGTTCAGGAGTTATGGTTCTTGAAAGATTGAAAAATGGTGTTTCCAGTCGAGTCCGTGCATTTTCTCATGAACCATTCAACCAAAGCTTTTAAAATTTTTATATGTTGTTACTGATGGCAAAATGAGAAATTTAGTTCAATAATGACGATTTTGACTTTTACCGTTCAGGAGTTATGGTTCTTGAAAGATTGAAAAATGGCGTTTCCATTCACGTTGTTGCATTTACTCATGAACCATTCAATCTAAGCTTTTCAAATTTTAATATGTTGATACTGATGACAAAATGGAGGTCAAATTTGATATTGACAATTTCACTTTCACCATTCATCAGTAATGGTTCTTGTGATATTGCCAGGACACAAATAAATATTAATAAATCCGGTTTGCTGTCGTTGTGACAGCCTCTTGTATGAAATAGTTTAATTCGACGAAAACATTTAACCAAAAACAAGTATATACACTGAACGAATAAGTTACTGTCGGCATCCCAATGGGAACAAACTGTGCCCCTCTACTTGCCGACTTGTTTCTTATTATTATGAGGCTGACTTCATACAGGAACTTCTTAGGAAGAAAGATAAGAAGTTAGCAATATCCTTTAACTCTACTTTCCGCTATATAGATGACGTTCTTTCACTAAACAATTCAAAATTTGGTGACTATGTGGAACGCATCTATCCCATCGAATTGGAGATAAAGGATACTACAGATACAGTTAAGTCGGCTTCATATCTTGACTTACATCTAGAAATTGACAATGAAGGTCGGTTGAAAACAAAACTTTACGACAAAAGAGATGATTTCATCTTTCCAATTGTGAACTTTCCATTTCTAAGTAGCAACATTCCAGCAGCACCTGCATACGGGTATATATCTCCCAATTGATACGATATTCCCGTGCTTACATTTCCTATCATGATTTTCTTGATAGAGGGTTACTGCTCACAAGGAAGCTATTAAACCAAGAGTTCCAAATGGTGAAGTTGAAATCATCCCTTCGTAAATTTTACGGACGCCATCACGAGTTGGTTGACCGTTATGGAATAACCGTTTCACAAATGATATCGGATATGTTCCTTACGTCGTAACTACAATCCCAATCCCTTTCATGAATGTGACCTACCGAATTAGACTATTTACCGGATTTGTAATCACATTAGCAACACGACGGGTGACACATGTGGAGCAGGATCTGCTTACCCTTCCGGAGCACCTGAGATCACCCCTAGTTTTTGGTGGGGTTCGTGTTGTTTATTCTTTAGTTGTCTATGTTGTGTCATGTGTACTATTGTTTTTCTGTTTGTCTTTTTCATTTTTAGCCATGGCGTTGTCAGTTTGATTTAGATTTATGAGTTTGACTGTCCCTTTGGTATCTTTCGTCCCTCTTTTTTTTGCACTATAAAGATGGTGTACTTTCACAAAAAAATCCAGAGTTTGGTGTCTATGTTGAACGCGTCTATCACATCGAACTTGATAAACAAGAATACAACAGGTACAGTTGAGTAGTCCTTAAATTTTGAACTACATAAAGGAAGTGACAATGAAGGTCGGTTGACATATTTGGAGTCACAATCCAAAATATTTCCATACATAACAAAATAGAAATGTTTTAAATTAAATTCTCAAACATGGAATAGTAATCTTATTCTCTCAAAAAATCTCTATATTTTTTTCAAATTTTAGTATACGATGGTTGTCCGTAAAGTTTGAGGACAATCTCAATACAATATTATTTATCCGTCCGAAATAAATAACATTTACATCTTTTTAACCAGTTATCAAATATTTTCTCAACCGGCCTGTTCTGTTTTCATTTTAAAGATATTGTTTATTACTTTCTTAGTTCAGGTGAATCGTCGATCCTTAGTCCACGGAAAAAATATTTGATATGCGGGAATACTGCAAAAGTCATTGGCGCTAAGTCAGTGTAGTACGGAGGATGTTTCAGACATTCGAGTTCAAGAAAATCAATTTCTAGATGGGTTTAAGAGAGGTGTGGGCCAGTGCATTGTCTTGGGGACTGTTGTTTAGTTTCCGGATCGTAGTTATAAAACCAGTCTTTGTCGGTTGTAATTGTTTTGTCTAGAAATCGTATGCCACCACGAGCAACTTTTAAATTGATTTGATAATTCCTTTCTTTTTGTTAAATGTTCTGCTGTAAGAAGTCGCGGTTCCCATCTATAACATACTCATTCATATTTAAATCATTGGCTAAAATTGTGTGCGCTGTAGTCTTAGAAATGTCACATTTGTCTGCAACTTCACAAACTGTTCGCCGGTCACTGTTGATAACGTTCAGAACTCATCTTTTATCACATCTGATTTCATGAAAGATGACCAACCTTTCAGCTCATCGTCTTCCAAATTGTCTATTCTGTTCCAAAACATTTTGTTCCACATGAAAACCAATGAACGCCAACTTTTCTATGTTTCTTAGACTGTTTTTATAATTTGTGTGATTCTTTTTGGCGTTTTTCCGATGTCTACACAAAACTTTATAACCGCCAGCTGCTCAATTTTTTCCGCAAATTTCCTTTCTTCCGTGATGCCGATGCTGGATTCAATGCTTCAAATCGAGATTTCTCCAGCATTTTGAAATTTTGACAATTCAATAATAGCAGGTTTAACGTCAAGACTATTGTCGACGTCACAATGTAAGTTTCGTGTATTTTTTAGCTAGCATGTTTTGTGATATTTTCGCCATGCTCTGGGTGCCTATTGCTTATATTTATATGAATTATTAAGTGTTATTATTCCGCATTTGAATTTGGACGAATATAGATATAATCGAACTAGGATATAGTTCAGGATTACAAATATGCAAAAAGAATATACCTTAAATGCTATTTTTACGCAAACTTCAGCTTGTCTACGAACAACCGTCGTAAGTTGTATCAATTTTTTTATATCTACATGATAACCCCTGCTTTTTCGGACCAGTAAACTTGCGACTATCATATCAAACAGAAAGGGAATTTTCATTTTTTCATTGTTCCTTGGTTCTATTATGAAATCAATATATACAAACAAAGTATCTTAAAAACAGATTTTGGTCTTTGTGGATAGTTGTCTCATGGCAATCATACCACATCTTCATTTTATAATTTCGATAGTTGCTTAGGTATAAATTATTTAGTTGGATTGTTGTCTTTTTGGTAATTATACTACATGCCATATCCTAAATGTCTTGTTCCTTAAATAAGGGCATAAATTAACATGATTTATATCCTATAACTTGAGAGAGGAGCACCCGCTCATAGACAAAACACTTTAAACATGAGACAAAGACTTAAATCGGCTGTCTAATTTAAAACATACAATCTGTCTACGCCGGTACCATAAGGTGTGTATATCCTGCTGTCATATTAGCAACTTTTTGTAGCGATTTATCATCATAATGCACTTGAATATTTGAATATTTGTAGGTTTTTCCCATACAATTTGTCAATATTTAAAAACATCCTGTTCGAAATGTTTGTTTTCGAAGATTAATCAAGATTTGTCAATACTATATTTGAAGAAGAAATTAATTATTTCCTGCATTTCCATGTCACCAAGGAACAAAAAAAATATACTGGTATCATTTCGACGCCTGTTGCACTGTAGTATTTTAACAACGGATACCCATAGATAAAAAAAAATGAAACCGTATAACATTTGTATTTGTTGTATAAAATAATATTTCCTTTTTCAAATCATGGATCTTCAAAGAGTATCATGTGTATTATTGATGTTGTTTATATTTCATTACACCAATGGATTTGTATATTCAACTCTGTGTAAAGTATCTACATTTAACGGATATGTGACATGTGATTGTTCTTCACTTGGATTGGAAATAATCCCCTCAGATTGTCCATCGAATACATCATATATAAACTTGTCTGACAATTCTTTAACAGAATTAAAACCATGTGCATTTTGTCAATCTCCAGATGTAAAAAAACTTAATTTAGACAATTGTCCAATATTTCGTATAACCAATACATCTTTCGCTCAACTGGAGAGTCTGAGAGTGCTGCTGTTTCGACATAATAGTCTTGTATCATTCAAATCGAATGTGTTTGAGTGTCTCTCAAACCTTCGTGTTTTAAAGATCAGTCATGAACTTTTAGCATCTTACCCAGTGGAATTCTGGTCAGATCTTTCAAACATATCTCATCTATATACATATGACGGTCCAAAAGATGAAAGATTTGGAAAATTTCTATCCGCAATGAAAAGTCTTATATATTATAACCATGGAATAGGAGGTTGTGAACTTCAAAAAATACATAATAACACATTTGAATCTTTGGGAAACACACCTTTGAAAGCGCTTGAATTAGGTTGTTATGCACGATATGTTGAACTCAATGCATTTGAACCAGTAAAATATCTATCAAACCTCAGTTTAGCAAATCAGCTGTACATGAAGATGTCGAATGTTTTCCCAGCTCTTCATGTATTTAAGGATAAAAGTATGGATACACTAGATTTGTCTCAAACATTCAGGTATTTTGGTGAATTCGTCTTCACTGCTAATGTATCTTCGTTTATCGGGGACATATGCGTTAAGTCGTTATCAATGAGAGGAAATAATTTAATAAGAATTGAAGGTGCTGCGATAGCAAATGTGAAAAATAAAAGCTGTTTGCAAGAAATTGATTTAAGTCTTAATCGTTTTAATTTCAATAGTGTTTATTCATTGCTATATACAATGACATTTGTAAACTTGAAAAGAGCTTATTTAGCCTATGCTAATTTATGCTCCCCTTTTCAAATCCTTGTCAGAAAATATATGTATCAAAATATAACAATACCACTGCCGCCTTCAATAGAGTTCATTAACGCGTCTAATATCAAAATGTTAGATGTACGAACCCCACAAATAGTTCAGTTTCTACATGCAGAACATCTAGAAGTTATTGATTTAGCCGATACAACATTTGATGACTGTAATTTTACGATTTATGGTCTGAACCATTTGAAAGTTTTGAACATGTCCGGACAGAATTGTTCGATTCTAAACTATGAACTTCTCGGTTCTTGTTCTCGTCTTGAATTTTTAGTTATGAAACATTCTAAACTTGGACTAGGATTGGAAAGTGACACAAGAGGGACTTTTATGTACAGTCTCCGGTCGTTAAAGTATTTAGACTTGTCAGCAAACGATATGTACAAGCCATTTATTCCACAAATGTTTGTTCATCAGTCTACGACGTTAACATCATTGCTTTTAAATGATAACAGTTTTAAAAATATACCTGTCAGTATAACTATGTTAAGAAAATTACGTACACTCAGTCTAAAAAATAACAAGATAAATTGGCTTTCGCAATACGAAACGGATAATTTAGAAAAGCTTAATATAAGAATTTCACCTCACAATCTCAAACTGGCACTTAAAGGAAATCCTATCGTCTGCAATTGTGAATCTTTAAATTTCATTCAATGGATATATACAACAAAAGTGAATGTTGATTTGAAAGGCAACTATAGTTGCTTATACACAGATGGAAGTTTCCAAACCACTTTTGAAATTTTTGAAAATATGAACCAGTTAAGGAAACAATGTGTATCTACAGTATGGCTAGTTCTAAGTGTAACACTGTCTACTGTTTTAATCTTTACATTTATAATTAGCAGTCTATTGTATAAATATCGCATTTCTCTACAATATTGCTGCTTAATAGGTCGCGGATTGTACCGTCATTACCGGAAGATTAACGATAACAAAGACGAATATATCTATGATGCATTTGTGGCACATAGCCAAGAAGACTATATATGGGTTTACGGACCATTTCGTACATTTTTAGAAATAGAAAAAAACTTTAAACTTGCTTTACATGACAGAGATTTTGTTCCTGGTAAATTCATTGCAGACAACATCATAGATACAATTAAGGTTAGCAGAAAAATTGTTTTCGTTGTATCCAGATCTTTCCTCGATAGTGAATGGTGCCAATATGAACTTGATATGGCGAGAATGCACATGTTCCAACAAAACAGAGAAATGCTTATCGTAATTCTATTGGAAGATATACCAAATGGTAAAATACCAAGCCGTTTAAAACAGATATGGGAGAAAATAACATGTCTTGAAACCGATGAAAAGACCAGAAATGATCAGGTACCGAACGGTGATAATATATTTTGGAAGAGATTGCATTTAGCTATAAAACCTTGATGTTTTCCAAGCAATATTTTTAATTCATCTCTAAATAAAATGGGACAAGTAATTGTTAAACTCGGTCTTAATGAAATCAAGCAGAAATAGTCAAAAAGATACCCTAATCCATTGGTTGAATGTTGTTTAGGGCCTCTTTAATCAGACAGTGAAACACAAGACGTCATTCATTCGCCTACACGGGTTGTAAAATAAACAACGCACATACGTTCGGTAGAAATTTGATTGTAAAATCTGTTTTATATTGTAGGAGTTTACGGCATCTAAAATGCTCGTATCGTAATGTCTTATAAGTTTTGTGAAGGAATAAAACTTACAATGCTTGTAACTACGACAAAAATAATCACGTCCGTCAATTCTGATAGCTGCTCTCTATCTTAGCATTGGTAGCAATAATAAATAATACATAGTTGAAAATTTAACGTTTATTACCTTGAATAGTTGTACAATAACTGATATTTGATAACATACATGTACAATATGTGCCAATGTATTTTCAATAACAATTATACAACATAAATGGCGGAGCAAATGGAACCACGTGACTGTTTGGACCATTTGTAGTTTTTTTTTCTTTATCTCTTTCCTATTTCGTCAGATGATTATTGTGACCTTAGTTTGTGTGGTTAGTTGCACTGACCAAAAATGTAAAAAAAAAAAACTCCGAGGAAAATTAAAAAACAGAAAGTCCCAAAACAAATGGCAAAATAAAATCCCTAAATTCAAAAAACAAATGGCTAATAATATATTTGTAATACCGGGTAATAGTTTTGTTATTTTCTTTACATATATTTTTTCTTCGTTTTCTGTACGAAACATCATTCAATTTCATCAGTATTTTTTTAAGTTTACTGACCTGTAGTAACATTTCTTCCATAAATAATTTACTTTACCAAAACAGATTCCGTATACATTATGATTATATATGTTTTCACAACTCAAAATATCGCTACTAACATTTGAATCCAACATTTCAAAAATCTACAGAATAACTTCAGAGCTTCATCGGACCTAGTATTTTGTGATTGTCTATGCACAACCAATAAAGCCGCATTTTATTTATTGTCGTAAACTGGTGATTTTGTTGTAGAGTAACTTGTAATCGACATTAATATCAAGTAAAAACAACTTTGAAAAGAGGTTGTATCGAAATACTAACAAGGTGTGTCATTCGTCTTATGTATTTACAATTTATTTTAATTTCATAATATCAAGATTTCAAGGTTTTCTTATAAAGGGTAACTGTCTGTAGTAAAATGAATCAAATGGCAACGGACTTAATGTCTTGTTATGAATATATTCTTCTAAACAGTCCAAAGCCAAGTATTGATAATCCGGGTAAAATTTATTGGCAAAAAGTTCTTTTCTCGAAATAAGTTCGTTCAAATCACCCACTCCATAAATGCAAATATCCGAACAATCTTACCACGGCATCGGTCTCTTGGTGGCCATGAGGCATAAACTGCAAGCCATGGCTTTTTTCTGGATTGCCTGTTAACAAAAAGTCATAATTTATTGTTTTTCTAACGCTTTTTATTCCTTAACCTATTTTCCTTTGTATTGTTTTATGTTCAAGTGCTGAAGTCTGAATTTATAAAGCCAAATTACAAATATTCGTTACACACCTAACGACAAATGTATGTGTTATCGCAAAGGTAAGGTTAAGAGAAGGTTTCAAAAACTCATTGAAAATATATCATGTATATATTTCTTTATGTTTATCTACCAAATAGGCATAATAGCTATTAGTATTATTAGTTTGTTTTGAATCACGTGTTAGACGCTAAGTAGTGGAACCTAAAGCGCGATTATAGAAAAATTGAATAAAACAAATAAAAGGCAACAGTAGATTATGCATGTTCAAATTTCAAAAAACCATAGAACATAAAAACCAAAGAAACAACTGTAAAAGGTGTCCTTGGGACCCCAATAATGTCCCGCTTGTATTTAATGTTAATAAAAGTACACAACCTGATATTTGTTTTGTGGTAATGAATATTGTATATAAGTTTCATAACATTTGGTCGTGGAAAACTAAAATGAAAGAACGACAACTAATTTTAGGACGTATAAAGCACAGACAAGGGTAACATTCAATACGTTCTCCACATCGGCCGGGGCGTACAAACCAAAATCTCCTTAACACCAAAACAAAAACATCGAGACTGGGAGATTCGACATGATATGTATTTCCTGCAAGGCCTGCATCACCTGCACGCTTGGGCCATTTTTACTATAAAAGCAAAAGCCATACTTTTCTGTAGCAACAAATACACCATCCTTGTCCTTGTATAATGGGAGAGAACGTCACTTATGGTTTTATAACTTTTGTCTAATCCCTGTCTCCTCTTTTGGGACAAAATGTTTAAACTTGCCATGCGCAATAGTTAAGATGAGTGTCTGATTTTGAGCAAAAGTATTAACCGATTAAGAATAATTTCGGTAGGCATGGTTTTGATACTGAACGAGTATGTTGTTAAATCTTCCGTTGTTTTAATTTGAATGATGGTATATGTTCCGTATTTCCTATTAAACTCTTACTACTACAAATAATGCAACTGGGTGGTAATAGTGTTAATAGTAATTTGCAGTCTGATACCAGATAACTATATGTGTACTAAAATGTATTTTTTTTTTTATTTCTTCAAAAAATCGCAATAATTTCTGAATTAACAGTACTATTATAAGTATTTTATTTATAGTCTCTAAACCATTGATTATTTTTGTTTTCATTATTATTCTTGTTAAATCTGTTTTTTATTAGTTAGTTAGCAAGCTATAAAGGGCCTCACACATCACAAATTACTAGTGTTAAACCGTTTAAACGGGAAACACAACGGTCTGATCTTTATAAAAAACGAGAACCACATAAACAAACGACAACCACTGAACATCAGATTCCTGACTTAGGACAGGTACAAACAATTGCAGCGGAATTAAACGTTTTAATTGTACCAAACCTTCTCCCTTTTCTGATATGATTTCATATGAACCTAGTTACTAATTTTCGGATACTCATATCAGCCCCTAGATATGCCCAGATCAATGTGGCTGCTTTAGTCTACTACATTTAATATTTGGAAAGTACTACCATATTTGTTATCTCACCTTTAAAGCGCCCAGGAGCTTTCAGTACCTCGTTGTGATTCAAATGTAGCCCAGTAATATTCATCTGGACTTCTAAAGTCCTCCATATACTTCAAAACGGCTTTAGGTTTTTCGTCAAATATCACATATTTGACAAATTCACGACTGAAAATACCATATGCACTGCCTTTAACAATATTTGCATTGTATGGCAATTTTTCTTTCTTTAGACCTATGCGCTTCAAAGTATGATTGATATATTTATAACTGTATTTAAAGCGATTGGATAGTAGCCTGGGTCTGTTTGTAATTCCTTCAATGTCATTTGCACCGTTGTAAATTTTCAGTATTTTTACCATTTCTAAATTTGTTTTCAAAGGAAATTGTTGATGAGGTAAATTAATGAAATATTTCCATTTGTTTGATTTTGATAAGAGATCAGTCATACAATAAATATCTGCTCTCAGCCTCGATACATGGTCATAAATCACGTCTACGGTCTTTGAAACAATGAAAACATTGCTTAAACAATTAGCTATCTTCCTCAATGATTTGTGCAATTCTTCTGAAGAGCTGTTGTCTATGTGGATACAATAGAAATTATGGGGACGATAGATTGATCGAAGCAAACGTTCAGTTTGATCAACATCTTTAAATGTCAAAATACTAAATGCTATCGGAAACTCTCTCTCTTCTTCCATCACTGTGTAGGCATTGTAGCCAAAACGATTTGCGAAATTATTACAGTTATTAGTAATAGTAATATAGTCATCTTCCGTAATTCTCTTTGGCTGATTTAATTTCATATATCTATTGGCTTTTGCTATTTCTTCTTCGTCGCCTTCAATGATTTTACGACAATTAACTTTCCTGTTTATTTGCAAAAATGGCGGGAATTTATATTCTGCCGTGTGCGTATCCAAACGAGTTATACTAACATGCGTTTGTCTCGTGTATGTTTCCATAGTATGTTCATTGACTCTTTTGACTTTTTTTATTCTAATACTAGTGTACTTTTTTTCCGAAAGAAAAAGTTTCTGAATTGCTCTATGGAAACTAAAGAACACAGTTATGCAAATTACGAATAGAAGCCTTCTTTTGTTCCTCATAATTATGTCAATAGTGTTGCCCAGTACTGACAAGTTGCATCAATATTTTGGCAATGTTCTTGAAAACTATATAAAAAAGTGAACAAATAGAAAGTATAAACAGCAAAAAGTTATATAAAAGATAAACTCTACAATTAAGTGTGAATGGTCTCTAAATTATTGGCGCTCTTTACAAACTGACGTACAAGAATAACCGTTGTCAGTTGACTCTTCATCTCAGTAAATATCCAGTTATAAATAGTAACAACACTTTATAAATTTCATGATCCGAAATAAACTCATCATAGAAACCAGGATTGAAAAGATACGGTAAGTATATGCCGGTGACCCCATTTTTTATTTTATTTTTCTAATAAGTATATATGATAAAGTTCATTTATTGAAAGAAAATAGAGAAATCCTATATTAAACAAATGGATTTATAACCTCGAGCCCACTTAACACAAAATAAAGGATCCGCGAAAATAATTTGGTTTACAGTAATTGAATGTCCTTGATTACACTTAAATGCTCAAAAAGGCTGTATTTGAAAACAGATTAATAAATTTCTGCTGAACTATAATTTAGTTCAATCAACAAAGGTTATCAATAAGATGTTTGCTATAGCAACACAAATGTGACATTTTTGACTTTTTACCCCTGAAATTTGACCACGTTATCCAGATAAATATCCCCAAAAAGTAATAACTTTTGAATGACTTTGATGGGAAAAATATTGTAATTGAATACATGTCTCAAGTATCAAAATGCAAGGTTAGTGATTTAGATTTTAGTTTACTTGAGATCGCAGAATTAACGATGTCTGTTTAAAAGAGGGCCGAAAGATACCAGAGGGACAGTCAAACTCATAAATCGAAAATAAACTGACAACGCCATGGCTAAAAATGAAAAGGACAAACAAACAAACAATAGTACACACGACACAACATAGAAAACTAAAGAATAAACAACACGAACCCAATCAAACACTAGCGGTGATCTCATGTGCTCCGGAAGGGTAAGCAGATCCTGCTCCACATGTGGCACCCGTCGTGTTGCTTATGAGATATGAAAAGATTTAAAATGCATGTTGGTCATTTTACACATTATTTTTTTGGAATTTTGGGTCCTCTATGCTCTTCAACTTTATATTTCTTTGGCTTTTTCACTATTTTGATTTAAGCGTCACTGATGAGTCTTATACAGACAAAACGTGCGTCTGGCGTATCAAATTATAAGCCTGGTATCTTTGATAACTAATAAATTCTTCCTCTGATCATGCACAATTATTACACAAAATAAAAGAACTAATTACAAAAAAATATTGGATATTTCAACAAACAACCCGCCCCAACCCAACCAAACCCAATCACCACCAACAACAACTAATTTCGTCCTTACCTTCTTAAAATGAAAAGGATATAACTATATTGATAGTGGTGGGAAGAAGTTAGTATATATTGTCATTATTTATTAACAGGCCTATTAATTTTCTCATTGATTTCTTTCAACTATACATAATCAATATTTATGAATTTAAAAAATGAATTAGTTTATGAATTTCATTTTTTTTTTTTCATCAATCATGTTTTTGAGTTTTTTTTATCAATCATGTTTTTTTTAGAATAAAGTGGGATTTTTTTCAAAGCAGTTTTAGATTGTTTGGAAATTATCTGTGTTTTTTTTAATTGTGATTGGATATTAATATATATAAAGGTGTCGACCTCAAGTAAAATAACGAACTTACTTTGTAATTAAAAATATTACCTGAATAATAAATTAAAACTAAAAGGTCGCCACACTGAAATTGTGATGGACAGAAAGACCTTTAAACGCAGGCCTTACATATCCGGATATTTCCTTACAACATTTAATCTTTAAACGCAGGCCCTACCTATAATGCTATATCCTTACAATCCTTTAACCTTTAAACGCAGGCCCTACCTATAATGCTATATCCTTACAATCCTTTAACCTTTAAACGCAGGCCCTACCTATAATACTTGATCCTTTCAATCCTTTAACCTTTAAACGCAGGCCCTAATTATAATTCTATATCCTTTCAATCCTTTAACCTTTAAACGCAGGCCCTACCTATAATACTATATCCTTTCAATCCTTTAACCTTTAAACGCAGGCCCTAATTATAATGCTATATCCTTCCAATCCTTTAACCTTAAAACGCAGGCCCTAATTATAATGCTATTTCCTTTCAATCATTTAACCTTAAAACGCAGGCCCTAATTATAATACTTGATCCTTCCAATCCTTTAACCTTTAAACGCAGGTCCTAATTATAATGCTATATCCTTCCAATCCTTTAACCTTAAAACGCAGGTCCTACCTATAATACTTGATCCTTACAATCCTTTAACTTTAAACGCAGGTCCTAATTATAATGCTATATCCTTCCAATCCTTTAACCTTAAAACGCAGGTCCTACCTATAATACTTGATCCTTACAATCCTTTAACCTTTAAACGCAGGTCCTACCTATAATGCTATATCCTTCCAATCCTTCATTTAAGTATCGTTATACTTCTGTCATGTTCCTGTTTTTAAACAAGTAGAATGAAATTCAAAACAGTGTGGCTGTGGCCATTGATTGACACATTAAATTCATCCATTGACTGGGACAATTTACGTGAACGTTTGTCTGTAATGACCACTGTTCACGACGTACCTACGATAGACATTTAAACTGTGGGGTCACCAAAGGTTTCTTAACGCCTTTAATTATAAAATAATTCGAAAAATTAATCAGGAATAACCTTTATGTTTTGATTTATATAATTGTTATAAATCAAAACATCGTGTTATTTCTGATTAATTTTTCGAATTACTTTATTAAGGTGTTGAGAACCTTTGGTGACCCCATAGTTTAAGTGTCTTTAAAAAGTACACAGTGAGCAGCGATCGTTACATACAAACGTTCACCTAAATTGTCCCAGTCAATGGATGAATTTAATGTGTCAATCAATGGCCACAGCCACACTGTTTTGAATTTCATTCTATAACTAACATTTTTTTTATATATTTCTCAATAAATCG
Source organism: Mytilus edulis (assembly GCA_019925275.1). Classification (NCBI taxonomy): domain Eukaryota; kingdom Metazoa; phylum Mollusca; class Bivalvia; order Mytilida; family Mytilidae; genus Mytilus; species Mytilus edulis. Next base: position 41,509,964 of record CM034356.1, on the reverse strand, counting down.
ATCTATTCTACAAGGCATTGATGAAGATTTTTGATAAATCAGAGTATACTTATTTGTATCACTGCAATATAATAGTTATTAAGCTAATGTTGAATTCCCTGTCATTTATTTATCAGCCCCGCACGAACTTGTCTCAGAGAAAATATATATCTGTGCATAACAGGAAAAAAATACTATATGTAAGCATCGTTTACAATATCTACTTAAATCATATTACATAGAAAATGATAACATCTTTAAACATCCATCTTTCTCAACTTCCTTCTACCTGTTTTAATCGAGATTGTTTTTGTTTTTGACATATATTTTATATATATATTGAACCAATTATTGCATAATTTCTTTTTATAAAATTCTCATCCCCTCTCTCTCTTATCCTCTGTCTTTCCCTTCCTATCACATCTTATCACTCTCTCACTTACACGCACATTTTCTCTTTCACTTATTCCTCTCACACACTGTGTCTCCACTCAAACGCCACCATGCTTTCGCTTTACTCTCTCCCTCTCTTATGCACCCACCCAGACAAACACACTGACATACAGAAAATACAGAAACTCTATCTCTCCAAAAGATACCCACACACTTAATCAGTCCGCTCACTCATACACTCTGCTCCTCTCACATACACTCTCATCCTCTCGCTCCCATTTACTCATTCCTCTTACCGACTATCTCTTTCATATACTTTCTCTCTTTCATACACACTGTCTCCTTTCATACACACTGTCTCCTCTCACACACACTTTCAATCTCTCCTATCACACAGTCCCTCTCTCCTATCACACACTTTCACTCTCCTATCAAACAATCTCCCTCTCTCCTATCACACACTTTCACTCTCTCCTATCATTCACTCTCTCTTATCACTCCCTCTCTCCTATCACACTCTCCCTCTCTCCTATCACACTCTTTTACTCTCTCCTATCACTCACTCTCTCTTATCACTCCCTCTCGTCTATCACACACTCACTATCTCTTATCACACACTCACTCTCTCCTAGCACACACTTTCACTGTCTCCTATCGCTCACTCTTTCTCCTATCTCTCACTTTCACCTATCAGTCACTCTCTCCTATGTCACATCTTATCACTCACTCTCTCTCACACTCTCACGATCACTCTCACCCTCTCACCATCACTCTCTCCTATCACACACTCTCACTCTCTCCTATTACACAGTCATGACCTTTACCCAATCCTCAACTTGAACCCAACGTTTTAACTTTATCCCAACCCTTGACCCTTAACCCGCTTAACCCGTCATACACCTTCCCTTAAATACCCATAATAAACATCATTTCCCAAACCAAACATTTAACCCATATTCCTACATGTGACCCCAACTTCTCTCCCATTGAATGCTCTGTATACGACCGTTTCCATTTGCATGAGAAAAATCAATCTGATAAATAATCAAAATGGCCATGACAGCCCAGGCGTTCTACTCCTTCAGGGCTGTGGACACCACAGTCCATTGGGAAGGATACCACTGTCTACCATTGTCTGGGAAAGGATGGTACTCGTTCCTTCAGTAATCTTTCATTAGGTATGAGTACAACACTATGTTAGAAAATCTATGGTTTTTATTGCAATGAAAATATCACAATTCATTGGTCTTTTGACATTTTACAATTTGCAATATATACCTATATGAAGAACCATCTTTTTTTGTTTTCATTTGCATATCACTTTTTTAATATTCTTGACCTTTTTTATGTCCAGTTAGCTATAAAACTTCTTATATTTTGTATGCACAAAAATTATTAAATGAGACGAAATAAAGGGTACTAACTATCACAATCCTTCAGTCATTGTTAATATACATGTATATATAACGTTACAGATATACACTAATTAATAGATTGCACAACCTATGTCAAAATCATTCACTTGTAATCATAGTAATCACTGAACTGTAAAAATATTAGCCGAACATTAATATCTTAAATTTTAATTTATATTATAAGGATTTTTCTAATGAATTAAAAGTGGTTATATAACAATTTTTTTATCTGACTCTCACAAACTCTGTTGATTAATATCAGTAGTCCCTGTTGTTTCTATTATCTTTGGTTGGTCCATTTGTTCATCATATTTGTGATGCGTCAGTCATCTCTTGATTTTAATTTTTTTATTGTTGAATTCAACTGCACTTTGTTGTATTCATTCTTCTTGTAATGTCTTTGTTGATAGCCTTTTAATTTAGTATTATTCATGGGATACCAACTTTCGTTAATTTTGCGGTTTCATGTGAACCACAAATTTGATGTTGAACACATGATCTATGATTAAACATTCACGATAATAAATGAATTCACAGTTGTCAGGTTTGCGATTTCACCTGGTAGGTCTTTGATTTCTGTTTAATGTGTTTCGCGCATTGGTTTTTTTCAACAAAATATTTCAATCATTAATAAAAATCATAATGATTACTTTATAATGATTTTTATTAATAATTGAAATAGTGAAATACCTTTGTAACGAGGCATACCAACTGAGAAGGTGACTGTGTTTGAATAACAAAACCAAAAAAAAAAGCTTCGTTTTACTACAAATGTTTCAACTTCAAGTGTATTTTTCGAAGGTTTTTTCCATAATATATAAAAATATTTTTTATTGTTCTATTCATATTTGCTGGAACATAATATATATATATATAACGCAGATCTTGTTTGCAAATATGTTTTTATAAAAATAAAGCTGAAATCTTGCAACATTAATTATACATTTAGTTTTATCTTGTCATTTTTTACTACACTAGTGCAAGTTTTCTCGAAGCTTCAGCTATTGATTTAGCATTTATTTATTTTTGTAAAAGTTTGCACAAATTTTTTATCCGTAGAAAATTTAATTTTTATAATGATTCAACTTCCTTTTTTATGCCTAATTTAGACAAATAAAGGGGTATTACATTTTTTTTTGAAGTTTCTATTCTATAAATAGTTAAATTTTTATTTTATTTATTAGACAATGTGATTTATAAACTGATATTCAATTATAGATGGAAATATTTGAGAATTTTTATCATTTTTTTTTTTAAATGAGTATATGATTTATATAGCCAATCATTAGAGATTCAAGCTCAGGATTATTTATTTGTGGAAAGACGTATATTAATTTTAATATTTTATTTTTACGCTATTTTAATTTGTAAATATGTATTTGGTATAACGTAGTGTCTCGTAAGTCAGTTTTTGACTGGATGGGCGCAGGAAATTTGAGCGAAAAAAATTAAAACTACTAGGGGACATATGAGCGCCAACACTAGAGCCCATTTAATCGCCTGAGTAATCCCTTCACCTGTATTTTCGATAGCCCAGTTCAGCGAAAATTAACCTGGTTGAATAATGCTCACCTTACTATATATACCATGAACAGTTATTTATATTGGTTTAATGTTTAAGTTGTTTATATTTAATAGTTGTCACCACGCAATTTATGTTTTCCTCGATACTATTATAAAATTACAAACAACAACATATATAAAGATACAAAGTATAGTGGAACGTGCACCACTATCGAGAAAAGAGAAAGAGAAAGAGAAAGAGCAGTTCTTAATGCAATCCTATGAACAGTATTGTACAAGGGGTATTAATATCTAGAGCCGTACGTTATCTAGGTCATAAATTCCAGACTAGAACAAACTTTTAACTCCGGGTGCGAGAATTTCTCGCTACATTGAAGACCTGTTGGTGACCTTCTGCTGTTGTTTTTTTTTTTTTTTTTTTTTTTTCTATGGTCGGGTTGTTGTCTCTTTGGCACATTCCCCATTTTCATTCTCAATTTCATTTTAACGTTTGATTTAAATTTTTAGCGTTTTAGTGCTGTATTTTAATTGAAAAGTTTTATATTGTTTAATGTTATGCTGTCTTGAGTCAATTAGTGCTGTACTTCAATGGACATGTTTAATATTGTTTTATATTGTGCTGTCTTGAGTCTTTTAAACTTTTTTTAATTATAATATATTATTTATTTACTAAAAAGGGTTAAAGATATTTCGCTTAAATGAGCTTTGACAGTTTTAATTTTCGCTAAAATGGGTTAAAATTCTAGCGCTCAAATGGGTTCTACTTTGGCGCTCAAACGTCCTATTGTTTCGCTAAAATGTCCTTTAAATGCGCTCAAATGTCCTCCGCCGGCTGGATATTGGTTGTTTTGTTATGCATTTATATTGTGTATGAAATATTTTTATTGCAATCAATATGTGACACTTTAATAAGCAAATTATTTATTTATTTATTATATTTTATAAAATACGGACAGCATTCGTAAATATAACTGTAATTCACTGGTTGTCGTTTGTTTATGTGTTACATATTAATTTTGTTTTTCCTTCATTTTTTATATAAATAATGCCGTTAGTTAGACATTAATGTCTGTGTCATTTTGGTCTCTTTTGGAGAGTTGTCTCATTGGCAGTCATACCACATCTTCTTTTTATATCAACATGCAGACATCTTATACGTTCAGGTATTTCACATCCAATCTTTTATGGTAATATTCTTTACAAAGCACAAAAATGTCAGTATTACCTAAAAAGCTAACAAAACCTTAAATAGACTAAGAAGGGATATAGTAACGATACTGTTGCCAGGCCATTAAAGATTGCATATTTTGTCTTTAATATTGATTCACTCATAGGGTCTTTACATCGGAATTAAACACATTTATTATGAAACAACTTGTTGGCATGACTCGGGTTATGTTCTTCTCATATAGTTTATGATGGTATACTACTAAACCCCTAAAGGGAGGGATTGTGCTTGATATTCATATGATGAAGACATAATTTTTCAATCAGTTTAATTGAGGTCTATAGCTAGCATTTCAGTAACTGCTAGTAGTATTTTGTTTTTATGTATTATTGTCATTTTGTTAAGTTTCTTTTGTTATCAATTCTGACATCGGACTTGGACTTCTTTTAAACTGAGATTTACGTACTCTACGTATTGTTGTGCGTTTTTTCTTCATTGGTGGTTGAGATCTCAAAAAAACATGTTTCACCCCGCCGCATTTTTGCGCCTGTCCCAAGTCAGGATCCTCTGGCCTTTGTTAGTCTTGTATGATTTTTTATTTTAACAACATAAATAAATATTTATTTCAAATATTGGCTTGTAACAATATCATTCAGGAGTCCAAGCTCCTCCTGATGTTCCCTGTTACAATCCACTAATCACTCAGGGTAGTGATTAGTTGTAAAGTACATATTTCATTTTTTACATCATATATATATTAAATAATATCACTTAATGTGAATATTCATGTTTTCTAATAGTTGCTAAAACATTACTTTTAATTTTCAAACATACTCTTCTATTGAACTCATTGAGAAAAATTGAGAATACGTTGACATTTTTTGTCTTTTGATCAGATATGTAGTAGGCTTTGTAAATTGAAAAACCTTCAATTGTTAAAAAATAGTTTAAGTCAAAATATTCTTCCTGAGAAGTTTTATATCCAAACTATTAAGTGTCTAAATTTTATCTTAAAAGTTATTTTACTGTTCTTTAAAACTTCATTTATTTTATTCCAAAAAAGTTTTAAATACGGACACAGTATAAAGAAGTGATCATAATCTTCTTCTTGTGTACAAAAATTACAGGAACTATTGTTTACAATTTTCCACCTGCATAAAAGTTTCTTTGTAGGTAGAATATGTTGTAGTAATTTCCATCTAAAAATTCTAAGTGTATTTTCTTTTAAATATCTGAATAAAAATTTATATAGATAGTTTTGATATAACACATCATCTATATCAAATATACGCCATTTTTTGGGTCCAATAGCTGGTTCAAATTTTTTATTTATCAGAGACTTATTTTGTTAGTGCTTCTAATTTTATAGGTAAACCATCCAATATAAATTGGTTTCTTTTTATATTAACAATACTTTTTATAGAATTTTCCAATTTTAAAATTGCTGCCCAGTCTTTTGGTAAAGATTTCTTTACTAAATTAGTTTCAGCTATCCAGTTTGATTTATTTTTTAGTTTATTTAAAATGATGTCTTGAGAAATACAGCCTTTTTCATCTATGATATCATTTACGTATATAAGATCGCTTTTAATCCAATTTTTTAAAATATAGCTTTATTTTCAAATTTAATAAATTTATTATTCCATAATATATTTGTTTTCTTATATCTGTAAATGACTTTGGGTTTTTTTTGTTAGACCTACACCAGTTAATTTCCAACATTTAATAATATCTTTATAAAAATCTGGGATATTTTCAATGCTTTCGTCTGTCTTATCCCCACTGTTTGTTTGAAACGCTAACCAGTTTGACCCAAAATTATTAAAATAGTATTGAGGTATAATAATTGTCCACCCGCCCTCACAATCATTTACTAGTCTTTTTACCCACATAGCTTTTAAAGCAGTGAAATAACTTCTGATATCTATCATATTCAATCCCCCTTTTCATATGGACCAAAATTGAATTTCTTTTTATTTTATCTGGTTTATTATCCCAAACAAATTCAAAACAACTTTTTTCTATTTCTTTTAAAAATTTCTCTGGAACTCTGCAAGCAGATCCCACAAAAGTAAAAATGGGCACAATTAATGTTTTAATTATCAAAATTTTTCCAAAAATAGTAAGATTTCTTTTTTGCCAAGAACAAAATAATTTATTCATCTTTTCAATTTTATTTTCCCCGATTTAGTTTTTTCACATTCCTCTCTACAATGCCCAAAGTAAATGCTAAGAGTTTTAACTGGTCCTTTGCTCCAGTTGATTCCCTCAATTTTGTCTTTACAAGATTTAAGCTTTCCTACCCATAACCCCTCTGTTTTGTTTCTGTTAATTTCAGTCCTGAATAAGAACCAAAAATTTCAATGTCATTCATAGCTACGTGAACATCATATTTAGAACAACAAAATAAAGTAGTATCATCTGCCAGATACGAAATTTTTATAGTATGTTTTTTGCAGTCTAATTTTACTCTGATACCTTTAAAATCAGTATTGCTTCTTAATCTTGAAGCTATAATTTCCACAGATAAAACAAATAATAACGCAGATAAAGGACATCCTTGACGTATACCCCTTGTGTTTTTAAAGACCTCAGATATCCAACCATTATTCATTACACATGTTTGAATATCGCTATATAAAGTCTTAACACATCTTATAAAAGATTCATTAAATCCAAAATGTTTTAAAACTGATAACATAAAATTCCATTCTAAAGAGTCAAACGCTTTAGAAAAATCAACAAAGACTATAGCCCCTCAATTTTGTATAAATCAGTAAAATCAATAATATCTTGTATCTGTCTAAGATTAAAACCAATAAATCTATTATTTTTAACATATCCAGTCTGATCTTCTTTAATAAGTTTTGGTAAGATTTTTTTTCAATCGTTGTGCTAGAGCGTACAATAGAAGTTTCATGTCAATATTTAAAAGAGAAATAGGACCGTAATTATCTAGTGACAATGGATCACCTTTTTTAAAATAAAAGCGCTAATACACTTGTACGCTGTGAATATGTAAGGGTTTGATCTTTATATCCAATGTTAAGAATGTTTATTACTATGAACTTTAAGTTATCCCAAAATTTTCTATAAAATTCAACGGTTAAACCGTCTAATCCAGGGGATTTATTAAGTTTCATTTTATAAATAGCACCTGAGCATTCTTCTACTGTAATATCCCCATCGCAGAGTGATTTATCATTTTTATCCATTTCTTTATCGAGTTTTGTCTCAAATATATATTTGTCACTTGTATGATTTTTAATTTTAGTTTCTTGTGTATAATTCGGAGTTTAATATGACGTCCATTACAACTGAACTAGCTATAGTATAAATATTTGTTCAGGGGCCAGCTGAAGGACGCGTCCGGGTGCGAGAGTTTCTCGCTGCATTGAAGACCTATTGGTGGCTTTTTGTTTTGTTATAGCAACCCAACTTATTGGTTCTATCTAGGATCTCAAGTTTCTAATGTTATCGTTGAATTTTGAGAAGATAATTATCGGCAAGTATCCGAATAAGAAGATAAAGTGGATCAAAAACGCTTACTAGTATCTTGTTTTATTTCATTATTCATTTCTGCATCGATGGATAATGAAGCTGTAATGTAAATAATTATATTCACTTCTCACTTTAATTATTTTGATTAGAACTAGACCAACAAAGAGCATCTTACATATATTTATATAAACCTAAATAAACAGTATTTCGAACATCCTATTTTTCAGTTTAATCAGTCGTTCCGTTTTCAATTTTTTTCACTACTTATCACCATTATTTCCGTCACAATTTTTTAGAAGTTTTAAAAACACTTTAATAATTAGGCGAAATCGTTCAATTGGCAAATGGTATGTGCATATAGCTACTTGACGACTAACATGTATATTTGATTGAACATTCATTTTCAAAATTTTATTTGATTGGCTTTATCAGAGGAAACAATGTCAGATTTGCTAGAAATACATGTGTACAGTAGTGTATGAGTTAAATCGTTTTGTTCAATACAGAATGTTGAAAGATATAAAGAAGAGAAAGTCATGTCAGAACAATTTCAGTTTGTTAGCTTTAATCATTTGACATATAATCAGCAGAGGACCACATCCGGGTGCAGGATTTTCCCGCTTCATTGAAGGTCACTGTACGGTCCTCAACAATGAGCAAAGCCCGTACCGTATAGTCAGCTATAAAAGGCCCCGAAATGACAAATGTAAAACAATTCAAACGAGATAACTAACGGTCTAATTTAGGTACAAAAAATGAACGAAAAACAAATTTGGTACACATCAACAATCGACAACAACCACTGAAAATGGTGTAACAGTGCAACATAAGAACGAACTATACAAATCAGTTGAAAAAGGCTTAAATACGATACAGTTACAGGGGAGGTAATGACGTTGCTAACGTAAATTGTTATTTTATCTTATCGAGTAAATGTAGTGACCTATTAGAAAGTGATTCAACCTTTCATGAATCTATCACAGCTGTTAATGAACACTTGCAAACAGAAAGCGCCGAAACGACCGGCATGACGGGGGAGGACAAAATGGCCGTTAAAGTAATAACATTGATGTTGCCGGCCCTAGAGGTACTTGTAACCTCTAAACAGGACGATATTCTTAACAAGCATGATGTAGCTATCAATAAATTGCAGGCACAGGTGAGAAACGTATTGTACGAAAATGACTCTTTAAATCAGTACTCTAGACGAGAAAATGTACGCATTTCTAATGTTCCTGAAGCAGATGGAGAAGACTTGACTGTTATTTTAATTGAAATTGCTGGTTCGGTAGGGGTAGTCATAAAGCCAGACAACATAAACACCATACATAGAATTGGTCCGAAGCGCGAGGGGAAAGCACGCCAAGTCATTGCTAGATTCGTCCACCGTGAGCCTCGATTTCTGTTGTTGAAGAATCGTGCCAAGCTGAGAAAAAATGAACGTTTTAAGAACATTTTTATAGCTGAAGACCTTACAAAGCTGAAATTCAAGCTACTCTTCTACATTAAAAAGCAGACCAATGTAAAATCAGCATTTACAAAAGAGGGAAGGATCCATTGTACGCTAAATAACGATTCAAAGGTTACAATTGATAGTCCGGATGACTTGTTTAAAATTGGAATGGATACCGTGGATTACAAAGCTTTAGGATTGCCAGAATTAGGGGTGCGAAGGAAGTCAAAAGGAGCGCAGTGTTGAAATAAATTCAAAATGTGAAAATCTGTCCATATTTATAAGTGAAAGTGATCGTCAAAGTTGTGAAATTCAAAATGTGAAAAGCCAGCTAAAAGTTCTGTCGTTAAATGTGTGTGGGTTGGTGTCAAAAAGTAAAATCCCCGATTTTGTGGAGTTTATTTCATCATATGATATATTGTGTTTTACTGAATCAAAATTTGATGCATATGATGATGTTCATTTATCTGGTTATGAATTACTACCACCTATAATACGTGAGAAATGTAGACATAAGTCTGGTGGTATAGCAGTATTTGTAAAAAGTTCTATTTACAAATATGTGAAAGTTATTGATATCTCTAGTCAATGTATATATTTGTTCTCTATTGTGAATTTGTTACCAAGTGATTTGTTGTTTGGGATAGTATATATCCCCCCCCCCCCCCTGAGAATAGTGTTTATGGTTCAGTTGATATATTTGATGAAATTTTAGAAAAAATAATTGATATCACTGTTAATAAAAATTACCAAGTGTGCCTACTTGGGGACTTTAATGCCCATACAGGGACTCATGATGACTTTATTATTGTAAATGATACAATCTAGACAGCCTGCTGATCGACGAGAATTCCAGAAAAATATATGAACAGTATTAATGCCCTGTTCGAATTGGGTATCCCAATTAAGCGTTCTTCGAAGGACATTTCGAATATAAATATTTATGGACACAAATTATTGGAATTTTGTAAAAATTTAGATCTGTATATTGTTAATGGTAGAATTAGTAATGATCAATTAGTAGGGGCTGTTACAACAAGTAAAAACACACTTATTGATTATGCTATTGTGTCACCTATGTTATTTAAATGTATTTCATACTTCAATATTGAAAATTTTGATCCAATTTTGAGTGATATTCATTGTCCAGTTGTCATACATTTTGATACTTCTGTAATACTTGAATCTGTTGATACTCTGTCACATGCTGATAATAGCAATGTTGTATATAAATCAAAATGGAAGAATAATAATGCAAATGTATTTTTAGAAAATTTGAATGATGAAAATATTCATGATTTAGTTGAAAAACTTGAAAATCTAGATGTCAATAATATTAATGTTGAAACTGTCAACAATGTAATATTGAATTGTAATTCAATTATTAAAAATGCTGCTGATAAAGCTGACATGATTGTAGAATTCAAACCCAAGAACGGTCGACCTGGTGTCAGGTCAAAAAAATGTAAACCTTATTTTAATCAAGATTGTTATTTAAAACGTAAAGCATATCGTAAATGTAAAAATCTCCACTGGAGATTACAAAGGGCTGAAACAAAAGAAAATCTCATCGCTAGTAGTAGAGAGTATAAACGTACGCTTAACAAGCAGTTTAGAGAATATCAGAAGTCTGTTATAGACAAATTGAAAAACTTGCGTAAATCTGATTCGAAAGCATACTGGTCTCTTTTGAACAAATGTGATACAAAAGGTAACAAAGCTGTAAATAAAATTGCTATGGATGTATTGTATGATCATTTTAAAAATCTTAATGCTCTTGATGAGCAGGATGATAATGATATTGTATTACCTAATAATATTACTGATTATAATATTGAATTAAATCAAGATATTACTGAAGACGAAGTATTATATGCTGTCAAATCATTGAAAAATAATAAAGCATGTGGTGGTGATCTTATATTGAATGAATTTTTGAAATATGGTACAGTAAAGTTAATGCCTGTTTTTGTAAGAATATTTAATATTGTATTTCATAGTGGTATTATACCTGATAGTTGGTCAGAAGGTTATATATGTCCAATATTTAAGAATAAAGGTAATCCAAATGATGTGGATAATTATCGTGGTATTACTATTTTAAGTTGTTATGGTAAATTATTTACTTGCATTTTGAATAATAGGCTTCATACATATTTAGAAAATTCTGGTTTATTGTGTGAAGAACAAGCAGGGTTCAGAAAAGGTTATAGTACGGCAGATCATATTTTTAATTTGAAATGCTTGATTGATTTATACTTACATAGAGGTAGAAAATTGTATTGTGTATTTGTTGACTATCGAAAAGCTTTTGACTCTGTCAGAAGAGTATATTTATGGCAAAAACTGTTGAAATGTACCATTGATGGCAAAATGTTTAAGATTATAAACAGTATGTATAACAATGCAAAGTCTTGTGTGAGACAAGTCAACTCTTGTTCAAACTTTTTTAAATCAAATGTTGGTGTACGCCAAGGAGAAAATCTATCTCCTGTATTGTTTGCCATTTTCTTAAATGACTTGGTCGAATTTATGTCACATTCATATAATGGTTTAGTTGATATGAGTATTGCAGCACGTCTTCTTGATACTGATGAAGTCGCTGTATATTTTCGTTTATATTTGTTATTGTATGCAGATGATACTGTAATTTTAGCCGAATCGGCAGCAGAGTTACAAGCCTCATTAAATGCCATGTATTTATATTGTCAGACCTGGAAAATGCAAGTTAACATATCCAAGACAAAAGTTGTAATATTTTCAAGATCTAGACTTAACACAGATAATATGAACTTTAAATATAGTGGTGAAAGCCTTACTATTGTTACAAATTTTCAATACCTTGGTATTATATTTTCATGTAAGGGTAATTTTAATGACGCACATCTTGTACAGCAAGCAAGAAAAGCCATGTTTATAGTCTTAAGAAAGGCTAGGAAGTTGAATGTACCAATTGATATGCAATTAGAGTTATTTGATACAATGGTTGTACCTATTTTGTTATATGGTGCAGAAGTATGGGGTTTTGAAAATTGTAATATTATAGAAAACTTGCATATGCAATTTTGTAAAATAATTTTGAAGGTTAAAAAAAGTACTGCTCATTGTATGATTTATGGAGAATTGGGTAGAATACCATTACATATTCTTATTAAAGCTAATATGGTTGGTTTCTGGCAACGTATCATGTGTGGTAAAAGAGAAAAAATTTCATATACACTGTATTCTATATTGTATCAGCTTAGTAAAAGGGGTATCTATCACTCTAAATTGTTGTTAGAAATTAAAAGTACTTTATATGAATGTGGATTTAATTTGATGTGGGATGATCAAATAATTGCTAAATCTGATAATATTAGTAAGAATGTCAAGAAATGTTTAAGTGAGAAATTTATGTTGAACTGGAGTAATAATGTTATGAATTCTGCAAAATGTCTTAATTACAGAATATACAAATCTGATTTTTGTTTTGAGAAATATTTATCGTTGTTACCATCTGATCTAAGAATATATTTATGTAAATTCCGTTGCCTTAGTAATAAATTGCCCATTGAAACGGGCAGATTTTTTAATATTGATAGAACTGAAAGACATTGTAATCTTTGTAATGCTAATGAACTTGGTGATGAGTTTCATTACTTATTCAAATGTACCTTTTTCAACAATGAAAGAGCTAAATTTTTACCTTTAAATATATGTAATAACCCAAATGTTTTAAAATTTAAAGAATTGATGAATACATCAGATTTATTTACACTTACTGGAATAGCAAAATTTTGCAAAAGTGTTATTAAAACCTTTTAATACATGTGCTTAATCATGTTACTATAATTTGTACTTCCTGTCAAATATCTGTATTAATTATATATACTATTATTGCACCTTTGTTAACCATGTTGTTCTAATGTAAATATGTTCACACTTTTATTGTTTGTTAAAAATGTTGTACTAACATACCCCATGTGGGGGCTTTAGTGAAATAAAATGTCTTATGTCTTATGTCTTATCTTAACTATTAACTTATCGTGAAAAGATTCAGTTTTTGACTGATTTTTATCATTCAAACTTATTTAACTTGAAAGCGAGTTCATGGACCCCTCTTTTTTAAAATGCCATTTGGTTTAATTACGTGAGAGGATTATGTGTGCCAATTTTCATGAAAACGTAAATAGTGCATTTTTTAAATTTTATAAATATACAGCAAAAAAATGATGTTTTTTCTACATTCATTAACAGTTGATAAATATGAGTTATTTCTGAATAAAACATGTATAAATTATTAAGATACTTATAAAATACAGAAATTAGGAATATTTAACAAAAAAACAATTTGTGTTTATCTTTTAAAATAAAAAAGTTATGTTTTTCTTTCTAAAGGAAAATACGGCCACTAATTTTGAGCAAATATACAAAATTTCGACATCATTTTACTCAAAAAGTAGCACATGAAGGTATATTTTTTATTACATATTTGATTTATCAGGTAAAATATAGTCTATATGGAAATTTTTATCAAACTGTAAATACGGGATCAAAACTGTATCGTATGCCCTTCACTCATCAGATGAATACAAATAAAAATACATCTAACAAAAATACCGAGTGACCGTGGCCGTTTACTTGTATATATATCCTACATGTAAAACAGAGGCACTACGTACAGATCTAAGAGTTCTCGCAGTTACTGACAGCTTGTTCAAAGCCACTAACAACTGATAAAAAAAATCATGCATCTAAGACTAAATTCTTACCATAACTTCTGTATATGATGATTGAGACCAACTGGAAAGAAATGCACCACTGTTATTCTTTGTAATAACATATTTTCATTGCTGCGTCAATAAGATTGATTTATGTTGTATATAATGTTTTACTTCTTTTTTTTAAAAAGTGTAAGAAACATTGATTTCTTGTTCCAAATACCATGTGTTGCAATTATAAACATTACTTCTTGTTAAATGTTTATAATTACATGACTGTCTAAATATACACTCAAACATAACATGAATTGCACTTAAACGTGTCAGAAAACATGCACATACAAAGAATAAGCTGACAATAATTTAAGTGAAACAGTGATGAGGGTATACAAAGTACCGAAAAAGAAAAGTTTTAGAGTATATGCAGTTATTTGTGTAAGACTGTGGTATTGATAAACATGCATGGGTAACACGAGTAAACCCCCGGTTCCACGTCGATTGTATTAGCTCGGGTTACTCGGGTAAAATTGTTTACATTACTGCGGAAGCGCACTAGACAGTTAAATGGGGTCTTAAATAAACAATATCTTACATGTCGAGGTTTTTCAAACCCTAAAAAAAATAAAGAAATGTTTTTACACGATTATCTGAAATATTCATTTTTTAAAAGTGTTATATCTTATTTAGCTATAAGAGAAATTATATGATTTGTTAGTGTTAATAAATCAAATGTACATTTTCATAGTACTTTTCAAAAGTATATATCAAAATTATCTCTGTACAAAGAAAGCGTCAAAATAATAGTTCACGCTATTTCCAGCGCCAAAAAATGGACATCGCTATAGTATATGCTTTAATTTTTGACGAATTTAATTAACTAAAGGTTACTAAAATTTATATATTAATCAGAGCTGGCACAGAAGCTAATTTTTCTACTTTACCTGTGCCTGTGTTTTTAAATGGTACTGCCGAAAAATATTAAAATTCAATCTTCAAAATATGCCGATGCAAGCAAAATAGCCAATGCTATAAAAATATGCAACTTGCCAAAGGTACTTTGACCACAGCCGACCCACTATCATATTTTCTAGTTTGCCAGCAAATGCAAAATACCCAATGTTTTATCAAATTGTACTAAATCGATGAACACATTTTCATTCTGTATTGTATCAATAACTGAGCTGCTTTTTTCATATTTTGGTTTTATAGACTTTTTATTTTTACCATTTGTTACCCAATGTAAGATAGTAGTAGCTTAAATTTAAAGATCATTTGTTTTCAGTTTTGAATTACTTCACTCCAAAAGGTTTAAGTTGATGATGTTTTGGAAAAACTGTTCCCGTTCAATTTAAACTTGACTTACACGAGTAACGAGTGGATGTGGTCAGGGTATTGATTTTTGTCGAGCCTTCGACTTTAGTCGAAAAAGCGAGACATAGCAATCCTACATTCCGCGGCGTCCACAAATATTCACTTTGTGGTTAAACTTTTTGAAATTTTAATAACTTTCTTAAAATGTCTTGGGTTTCTTCCACACTTGGACAGAAGCTTGTTTATGATCATAAAATAGTATCCAGAACAGTCAGAGCTCCAGATAAGCTGCGTATTTGCCCTTATCTGATTGTCGTCGCGTAAATCTATTTTTATAATATTTATAATTGGAAATGTCCTTTCGTTAAATAGAGCCCTGCATCAATTTTCTTTTGTGAAATATAGATACACGTGTTTGAAAACATTTCGATCTTCTCCGCGTTTACCCAATCAGCGTTTGTCAGGCTGTTATATGTTTTTGGAAATGGCCGGAATTTATCAAAACATGCAATGAATTAAAACGCCGGAAAGCAAATGTCCGGTAAAAACAAATAGATATACAATATAAGGTCAGTGAAAGAAAAATATAAACTTTTTTGTATGAGGCTGAGAAACTGGGGAAGAGCGAGGTTCTATCGAGCCTTTTCCAAGTTTTGCGCAGAGTACAAAAATGTTCCTTTGGATTTATAAATGGACTTATTTTTCTTAAAGTTAACATTACAGTCTGCAATTAAAGTTTTTAAGACATTTATTAGATTCAAAATTTATCCTGGATTTTTACAAAACTTTGACAGAAGCTTTTTACAATCAAAAGATAATAGCGAGAGGAATATTTTTATTGATTTTTTTCCTCATTTTTGTTGAGTCTGCATGCGATTATCAGCAAAGGTGGGCGAGACACTGGGTTCCGCGGAATCCTTACAAATTTTTATTAATATTTGCTCTTTTGGGAGATAGTTGAACTTTGTAATTACAAGACGAAAAGCGCGTGAGACGCGCAAAAATATAAGCATGGTGCCTAATGAGTTTTTTGTTTTATTTTTTCATAATGCAGTCTTTTTGGAAATAAATACAAATAAAAAAACAAATGTAGCTTTTCTAAATCTTTAACATTACGATATTTCTCAATAAATGGATCTATACAATACAATACAATATTTTTATTTTCCAAATTAAACGGCCCATTAAGAGCATAACATTAATTACAACATGACTTAACATTACAGAGTGATTCTATTATTCTACAAAGCTTAGATGAAAATTTTTCATTTGATGTAGCTGCTTCATGTCCAGCGACAAATATATCAGTCGTAATACAAAAAGATAGTAAGATGTATGTATTAGAAACCAGTGTCATCACTAATTACTTTGTTTTGTATATTGTGAATGAATGGGAAGTCTTTGTATCCCCAAACTGAGGAGTTATAGTGTAGTACTGGTACTACACAAGAATTATACAGTTTTTGAAATATCTTAAAACAAAATTCCTTCAGTTTATGAAGTTTTGAAAAAATGGTTCTGACAGAACGCCACCACCTTTTGCGAGATTTGATGCATTTGATGCAATGTCTTTTTTCTCTTTGAATAGTACCTCCAAATATTTGTAATGACTTGCTACCTCTTCGATTTATTGTCTCCAATTTTTAACTGGACAGAAGTACGCTGTCGTCTGCCTGATCTGAAATGCATTACTTCGGATTTATTTGTATTCATTTATTTATCAGAACTACCGTTTACCGTTTACACAAGTCATGCAGTTTATCCAACATCTTTTATATATCTGTCTCATTGTCGCTGTGCTTAAACTGCTGTGGGTAACTTAACCGCCCAAGATGGCGGACTCTCAAACAGTTGATATGTAATTGATACAAAATATACTTTTTGCGACGTATTTCATGCTCAATGTCTTTTGCGTACAACAACATAGACAATTTGGTGTCGTCGATATTTATACCAAGATCTAGATTGTATACTTCGTGCACAAGATCATTGATTAATATTGAGAACAAAGTTGGCGAACAATTATCTCACTGTTTAACACCAGAATTACAAACAAACCAATCCGACATTGTCTGATTGACACGAATACTAGCTGTTTGCTATGTTAGAATAGATGTTTTTGATAGAATTGTATTCATTTTGACGCCGATAGTTTTCGATTAAAAAGTAAAGAATATATTTCGGTTCACAAATTTAAAAGCTTTCTTTAGGTCAACAAATGATGCAATCACATTAGCGTTATTTCGAATCACATTACTATGAGAAAAGACGTGGTCTTCACATGAACGATTTCTCCTGAATTTATTTTGCTCATCAGCAAGAACCTCATTTCGTTTAGAAAGGTCGATAGTCAGTTGTTTTTGAAGGCACTGTACAGCTTAAGATATACTAGACAATAAAGCGGAATACGAGTGTCCGATAAGGGATACTTTAATATAGGAAAAATAACTGTTTTTATTCAGATTGACAGCTGGTGTCAAAAAATAATTAAAAGAGTATGCAAATCACATGAAAGATATTTGGGAATTTTAAAAACTTCATACAATATTTGATCAATACGTGTTGATTATTAATTTCTGGCACTTTTGATTACATTTTCTATTCCTCTAGTGGTATGTTACCATTTAATTCTTCACTGTCATTGTATAATGGCAAATTATATCCTCTAAAACTATTTTATAAGATAGTGCATTAAATTTTCGGTTGAAATCCTCTTCCGATTTATAATTATCATACGATATCAATGTTCAAAGTCGGATTTCAATTTTTCAAAAACACTAGTTTCATCATCTTGAATATCAATATATAATATTTTAGAAACTTGAGGTTAAATGTTTTTTTTAGCTCACCTGACCTGAAAGGTCAAGTGAGCTTTTCTCATCACTTGGCGTCCGTCGTCCGTCGTCCGTAAACTTTTACAAAAATCTTCTCCTCTGAAACTGCTGGGCCAAATTTAACCAAACTTGGCCACAATCATCATTAGGGTATCTAGTTTGAAAAATGTGTCCGATGACCTGGCCATCAAACCAAGATGGCTGCCATGGCTAAAAATAGAACACAGGGGTAAAATGCAGTTTTTGGCTTATAACTCAAAAACCAAAGCATTTAGAGCAAATCTGACAGAGTTTAATTCATTATCAGGTCAAGATCTATCTGCCCTGAAATTTTCAGATGGATCGGATAACTGGTTGTTGGGTTGCTGCCCCTGAATTGGTAATTTTAAGGAAATTTTGCAGTTTTTGGTTATTATCTTGATTTTTATTATAGATAAAGATAAACTGTAAACAGCAATAATGTTCAGTAAAGTAAGATCTATAAATAAGTCAACATGACCAAAATTGTCAGAGAACTCTTTAAGTAGTTATTGTCCTTTATAGTCAATATTGAACAACTTTTCGTCATTTTTGTAACTTGTACAAAAATCTTCTTTTCTAAAACTATGGGCCAAATTTAACCAAACTTGGCCACAATCATTACAAGGGTATCTATTTAAAAAAAAAAGAGTCTAATGACCCTGCCTGCCAACCTAGATGGCCAACATCAGTAAATACAGTAACAGGCGAGCGACACAGGCTCTTGAGAGCCTCTAGTTTTATCTTGTAAAAAAGATAGAAAAAAGATGAAAATTCCAGTGAAGGTTATTTTTTTATATGCAATGAAATGTTATGTGAAATTTTGTCTATAATAGTACTGCACAGGATAAAACTCATGCCAAGAATATCTTTTTTGGAACAGATATATTTTTTGAAAAGTGCAAATTTAACAAAGACTAATAGGAGGAAAATCATTGGTGGTATTCCACCTTTAGTTCTTCCTTCAACTTCATCTTTTCGTTTTATCATCTTTGCGTTTTTAAATCATCTTTTTGCATTTTTTTTAACGCCGCTCTTTAATTTTTCAACGCTTCATCTTCAATATCATCTCCATTGAATGATCTTTCAAGATTGATGTTTGCCGCTAACTCTTTCTTTTTCAATGCTTAAAGCTTATGATGAGTTTCGGCTTTCTTTTCATATTTGACGTTCAACTTCTTCTATACTGCTTGGGTCTTTTACAGTACTGGTTTATTCATTCTCATCTCTGTTTTAACCAGCTTCTTGAATCCCATATTCTGTCCCCACGAGGGTGAAGTAGGTGACCTGTTGCAAGGCAATATTGCCGCCCAAATCTTACATGCTACACTATTCTCAGATGGTTTTGTTATTGTCCACCCTTCGAGAGAATTTGAATGAGCAGCACAGACAACTCTCTAGTGACGAGTACAAGATAGATATCATGTTAACAACTGATATAGTAGAAAATACACATGTTGAATGCATGCTTCTTACATGTATGAACAATTAAACAATTTATAAAAAAAATCAAAGATGTGTAGAGAACAATACCAGGTATGTCAAATCTTTTAATACGAAAAAGATGTTGCAACATATCAAATTTTGTTTTAAATAGAGGGACGAAAGATACCAGAGGGACAGCCAAACTCATAGATTGAAAATAAACTTACAAGGCCATGACTAAAAAAAAAAGACAAACAAACAAATAATAGTACAGAAAACAAAACATAGAAAACTAAAGACTAAGCACCGCGAACCCCCCACACACTGGGGGTGATCTCAGGTGCTCCGGAGGGATAAGCAGATACTGCTCCACATGTGGCACCCGTCTTGTTGCTTATGTTATTACAAATCATGAACAACATGCTCACTCCTGATACGAGAAGACACTTACCTTAAACTAATTCCAAAAGTACAATTGTTGCTTAAATGAACAAATAAAACTCCATTAAGTTTGATATGTAGACACTTAATCGTTTTGGTTACTCGGGTACTTTCCACATGTATTTGACAGCAGTATCAGTAGATGGTGAATTTGACTTAATATGTTCTTGGCTGTGATGCATACAATTAGTTTCTAATTTATATTTTTATACATTTGTCATTTCGCACCCTTTTATAGCTTGATAGGAGGTATGAGGTATTTCGTTGTTGAAGGCTATTTGAACCTTTGTTTTACATTATCCTGAAAATCAGGTCCGTCAAAGAGTTTGGTTCAAAAATATATGTTATACTCCTCAAATGAAGCATCTTGAGGAGAAATCAGCTAAACGTTTTAATATAGCAGTAATTTCCCTCTCAAAGTCAAACTGAAAATATGAGTTTGGCGTTATGACGTCGAAGTAAGGCGTCAAAGAAAAAAAATATATTAGCCTTTCAAGACGTCATAATTATTTGGACTAGTAGTGCATGGGCAATGTGACTGTCTTGTCCATGTGTCTATCTGGATCATGTGGAAATTGAAACCATGTGACTATCTGGACCATGTGACAATCGGAACCATGTGATTATCTGGACCATGTGACTATCTGAACCATTTGTCTATCTGGACCATGTGACAATCTGAACCATGTGTCTATCTGGTCCATGTGTCTATCTGGACTATATGTAGTTCGCTGTTCTTTTTCTATTTCCTATTTTCTTAATTGATTTTTGTGATCTTGGTTGGTGAGGTTAGTTGCACTGACCAACAATTGAAGAAAACTCATGTATAGAAAATTTCAAAACAGAAAGTTACTGAACTAATGACAAAATAAAAATCCCAAATACTTACACAAATGGATAATACCTTATTAATACCAGATAATTGCCTTTAGCATGTTTAGGGGTTATTTTCTAAATAGATATATTTTCTGTGCTTTCTGTGCAAATTTCATCCACAGATTTCTTTGAAATCACTGGTAATATTTCTCCAAGGCAAATTCAAAACAGAAAGTCCATAAACAAATGACAAAATAAAACTTCCAAATACTTAAATGAATGAATGATAACTTATTTGTAATACCAGTATATATCTTTTTGGGTATTATTTTCCTAATAGATATATTTTCTGTGTTTTCTGTGCCAATTTCGTTATACATTTCTTTGAAATTCAGTGGTAATAATGTTCCTAACATAAATAATTTACTAAATCAGATTCCGTATATATCATGATTATATTTCACTGTTTTCAAAAATTGTTCTTAATTTATGCACTATACTTATCTTTGAACTTACAGCACTAACTGTGCTGTGTAAACAGAATTTCCAGAAGTCTTATATAGGTCAAATTATAGGCTTCGGTGCGGGAATGTCTCGCTGCATTGAAGACCTGTTGGTGACCTTCTTCTGTTGTCTTCTCTATGGTCGGGTTGTTGTCTCTTTGACACATTCCCCATTTCCATTCTCAATTTTATTCGCTTAAATATCGATACTTTTGAATCCAACAATTAAGAATTTACTGAATCACTTTAGCGCTTCATCTGACTTAAATCTTTAGTGATTGGTTATGCACAACCGATAAAGCAGCACTTTAATCATTGTCATAAACTGGTGATTTTGTTGTAGAGTAACTTGTATTCGACATTAATATCAACAACAAACAACATTGAAAAGGGGTTGTATTCAAATACTAACAAGATGTGTCATTTGTCTTATGTATTTATATATTTTTTTTATTTTCATATCAAGATTTCAAGATTTTCTTATAAAAGGTAACTGTCTGTAGTAAAATGAATCAATTGGCAACGGACTTAACGTCTTGTTATGAATATATTCTTCTAAACAGTCCATAGCCATGTATTGAAAATCGGGGTAAAATTTATTGGCAAAAAGTTCCTTTCTCGAAACAAGTTCTTTCAAATCACCAACTCCATAAATGCAAATGTACCGTACAATCTTACCATGACACCGGTCTCTTGGTGGCCATGAGACATAAGCGGCAAGCCATGGCTTCTTTTCTGGATTGCCTGTTTAACAAAAAATAATAAATTATTGTTATAATAACGCTCTCAATTCCTAAACCTATTTGTCTTTGTATTGTTTTATGTTCTAGTGTAGAATAAAGGCAACAGTAGTATACCGATGTTCAAACTCATAAATCCATGGACAAAAAACAAAATCGGGGTAACAAACTAAAACTGAGGGAAACGCATTAAATATAAGTGGAGAATAACGACACACCACTACAATGTAACACACACAGAAACGGACCAAGCAACAGACAAAATCCCACGAGAATAACAAATATAACATCAAAACCAAATACATGAATTTGGGACAGACAAGTACCGTGACACGTCTTATCGCAATGTGAATTTACACTCAAAAATAAGAGAAAACAAACGACGCAACGTTAAAATGTAACACATACAGAAACGAACTATAATATAACAATGGCCATATTCCTGACTTGGTACAGGACATTTTTAAAGAAAAAAAGGGCGGGTTGAACCTGGTTTTGTGGCATGCCAAACCTCCCCTTTTATAGCCATGTGAAATATAACATTAAGATGACAACTCAACACCACAGGACTACAATATAAATAAATTGGAGAATACAATTGACAAAGAAACACACGAACAACAGCCAACAAAAGGCAACAAGTTGAAAATTTTAATACGCCAGAAGTGCATTTAATCCACACAAGATCTACTAGTGATGCCCAGATACAAAAGTTTGAAAGCCGAAACAAGCACAAAGTCAAACAGCATCGAGGACCAAAAGATCAAAAAAGTTGTGCCAAAAACGGCCAGGGTTTTCTGTTAGTTACCAGAACATCCTTATCATTTAGAATAATTTATACTTTTGCAAACAGTTAATTTATAAAATTAATAAACAAAAGCTGTACATGATAGAACTGAAATATTAACTAATTACAGGAAACAACTGAAATACATTACATAACCAGACATTTGCAACACAATATGTAGACACATCCGAATATGTTTAAACCTCAACGCCAGGTGACGTCATATTTGAAATTTTAAAAATGACAAAAAAATGATGACGTCATTTGAATTTGTAAAATAGAACTAGGACTGACCCAAGATTACATTTGAACTAAATACTGATATTGCACTTAATAAAAATGCACATTTCAATATTTATCATTAGCAAACTAAGGCAGCAATTAACTATATTATAAAGCTATGTCCGGTTTGTTTTGAATCTCACTTCAAACGTAGAAGTCTGAATTTAAAAAGTCAATAAACAAATCTTCATTACACACCTAACAACAAATGTAAGTGAAATAGCAAAGGAATATTAACTCATCATAGATACCAGGATTAAAATTTTGTATTTACGCAAGACGCGCGTTTCGTCTACAAATGACTAATCAGTGGCGCTAGAGATGTTTAGAGTAAGTTTCAATGTATATGTCGTGTACAAGTTGTGCTTAAAAATGGTTTTAACTTGTACATAATTGTAAAAATATGTTGTTTCTATTAATATTACACACATGCTATTAACCTCAATAATGATATACAAAATAATCTTCTGCAAACCTGTTTTTATACGCCCGTCTAAGACGTATTATGGTATACCGTTGTCCGTCCGTCCGTCTGTCTGTCCGTCCGTCGTCCACACTTCGGACAATTTAAAAAAAAACTAATAAATGTACAAAAAAATCATTTTACAAAGGCATAAAGTCAAGCTAAAAGGGCAACAGGCGTATCATACGCTTATAGCGCAGCTCTTTAGAGCATAGTGATCACAGAGTATAAAAAATTTTGGTATTGCTTTATATATGTCTTTATGTTTATCTACCGAATAGACATAATAGCTATTAGTATTATTAGTGTGTTGTATATCAAGTGTAAATCTAGATGCTAAGCAGTGGAAGCTATAACACGATTACAGGGAAATGCAATTCAACATATAAAATCACAAAAATACTAATATCCGAGGAAAATGCAAAACGGAAAGTCCCTAATTAAATGGCAAAATCAAATGATAAAACACATCAAACGAATCGACAACAACTGTTATATTCCTGACTTGGTACAGACATTTTCAAATGTAGAAAATGGTGGATTGAACCTGGTTTTATAGCGCTAAATCTCTCACTTAAATGACAGTCGCATCAAATTCCGTTATATTTACAACGATGCGTTAACAAAACAGACATAACAGGTAAAATTGTCAAAATAGGGGTACAGCAGTCATCACTGTGTCAAAATCTAAAAAAGACAACAGTTGGTTATGCATATTCAAATAAAAAACTCATTTAAAAGCGAGACTAAGTGATTCGACAAAGTAAACGTTTCTTAGGCCTAATCACTGAAAGTGTAAGATGCAATCATATTTAAAACATCGAAAGCGATACTAAAGCTTTATTTTTACATTTGAAATATATCTGTCAATAAGACATGGTAAATTGTTTTGTAGCTGCAAAATTATACACCCTTTCCTTTGTATTGTACACTGATAGAGGGTCGTACTCACAAGGAAGCTATAAAAGAAGAGTTCAAAATGGTGAGTTGAAATCATCCTTCGTAAAATTTTACGGACGCCATCACGAGTTCGTTGACGTTATGGAATAACCGTTTCAACTGATGATAATGGATATGTTCTTACGTAGTAACTACAATCCCCGTACTTTCATGAATGTGACCTGCGTACTATTTACCGGATTTGTAATAACATCGAGCAACACGATGTGTGCCACATGTGGAGCAAGCTTTGATTACCCTTCCGGAGCACCTGAGATCACCCCTAGGTTTTTTTTCGGGTTCGTGTTACTTATGCTTTAGTTTTATATGTTGTGTCATGTGTATTATTGTTTGTCTGTTTGTCTTTTTCATTTTTAGCCATGGCGTTGTCAGTTTATTTTCGATTTATGAGTTTGACTGTCCCTCTTTTGGGGAAGAAGTCAAAAATTGTGTTACAACTTGTGTCTAATCCCTTTAGCTACTTTACAAATGAAATGTTAAATATCGATATGCGTAATACTTAACATAAGTATACTCAACATGAATGAATAAAGTGTATCAAATAAACTCATCATAGATAGATATCAGGATTAAAAATTTATATTTAAGCCAGACGCGGGTTTCGTCTACAAAGTACTCATCAGTGACAGTCGAATAAAAAAATGTTTAAAGGCCACATAAAGTACGAAGTTGAAGAGCATTTAGGACCAAAATTCCTAAAAGTTTTGCCAAATACAGCTAAAGTAATATATTCCTGAGGTAGAAAAGCCTTAGTTTTTCAAAAATTCAAAGTTTTGTTAACAGTTAATTTATAATTATGAACATATCAATGATAACTCAAGTCAACACAGAAGTGCTGACTACTGGGCTTGTGATACCCTCGGGGAAATAAATCTCCACCAGCAATGGCATAGTTATCAAAGGACCAAGGCTTATAATTTTTCCACTATATAAGACTCATCATTGACACTCAGATCAAAATTGTTAGAAACCCAAACAAGTATAAAGTTGAAGAGCATTGAGGATCCACATTTTCAAATTATTGTGCCAAATACGGCTCAAGTCATCTATGACTGGGATAAGAACATCCTTTATATTTCGAATAATTCATATTGTTTCGAACAGTATCACCAGATACATTCATTAATATACAGATATTTTTGTAATCGCAAATAATACATCTCGCTGTTTTTTTCTTTCAAAAATACACAAATGAATGCACGCAATAATTTCTGAATGTACTGCACTATCATAAGTATTTAACTTAAGACAATAACAATCAAAACCAAGGAGTAAACAAGACTCACAAAACCAAAGGACATTTACATCAACAGTTATAAATAATAAATAAGAAATCAACACGAACTCCACTAAAAACCAGGAGTGAAATTAGGTGCTCCGGAAGGGTAAGCATTTCCTGGCCGTATACAGCACCCGTCGTGTTATTTCTTTGTTCAGTTAAAGTCATAAGGCGATTGATTTTTTTCTTCTTTTCGTCAAATGGGGGATTATTCAAGACGACTATTTGACTTTCGTCCCTTTCTGTTCTCTGATTGAGAATTGTAATTGCACTAGATAGACTTTTGTATTATCAATTCTTAGGCAGTTGAAATTTGTTTCTTTTGCCTTTCAGGAATTATCGAATACAAAGCATATTAACTTTTGTTATTCTACTTTTGTAAAATGCTGGGTAAATACAAATTTAAATCCTGATATCTATGATGAGTTTATTCAAGTTGTTCGCAAGAAAGTTATTTAATTAAATACAAAGAAATGAATGTATCTTACAAAAAGGGATGTAATTGCTGTTCTCTATATTACATCAATAACGGATTTTAACTGGACATTTTAAATCAAACTTGGTCGAGTCTGTGTTATTAAGTGCACGTAAATTTGTACCTACTGTATCGTCGTATTGAGATTTACTAAAACTGTATAATTGAACTAAAATACTATGTAATAATGATTTGATATGAACATATCAAGAAGAGATATGGTTAGAAAACTGTTGTCAAGTCATTAAAGATTGCACACTGGTTCACTGATTTTTGCATCGGATTCTTCTGTTTTGTGCTCTTTGGTAGGGTTGTCTTTTGACACATTCCCCATTTCCATCCTCAATTTTATTGTTATTAATTTTCGCCAACCTCCATTAGCCTTTACCTATGCCCAGATGTGGCTGGTTTATTTAATTTATGCATAGGCTTATTGAAACGCGTAACACAATAATACTACAATATTGGTTATCTCACCTTTGAAGCGCCCAGGAGCTTTCAGAATATCGTTATGATTCAATGTAGACCAGTAATATTCATCGGGACTCTCAATGTCCTCCATATAGTTTAAAACGGCTTTAGCGTCGTTATTTGACAAATTCACGACTAAATATACCATATGCACTGACCTTTTACAAATTTGCATTGAATGGTAACTTTCCATTATTCGGACCTATACGCTTTAAAGTATTATTGATATATTCATAACTGTATTTAAAGCGATAATATTTGAGTCTGCTTGTAATTCCTTCAATGTCATTAGCACCGTTGTAAATTTTCAGTATTTTTACTATTTCTAAATTTGTTTTCAAGGGAAATTGTTGGTGAGGTAAATTAATGAAATATTTCCATTTTGTTTGATTTTGACAAGAGATCAGGCATACAATTAATATCTTCTCTCAGCCTCGATACATGGTTGTAAATCACGTCTTCAGTCTTTGAAACAATGAAAACATTGCTTAAACAATTAGCTATTTTCCTCAAGGCTTTGTGCAATTCTTCTGAAGAGCTGTTGTCTATGTGGATACAATAGAAATTATGGGGGCGATAGATTGATCGAAGCAAACGTTCAGTTTGATCAACATCTTTAAATGTCAAAATACTAAATGCTATCGGAAACTCTTTTTCTTCTATAATCACTGTGTAGGCATCGTATCGAAAACGATTAACGACATTATTACAGTTATTTGTTTCAGCAATATATTCCTCTTCTGTTATTCTCTTTGGCTGATTAAATTTCATATATCTATTGGCTTTTGCTATTTCTTCTTCGTCGCCTTTAATAATTTTACGACAATTCACTTTTCTGTTTATTCGCAAAAATGGTGGGAATTGATATGTTTCCATGTGCTTATCAAAAAGAGGTATATTAGCATGTGTTTGTCTCGTAAATGTCTCCACATTATAATCATTGAATCTTTTGATTTTTTTTTAATGTCATACTAGTATATATGTTTTCCGGGAAAAAAAGTTCCTGAATTGCTGCATGGAAACTAAAGAACACAGTTATGCAAATTATGAGTAGAAGCCTTCTATTTTCTCCTCATATTTATGTAATAGTGATGCCCTCTATTAACAGCTGAAGTTGCATCAAAATTTTGGCAATTTTCATGAAAAGTATAAAAAAAAATAGTAGGTGTAAGCAGCAAAAATGAGTAGCAAGATGAAATCTACAAATAAGTGTAACTGTCTCGAAATAAAACACCAAAAGCATGTCATGTAATTTTAACGTTTTGGTTATCTTTTTTGAAACCTTAATAAAAAGAGGGAAACCAAAAACAGACAAATTGACAAGCAAGAATGGCCAAAGTTGTCAGTTGACTACAATCTTTAATTAAATAAATATCAAAATGCAAGGTGAGCTTTTTAGATTTTAGTTTACTTGATATCTCAGGATAAACGATGTCTGTTTAAAATGCATGTTGTCTTTGTGACATATTCCTCATTTTCATTCTCAATTTTATTATTTGCACTTGTGGATACACATGGTCTTGTTACTAAACGGACATACTAGAATGCCAGTGTATAAATGTCGCAGTAACTTTCGTTGAATATCAGAATACGTTGTTCCTACGCCACGGGTGCGTTTGGTACGTTCATAGAGCGCTAAAACTACACCATATGCGTATGTTACAAACATGCCCGCATACGTCCAATTAAAAGTCGAACGATCTTGAGGCGTATACAACGTGTCCTTCACGTGTCTTAAACTCATCTGTAGGATTTTCCAAACGCCCTTGTAACGTATGTAATACGTGCGTATAGCGAAGATGTAAACGTTTGAAAAACGCTAGATGTAGATGAAAATGTGTATGCTGCCTAAAATTTCCTGAATTAAAGCGTTCACCAAGCGTATACCTTTGCATTTCGACATACTTTAAACTTGTGCAACGTGCGTGTAACAATTGCGTAGAGTTCCTCTTGCGGCAGCTTAAGTATACTGACTTATTCAATTTGCTCTGTAAGTATGTGGACGTTGGTCTATACGACAATTTGTGATGCGGGTATTACTAATTTAATCTGAGCATTATTGATGAGTATTATGTAAACATAACACGCGTCTGGCGTGTCAAATGATAAGCCTGGTATCTTTGGTGTCTAATTGATCCTTCTTTTGATCAAGACATGTACATTAATTATACAAAATAATAGAATTGAATTAAATAATATATTGGATAGTTCAACAGACCCCCACCAATAACTAATTTCGTTCTTACCTTCTTAAATAGAAAAGTATATATCTATATTCTTATTAGTGGGAAACAAGTAGTATATATTTTCAATATTTATTTATTTTACACATGTTACAGACATATTAGTTTTCTCATTGATTTCTTTCAATAATGCATACTCAATATACATTGTAGGAAGTAAAAGGAAGTAAATTATTTATTATTGTGACATGTGTAAATCAGCATAAATATATTAATTTGTAGAAAATCTAATTACATATATAAAACACACAACCCAATGGACCAATAAGTCACCTTATTATATAAAACAAGTATTACTTATGAAGGTCATAATTATCTCTTTTATCAATCATGTTATTGAAGGTAAATCCAGAAAAGCGCTTCGGACGCAAGACATTATTAAACGTGTTGTTTTCAATTTTTTATTGAAAATTAAGTGGGATTTTATTCACAGTAGTTTTACATTGTTTAAATATGTTTAAAGGATGATACAATGAAAAGTCCTCTTTATCCCGATTGTGATCATCCTAACCTGCAATAGAGTCAAATCAAGACATGAAGGTTATCAGTTTCAAGATTACAGAGTAGGCGTCTCACTTCAACTTCTGAAGCAAGGTTGTCGACCTCCAAACTTTCCGAAGTCCTGTGTTAAATGGATTGCCGATTTCATAGACTTCAGTCCTTGCTTGTAAGTTGTTCTCACATGTACATTTCCCAATCACTCACACCCTCCTCTCTCTCCTTTAACCACTCACTCTCTTTCGTTCACTCAGTCACACTACTACTTTCTCTCTCTCTCTCTCTCTCTCTCTCTCTCTCTCTCTCTCTCTCTCGTTTACTCACTCGAAGATATCTCTCTCATACTCTCATTCGTAAGACACTCACTGACTCACAATCTCACTACTATTTCTTCTCTTTCTCTGGTTCAGTCACTCACAGTCTCACTACTATTTTTCTATCTCTTAAGGAGTTAATATCTACGACTATTGTTACGAGACGTTGCAAACAATCTTGGAATGAAGTTTCGGGAATAGTAGTGTAGAGCACTAGAAAATCAAAAGTTTGAATATTTCTTCAAAATTTTAAAGATTGTTATTTTGAGTTGGAATCAAACGTTTTGAAGAACTCTCATCTGATTAACACCACTGATTTGATATATATCATCACAATATTTTGAAGGCCAAATAAAGACAAAAGTTGGTTTTTGCAATATTAAACACAATTTGAAAAAAACACAGATAATTTTCATTGTATCATCTTTTAAACATTATATTTAAACAATGTAAAACTACTGTGAATAAAATCTCACTTCAGTTGTTAATAGAGGGCAACACTTTTTCATAAATATGAGACAAAATAATGGCTTATATTATACTTTGCATAACTGTTTCTTAGTTTTCATGTATACTAGTATTAGATTGAGAAATAACAAAAGACTCGATGGACATAGTATTGAGACATTACGTATCAAACACATGCTTAATATAACTTGTTTGATGAGCACATTGCAAAGTATTGATTATGCATGGTTGAAAGAATTTTAAGAGGTAGAACGAAAAAGTTGTTGAGGGGGTCTGTTAAACTTTCATATTTTTATTCATTTCATTACTTGTGTAATATTTGTCATGATCAAGGGGTACTCATTATCAAAGATACCGCTATAATGTACGCCAGATACGCGTTTTGTCTAATAAACATCATAAAGCTCAGATCAAATGTATACTGCATTATCATGCGTATGACCGATGCACATACTACAGAACAAATTGCATAAGTCAGTATACGTTGCATAAGTTAAAGATGTCGAAATTCAAGTATACGCTTGGTGAACTTTTTAAATCCAGGAAATTTTATGCAGATACAAATTTTCATCTACCTCTAGCGTTTTTCAAACGTTTACCTGTTCGCTACACAAACGTATTACATATGTTAAAAGCGCGTTTGCAAATCACTACAGATAGGTTTAAGACACGTGAAGGACACGTTGTATACGCCTCAAGATTGTTCGACTTTTACTTGGACGTATTCTGGGCATGTTTGTAACATACGCACGGTGTAGTTTCAGCGCTCTATGAACGTATCAAACGCACCCGTGGCGTAGGAACAACGTATTCTAACATTCAACGAAGGTTGCTGTGACATTTATACAGTGGCATATTAGTATGTCCGTTAAGTAACAAGACCATATGTATCCACAGTAGTGCAAACAATAAAATTGAGAATGAAAATGAGTAATGCAGTGTATATAAAGTGCGAATCCTGTTCATTTTTTTACTGTCGTATGCGAGTATGTCTATTGTAGAATTAAGGATGACGGGAAAAAACTTCGTTTGTTTACTTTTTAAAAATACGAAATAACTGATTTAACAATTTCATTTAAGGAATGACTCATATTTTTTATGTCTATGAAGAAATAACATACAAAATTTGGTGCACACTGAATAACGCGCGTAGCGGGTTATTTAACAGTGTGTACGACATTTTTTATGTTATAACAAATACACAGAAAAAAATATTACATTCATTTCTTATAATTCAATTCTAAATTCAATTTTAAACCCTAGAAAACCATGAAAAAACGTTGATGACGTCACGGTCACATGACTAAATTATGTCTATGGGCTCATAACAAAATAACGTCAGCCAATCAGAAGACGCGTTACATCCAAAATTAAATTATTAGAAGATGACTTTCTAATGTATAATAACATGATTGACGTCCAAAAAGTGTAACTTAAGCAGCTGAATCCATAATATTGTTGACTGGATGCGATTCATTTAAACTATAGATGAGATGAATTTCACTGTTAGTCTAATCATTTCTGATGTGGAATTTTTGAAGGTGTGATGAATTTTCATTATTGTTTCATGCAACAACTGAAAGAAGTCTTAAAATGACTTTAAAATTGATGATCTTTACAATGCAAGCTGGACGTAGATGCTAACTTGAATATACACGGGTATAACCATCTTATTGTTGATTCCGGATATTGTGAGTTGTTATATATATGAAAGAAGATGTGGTATGATTGCCAATAAGACAACTCGCAACAAGAGACCAAATGACACAGAAACTATAGGTCACCGTACGGCCTTCAACAATGAACAAAACAATAGTCAGCTATAAAGGGCCCCGAAATGACAATGTGAAACAATTCAAAGGAGGAAATTAACGGCGTAATTTTAAGTACAAAAAATGAACGAAAAACAATTATATGAAACGGAACTTATTGGAGCTAAAGAAGCCCACTCATCGGGAACGCCATATTGCAATCCTTTTTCTTAGAAATCCACCATTTTGATCTTGAGGTCAATGGTCATGTGATATACGTCACATCACCTTAAGGAGATACACGTTCATATCATGCATGTACATTTTAGTTTGCTACTAGTGTGTCATAGATCCGAAAATTTACAAGAGCAGAACATCCATGAATTTAACGTATTTAACGTATTTGTATGGCAAACATTTCTTGAAAATATACAGTAAACGCTTTAAAAAGCTTTGAAAAGTTTTAACGACGTTTCATACATATTTCTACCTTATCGATAGGCACATCGAAAAGTCTTGCTTGCCTTTCTAGTATAAATGTTTGCTCAATCTTATTCACACTGCTTAAGCAAACATTTCTGCAAACAAAGCAAGCAAGCCAACTACACCTTTAAACTACAAGCCTTTATGAGGTTTTATAAGTATGTGCTGTATATTTAGACCGAAATCGAAAACTGCTTTCGGTGACGTGGATTTGCTTAGCTGTCCAAGATATATTGTATAGAATAATGGCATATCATAGGAAAGGATACAATTAATCCTTTTTGTATATCTGGGTCTGAAAAAATCCAGAGGAAATAGAATTGACAATATAAGCAATAAAAGCCATTTTTACGGAATTTATTGATATATTACCTCTGACTTTCACTCACTAAGATAATTTGAACAAATATAATCAATACTTCTGACTTCATAATTTTTGTTAAAGAGTCGACTAAATTACGACTATATGATAAAGAATGATTATTAATTATCCTTCTGTGAAAATACATCGCCTATACAATAATATGAATCGCTCTACAGTGAAAGTCTAGTATCATTATTCGGCAGTAAACATGAATCGCATCACACAAACAACATAGTGGAATTTGATACAATATTAACAAGCTGTACAACAAAACCCTGTTTTGAAGTTATATAACATTATTAATCATGTTAAAAGGTACATTTTTATGCATGTGAAACTTAACTGCTACTTTAAAATCTCTTGCACGCTCTGTTTGTAACTATTCTTAATATTTATCTATTTGTGTATCATTTTTTTAAACCTGGATGGCTGTAGGCGCAATTAAAACCCGTTCGCATTAAATACCTTTATTATGAATTTATAAAAACAGTACATATTTATATTCATTTCTTATTTTACACAAAAATCATGATTTTGTCGTCTGTTTATTTATCATTCTACATTAGAAATTCATCACGGATACAGTGAAAATGACATTACATACACTGTAAAAGAGGGACGAAAGATACCAAAGGGACAGTCAAACTCATAAATCTAAAACAAACTGACAACGCCATGGCTAAAAATAAAAAAGACAAACAAACAACAGCACACATGACACAACATAGAAAACTAAAGAATAAACAACACGAACCCCCCAAAAAACTAGGGGTGATCTCAGGTGCTCCGGAAGGGTAAGCAGATCCTACTCCACATGTGGCACCCGTCGTGTTGCTTATGTGATAACAAATCCGGTAAATAGTCTAATTCGGTAGGTCACATTCATGAAAGGGAAGGGGATTGTAGTTACGACGTAAGGAACATATCCGATATCATTTGTGAAACGGTTATTCCTGATTATTTTTGTAATATGTGACAGAGACAACATGCATTTTAAACAGACACAGTTTATCCTGCGATATCAAGTAAACTTAAATCTAAATTGCGTACTTTGCATTTTGATATATAAAGATAATAGTCAACAGACAACTTTTGATCATTCTTGCTCGTCAATTTGTTTGTTTTTAGTTTCCCTCTTTTTATTAAGGTTTCAAAAAGTATAACCAAAATGCAAAATGACATGACATGTTTTGGGTGTTTTCAAGAAATACAAAATTACAAAAGAAAATGATAGGTAAAAGTCCATTACTCTTTATTTCGAGACAGTTACACTTATTTATAGATTTCATCTTGCTACACATTTTCGCTGCCTACACTAACTAATTTTTTACACTTTTCATGACAATAGCTAAAATGTGGATGCAACTTCAGGTGTTAATAGAGGGCAACACTATAACATAAATATGGAGAGAAATAGAAGGCTTCTACTCATAATTTGCATAACTGTGTTCTTAAGTTTCCATAGAGCAATTCAGGATTTTTTTCATTTGGAAAATTTAGAAAATAAGTACACTAGTATTAGATTAACAAAAGTCAAAACATTCAATCGACATAATGTGGAGACATTTACGAGACAAACACATGCTAATATAACTCGGTTTGATGCGCATATGGCAAAATATCAATTCCCGCCATTTTTGCAAATAAACAGAAAAGTGAATTGTCGTAAAATTATTGAAGGCGACGAAGAAGAAATAGCAAAAGCCAATAGATATATGAAATTTAATCAGCCAAAGAGAATAACAGGAGAGAAATATATTGCTGAAACTAATAACTGTAATAATTTCGTTAATCGTTATCAATACGATGCCTACACAGTGATGGAAGAAGAAAGAGAGTTTCCGATAGCATTTAGTATTTTGACATTTAAAGATGTTGATCAAACTGAACGTTTGCTTCGATCAATCTATCGCCCCCATAATTTCTGTTCCATCCACATAGACAACAGCTCTTCAGAAGAATTGCACAAAGCCTTGATGAAGATAGCTAATTGTTTAAGCAATGTTTTTATGGTTTCGAAGACTGAAGACGTGATTTACAACCATGTATCGAGGCTGAGAGCAGATATTAATTGTATGACTGATCTCTTGTCAAAATCAAACAAATGGAAATATTTCATTAATTTACCTCACCAACAATTTCCCTTGAAAACAAATTTAGAAATGGTAAAAATACTGAAAATTTACAACGGTGCTAATGACATTGAAGGAATTACAAGTAGACTCAAATATTATCAATTTAAATACAGTTATGAATATATCAATAATACTTTGAAGTGTATAGGTCCGAAGAATGAAAAGTTACCATACAATGCAAATATTGTAAAAGGCATTGATACGGTATATTTAGTCGTGAATTTGTCAATTATGTGATATACGACACAAAAGCTAAAGCCGTTCTAAAGTATATGGAGGACATTGAGAGTCCCGATGAATATTACTGGGCTACATTGAACCACAACGAGATTTTGAAAGCTCCGGGGCGCTTGACAGGTGAGATAACCAATATTGTAGTATTATTGGGTTACACATTCCAATAAGCCTATGAAATTAATTAAACCAGCCAAATTGATCTTGGCATAGCTAACAGCTAATGCAGGTTGGCGAAAATTAACAACTAATAAAATTGAGAATGAAAATAGGGAATGTGCCAATGAAACAACCCTACCAAAGGCAGAAAACAGCCGAAGGCCACCAACGGGTCTTCAATATAGCGAGAAAATCCCGCACCAGAAGGCGTGCTTCATCCGGCCCCTTAACAAAATATGCACTAATTCAGTGATAATGGATGTTTTACGAAACTCCGAAATATATAAAAGAAACTAAAATTAAAAATAATGCACGATTTACAAGGGACAGATGTACCTGACTTGGGGCAGGCGCAAAAAAATGCAGTCGCGTTAAACATGATTTGGATATTTCAACCCACCCCTATACCTGTGGCCAATGTTAAAAAACAAACACACAAGACGATTCCGATTCAAAAATCAGTAAATCGATATGCTATCTTTAATGACTTGACAACAGTATCGTAACTATACAGTTAGGCAATTCAATACAAGATATTTGGCACAACTTTTTGGAATTTTGTATCCTCATTGCTCTTGAACTTTGTACTTGTTTGGCATTATAACTATTTAGATATGAGCGTCGGTGATGAGTCTTATGTAGACGAAACGCGCATTTGGCGTACTAAATTATAATCCTGGTACTTTTTATAACTATATAAGTTTAAAAATACGTGAACGAATCCATACTAGACTCGCCCGAATTTGACAAGTATGGTCACAATCCATAAAAATTGTGTTGCCACATAAAAATTGCAGTTATCGACAAATTTACATTTAGAATATCGTTGAATATCCGTTAGCAATGTTATATACAGAACAGTAATAACATCCCTATTTGTAGGATACATGCATTTCTTTGTATTTAATTAAATAACTTTATTGAGAACAACTATGAATAAACTTATAGATACCAGGATTTATTTTTTGTATTTACGCCAGACGCGCGTTTCGTCTACAAAAGACTCATCAGTGACGCTCGATTCCCAAAAAAGGCAAAACAAAATACGAAGTTGAAGAGCATTGAAGACCGAAATTCCTAAAAATGTTGTCAAATACAGCTAATGTTATCTATTCCTTGGGTAGAAAAGCCTGAGTTTTTAATAAAAACAATGTTTTGTAAACAGTTAATTTATAAATAATACCATATCAATTAAAAGTGCTGACTTCTGGGCTGGTGATACCCTCGCGGAATTTAAATTTCACCAGCAATAGCATCGACCCAGTGGTTGCAAATAAACTCATGATAGTTACCAGGATTTAATTTTTGTATTTCGCCAGACGTGCGTTTCGTCTACAAAAGTAGAATAACAAAATGAATATGCTTTGTGTTCGACAATTCTTGAAAGGCAAAAGACTTTAAGCTACATACTTATGATAGTGCTGTGTATTTTGAAATTATTGAGGAAAAAAACAGCGAGATGTATTATTCGCGATTACAAAAACATCTGTATATTCATAAATGTAACTGGTGTCAGAATTCGAGTAACTTTTGTTGCGATTATTACCCAGTCGCATTATTTGCAGTAGTAAGATGAGAGGGGTGAAAGATACCAGAGGGACATTCAAACTCAAAAATCGAAAATAAACTGAGAACTCCATGGTTAAAAAAAGGACAATGAACAGCACATCACAGAAAAATAAAGAATAAGCAACTGTAAGAGTTTAAGAGAGACCACGAAAGATGTACCATCATTCAAAAAAACACACCGAAAGATTTCACAACACACTCGTCCACTACCATTTGATCGAAATTATTCTCCGTCGATAAAACGTTTTACACCACTGGGTCGATGCCATTGCTGGTAGACGTTTCATCCCGAAGGTATCACCAGCCCAGTAGGCAGCTCTTATGTGTTGACATGAATATCAATTATATGTTCATTTTGATAAATTACTATTCTAAAAAATATGAATTTTTCGAAAAAATAAAAGATGCTCTTATCCCAATCATTGATGACCTGACTCTTATTTGGCATAATAATTTGGAATTTTGGATCCTCAATGCTCTTCAACTTTGTACATTTTGAGTATTGCGCATAACAATATTTAACATTTCATTTGCAAAGTAGCTAGAGGGATTAGACACAAGTTTTAACAAAAGTTTTGACTTTTTCCCCTATGTGCAATACAAAGGAAAGGTTGGTATAATTTTAGCAGCTACAAAGAAATTTATTCATGGTCTTATGTGACAGAGATATGGTAAAAACATAGCTAGAACGGATTAACCGGCTTTCATACTTTTATAGTTGAATGACAACATACATTACAGGTGATGTAGCCTTAAAGAAGACGTTTAATCTGTCGAATCACTTAGTCTCGCTTTTAAATATTTCTTTTGAAATTTGAACATGCATAACCTACTGTTGTCTATTATAAATTGTGACACAGTGATGACTCTGTACCCCTATTTTGACAATTTTCCTTGTCAAGTTTGTTTTGTTCACGCATCGTTGTATATATAATGGATTTGATGCGGCTGTCATACAAGTGAGAGATTTAGCGCTATAAAACCAGGTTCAATCCACCATGTTCTACATTTAAAAATGTCTGTACCAAGTCAGGAATATAACAGTTGTTACATTTAAAGTCATAAGAAACGAATGACCGGTGAAAAATAATGTTCTTCCAATTCTTGAACCAATGCATACAAACATCATAAACTTAGTCTTCTGTGACCGAATTTATCATTTTTTTTCGTGTACATTTCGTATAATCGTCAATTTTTTTTCAATCGGTCCGTGTTGTTGTGAAAATATGGCAGGTAATTAAAGTTCGTGTTTTGAAGCCGAAGTTTAACGATTGTCACCTGTTTGTCAACAATCGCCAAAAAATCAACAAAAAAGCACGGAAATTGAGCACGTGTTTAACATGTAACTTCAGATAATAGTTTATTTTAAGGACATCCATGCGTATTGTGATCACCGGATTTTTACGAGATGGGTCACACTGAGGTCACTTTGCATACGGAAAATATGTCGGGGGGAATTGCTTCTTGGAAGGAAGCAATGAAAATAAAGTAAACTTCTTCTAAATATGAATAAATTAAAGAATTTTCTTCAGAAAAAAGTATATGTACATAAGTTTTATAAGGAAAACTATCCATTGGGTTATAAAAAAACATATGCATTATTTTTTTTTATTTGAGGTTTTTTATGACTTTAACATTTGATTAGGGACTTTCCGTTTTGAATTTTCCTCGGATATCAGTAATTTTGTGATCTAATATGTTTAATAGCATTTCCCTGTAATCTTGCTATAGCTTCCACTGCTTAGCATCTAGAAATGAGTTACACGTGGTATAGAACACATTAATAATACTAACAGCTATTATGTCTATTCGTTAAAGAGATATATACATGATATACAATCAATGCGTTTTTGAAACTCACTCTGAACATTATTTCCTTTTGACTTTTTAAATTCAGACTTCAACACTAGACCATAAATCAATACAAAAAACTATTAGGTTTAGGAATTAAAAGAGTTAGTATAACAACAATTTATAACTTTTTGTAAACAGGCAATCCAGAAAAGAAACCATGGCTTGCCATTTATGCCTCATGGCCTCCAAGAGACCGTTGTCATGGTAAGATTGTTCGAGAAATTTGCATTTATGGAGTTGGTGATTTAAATTACTTAAACGAACTTGTTTCGAGAAAAGAACTTTTTGCCAATAAATTTTACCCGGATTATCAATACTTGGCTATGGACTGTTTAGAAGAATATATGCATAACAAGACATTAAGTCCGGTGCCATTTGATTCATTCTACTACAGACAGTTACCTTTTATAAGAAAATCTTGAAATCTTGATATGAAAATAAAAAAATATATATCAATACATGAAACAAATGAACCATCTTGTTAGTATTTAAATACAGTGTTGTCAACCCCTTTTTAAAGTTGTGTGTACTTGACAGTAATATACAAGTTACTCTACATCAAAACCACCAGTGTATGACAATAATCAAAATGCTGCTCTATTTGTTGTTAGATATAGGACGATGTGGTATGAGTGTCAATAAGACAACTCTCCATCCAATTAACAATTTATAAAAGTAATCCATTGTAGGTCAAGGTGCGGCCTTTGCATAAATAAATACTTTGTAGATTCAGGTCATATGAAGCTCTGAAGCCATTCTGTAGATTTTTAAAATGTTTGATTCAAATCTGAGTAGCTTCGATATTTTATCAAAGCCTTTAATTTTACCTATAAGGCTTCCGGAAATTCCGTTTACCCTGCATAGTTTGCTGAAGTTCAAGTTGTGAAAACAGTGATATAATAATAATTTTTATTTGCAAAAATACACCCATATGGGTCAAGCAAACACAAATACAACATTTAATACAGACAGTGAAGAATTACAAATATAAACATAAAAAAAAAACCTAGTTATAAATGGTAATTAATGTAGCCTTTGATGGACATGGACCTCATTTTCGCAATTCTAATGATTGCTTTATAAAGTCACCAATTTCTGTCAAAAGCTCAGATTTAGGAATTAAAAGTTGTTTTAGCTTTAAAAGTGGTTGATAATTTGTAAAATCAGGATTTAAATTATTAATCTTTAAAAATAAGCAATCTCTTAAAGTTGAGTTTAGTTTGCAGTATAGTAGAAAATGGTATTCATCATCAATTTTATTACAAAGTTTACATAACCTTTGATCTCTGGGTACATTTTTATATCTTCCCATTTCAACTTCTAGGTTATGGTCACTAACCCTTAATTTAGAAATTAATTGTCTGGTTTTAAAATTTGATTCTTTTAATAAATAATTTTCAATTTTTATCTCAGTTTTTATTTGACCATATAGAAATAATTTCGAACTGTCTGTTATAGAAGAAAGTTTATTCAAGACTTATATATAATCATAATTTATCCTGCAATTGGGTATCCTACTATACAGATATAGTCTGTATACTATACAGATATCGCTTTAAAGCTCCGCCCACTGCTGGACTGAGTATTGTTTGAACCTGTGTGACCTCAGAATGTGTATTCCAGTTGCATTCCAATGACGATGACACTTGTGTATGATTGTGTTACAAAATCAACCATGTCAATTTCAGCATGCATGTTTAGTGAACTTCAAATCTGAAGCGTAGGACAACTCGTATACTTCTGTTTCAAATTTGGCAATGTTTTGTTATTTGTTTTTAATGTTGAAATTACTTGTTATGTTAAAATAGATAATTATACACCTTGAGCGATGTATTATTGTTGACCATTCCAGATTCTTTTTTTGCGAACCCGTCTTCAGCGTAATGTGTGATTTTGATATTACTACGCGGGCCTCAAGGGATTACAAATTAAATATTAATTAAATTAATTACTTAAATATGTTAGTTTTTGTGTCTTTCAAAACACAAACAATAAACAGAATTAATTGCAGGATAAAGACAATAACTATTTAGTGTCTTTAAATATCAGCTGTATTTGTACTCGACTCGAAACAGGCGTAGTAGCTCGCTAAAAGCTCGCATACACCTTGTTTCCTAGCCTCGTACAAATACAGCTTATATTTAAAGACACTAAACAGTTATAATTGTCTATGTATACGGAATTTTGGTAAAGTAAATTTTCTATGTTAGAACGATTATTACCTGTCAGAGGCGGATTTAGAGGGGGGCCAGGGGGCCCGGGCCCCCCCCCTTTTTTGGGGAAAAAATTGGTTGCTTATATAGGGAATCATTGAAGCATGACTGGAGCGGGCCCCCTCTTAGGTCAGTCAGTGGGCCCCCACTTATGAAAATTTCTGGATCCGCCACTGCCTGTGAATTTCAAAGAAATGTATTGATGAATTTGGTTGATGTTTTTCGGATAGAAAAACGCAGAAAAAATATATTAAGAAAATAACCAAAACTATTTCTACCTGGTATTACAAATAAGTTATTATAATTATCCATTCGTTTTATGTGTTTAAGCTTTCGATTTCACCATTTGTTTCGGGACTTTCCTGTCCTTCATTAGGCGTTAATGTAACAACTATTGATTTATGTAATAGTTATAGGAAGGTGTGGTATGAGTGTCAATGAGACAACTCTCCATCCAAATAACAATTTATAAAAGTAAACCATTATAGGTCAATGTATGGCCTTCATCATGGAGCCTTGGCTCACACCGAACAACAAGCTATAAAGGGCCCCAAAATTACTAGTGTAAAATCATTAAAATCTCTATAAAAAAACAAGAAACGAGAAACATGTATAAATTACATAAACAAATGACAACTACTGTACATCAGATTCCTGACTTAGGACAGGTGTAAATATTTACTATCGTTTTCTATCCAAAGAAATAAAGTAGACAGAAAATAAAATTGTATGCATTTTTTAAAATTATAACGTTGTGAAAAAAGGTAGATTGGCAATGATACATCTGTCCACCTAATTAGTTGAAATAACGTTAATATAGAAACGTCGCACGATACTGGTGTCACCTAACGTTACACACTCAAAGACGTAAGCCAAAATAAAAATGTTGGAATGCATGTTGTTCAGATGGCTTTTTACAATAAATTTTAAAGGATTTTTTTCCCTAAGAAAGGATTAATTGTTTTTTCTTAGATAAAAGATGTTAAGCTTAAGTTTTATTAACAAATTAAAAATAAAAACTGAGTAACTTGAATTGAAACCATTTGTTTTATATACATTTTAATTATAAAGGCAATCGATTACTTTTTTATGGATAAACTATGCACTGCAAATGCACTCACCTTTGCACTCCAGAATGTCAAAGCGAAAGGAATACGGCATATCTAGCATATCAGTTCTGCACAAATATATGCAAGGGAATTAGCGGGAACAATTATTATTGCTGTTTTTTTTCTATTAATTTGTATTATAGCGGATCCGACTATTATAGTCCGGAAAACACTTCAGTTCCGCGAAAAAAATCTCTCCCAACCCCTTCTGTATGTTTCGGTAGAGCTTCAACATAAAACATTAATTTTAAAGTTTTCTTATTTAGCAACAAAATAAAATAGCCGTATTCCAAATCGTCTGTGAAAACCGCAATAATGATAATTAGACGGAACGTTAGAAGTATATTTTATTAAATAACGTCAAAATCGTATGTGGGGACATTGTATCGGACATTTTTGTTTTATCTGATATCTCGTACATTAGATTTAATTAATGGGAATTTAATATCAAAATAGAGATAATTTTTTGTACTTTTATCCATTATGATTTTTTTTATGTAGCGAATGGCACTGTATTAAATAAACATCATGAAAAAACAGAAAACGTAACCCTACGTTTAATTTGGTTTGAAGGGGACAAAATGTCGGACATTGCTATTCAACTCGAATAATAAGAACTTATTTCAAAAAATCCTGATTATTGCATGAGGCGAAAGTGTGATCTTTGTACAAAATACTAGT
The DNA here is from genome assembly GCA_019925275.1 of Mytilus edulis. Classification (NCBI taxonomy): domain Eukaryota; kingdom Metazoa; phylum Mollusca; class Bivalvia; order Mytilida; family Mytilidae; genus Mytilus; species Mytilus edulis. The sequence goes on along the minus strand of CM034356.1, from coordinate 41,466,951 downwards.
ATAAGAATTATTTACTTACGACATGGGGATTGCTCTGGAATTCCCTTTTTTTGGACAATTTAACAAAAATTACGGCAACCTTTCGTGCATGGGACACATAATTTGTATCATCTTGATCCCTTTTTTTATATTTCAGTCTTTTCGAGAGAAAAAAAATCGACATTACGTCATCGCCCAATTATGAATTGCTTGTTCTAGACAAACTTTTATATCGTTTGGTAATAAAATTTATATGTTTTTAACGGTATTCAGAATTTCACAAAACTGAAAGTGTAACGCGGGACAAGGAAATCATATTGCAAGAGAAAGGTTTTATTGAGTTTTAATCAATAAATTTGATCTGTTACATATACAAAATTGCAATAATCTGAAAGAAGAGTTTAAAAGCTTTAAAACGATATACAACACTTTATAATATCAATTTTTATGTTTAAAAATTAATAAGATGAATGTGTCTTGTCCGTGATTTTACCAAAGTAACACCAGTATCGTGCGACGTTTCTATGTAATGTAAATAACGAGTGTTACAGATGTTGTTCTTAGTGTTAGTCGTATAGATTGTAAAGCCATGACAAAAAGTCCGAAAAAGTTCCGAATGTAGAGATCCTACATAAAAAGGGAGACAAGTCTAAATAAGCCAATCCGGAGAACGTCTATTATCCTCAAGAAAACAAAATATCCTGCCAAGCTATCAATTTTGTTTGATTATAACTATAAACTATAACTCGAAAGTTATTTCCCATGTCAATCCACCAGTATAGTTTACTCGTTCCAAAGTTTGCACTATTTCTGAGGCCTGTGTACTCTGTATGACTAGATGATATTAGAGGTGTGCGTCAATAGCCCTGTCGCAATTTTCGACATACGTTGAACATACTTTCTGTTTAGAGGTATTAAATCTTCCAAACCCTAAAACGGATTTCATTACTTTTCATGTCAGAAATTTATGTTTAAACCGAGTGTAGTAGACGGAGTAGAATAATATATCTATTCATGTAACAATGGTAAACATAAAAAAAAACATCTTAGTATACTGTATCTCAATGTTCAGTTCAAGTTTTATAAATCGAAATACAAAACAGGTGAAAAAAGGATCGAAAATAAATAGAAGCCGACATGAATTTAGATTGGAAGGAAAACAGGTAAGTCGATATAAAAATAATTTGCTTTGTATATAAATAAATATTTAATATAATTGCCCATGCGACAACTCTCCAACGGACAACTATAGGTCACAAAACAGCCTTCAACAACGAAAAACCTCATACCTTATATCAAGCTAAAGGGTGTTTAAAATGACAAATGTAAAATAATAAATTAGAAACTAATTGTATGCATCACAGCAAAGACCATATTAAGTCAAATTCACCATCTACTGATACTGCTGTCAAATACATGTGGAAAGTAACCGAGTAACCAAAACGATTAAGTGTCTACATATCAAACTTAATGGAGTATTATTTGCTTGTTAAAGCAACAATTGAACTTTTGGAATTAGTTTAGGGTAAGTAAGTGTCTTCTGATATTAGAGTGAGAATGTTTTAAACAAAATTTGTTATTTCGCAACATCTAAGTCGTATAAAAAAAAATTTAGGTGGATATACCTGGTATTGTTCTTTTAACATCTTTACTTTTGTTTTATAAAAAGCATGCATTCAACATGTGTATTTTTCTACTATATCAGTTGTTAACATGATTTCTGTCCTGTACTCTTCACTAGAGAGTTGTCCGTGCTGTTCATTTAAATTCTCATGACCGGTGGAAAATTACAAAACCATTTGAAAATACTGTAGCATGTAAGATTTAAGTGGCAATATTGCCTTGCAACAGGTCATCTTCTGCTTTGCTCTCACTCGTTAGGACCGAATATGGGATCCTCGAAGTTGGTGAAACCAGAGATGAGAAGAAATTTTGTCCTGTCAGAAATTATAAGGTACCAAAATAGATATCAGCCATACTGGCAACCAAGGACATTTTTTTCAAATCCAAGAAATTGTGGCGGTATCAAATTCTATTCGAGCAAATAATAAAAGAAAGTATAAGAAATTTCAAAATAAATATTATAATTACCATTAACTTATTAACAACTTGTATTACGGCCTTTAAAAAACTGCATAGCAAGCTATGAAAGACCCACGTATGACAAAACAATTAAAAACTGGAAAACTAACGGACAGCAACAAATGAAAACCACTGAATCAGGTTTTAATACATGTGTTGAAGACCGCCCTTTGACTTAATATAATAGTTTACTTTTAAAAATTGTGACTTGAATGGAGAGTTTTCTCATTGACACTCATACCACATCTTCTTATATCTATGACTTTGTAAAAACAACAGATCTTCTTATTTCCGCCTTCAATATTATAACCATACCCCATCATGCTTTAGGGGAAATTATTTCCTGGAGTTTTTCCGAATTGCAGTAATTCATTGTAGAGGTTCTCCTTTTAGGGAAAACGGTAGTATTTAATTTTCCCAGCATTAGGTTGGCTAACATCTTAGTATACTGTATCTCAATGTTCAGTTCAAGTTTTATAAATCGAAATACAAAACAGGTGAAAAAAGGATCGAAAATAAATAGAAGCCGACATGAATTTAGATTGGAAGGAACACAGGTTAAGTCGATATAAAAGTAATTTGCTTTGTATATGAATAAATATGTAATATGATTGCCCATGCGACAACTCTCCAACGGACAACTATAAGTCACAAAACAGCCTTCAACAACGAAAATCATCATACCTTATATCAAGCTAAAAAGTGTTAAATGACAAATGTAAAATAATAAATTAGAAACTAATTGTATGCATCACAGCAAAGAACATATTAAGTCAAATTCACCATCTACTGATACTGCTGTCAATTACATGTGGAAAGTAACCGAGTAACCAAAACGATTAACTGTCTACATATCAAACTTAATGGAGTATTATTTACTTGTTAAAGCAACAATTGTATTTTTGAAATTAGTTTAGGGTAAGTAAGTGTCTTCTGGTATTAGGAGTGAGAATGTTTTAAACAAAACTTGTTATTTTGCAACATCTTTTTCGTATTAATAGATTTGATATTTAGGTGGACATACCGGGTATTGTTCTCTAAACATCTTATTTTTTTGTTTGTTTGTTCATAAGAATCATGCATTTATCATGTGTATTTTTCTACTATATCAGTTGTTAACATGATTTCTGTCCTGTACTCTTCACTAGAGAGTTGTCCGTGCTGTTCATTTAAATTCTCATGACCGGTGGAAAATTACAAAACCATTTGAAAATACTGTAGCATGTAAGATTTAAGTGGCAATATTGCCTTGCAACAGGTCATCTTCTGCTTTGCTCTCACTCGTTAGGACCGAATATGGGATCCTCGAAGTTGGTGAAACCAGAGATGAGAAGAAATTTTGTCCTGTCAGAAATTGTAAGGTACCAAAATAGATATCAGCCATACTGGCAACCAAGGACATTTTTTTTCAAATCCAAGAAATTGTGGCGGTATCAAATTCTATTCGAGCAAATAATAAGAGAAAGTATAAGAAATTTCAAAATAAATAATTACCATTAACTTACTAACAACTTGCATTACGGCCTTTAACAAACTGCATAGCAAGCTATGAAAGACCCACGTATGACAAAACAATTAAAAACTGGAAAACTAACGGACAGCAACAAATGAAAACCACTGAATCAGGTTTTAATACATGTGTTGAAGACCGCCCTTTGACTTATAATAGTTTACTTTTACAAATTGTGACTTGAATGGAGAGTTTTCTCATTGACACTCATACCACATCTTCTTATATCTATGACTTTGTAAAAACAACAGAGCTTCTTATTTCCGCCTTCAATATTATAACCATACCCCATCATGCTTTAGGGGAAATGATTTCCTGGAGTTTTTCCGAATTGCAGTAATTCATTGTAGAGCTTCTCCTTTTAGGGAAAACGGTAGTATTTAATTTTCCCAGCATTAGGTTGGCCTTTTGTGTACCCAAGACAGGTGAAGGAAGTCAAATTAGGAGCGCTGTGATTGGATGTAAGGGTACAATAATTTTTTTATTTATCTATGAATAACTGCAGTGTGTAAATTTATAATATAAATTTTAAAACCTATTGAAATATTTTCTAGAGAATTATTCGAAAAGGCTTCCAAAATTTCATAAATTTGGTGCAAAATGACGGTGGGCATGGATAACATAAATTTGTCATGATACTATTTGGCTTCAATTTTTAGAATACAATAATAAAGTTCTAACACCGCACATAACTGTTTTATCCAGGTTTTTATTATAAAAACTGGTAAATTTAGAAAATGTTAGTATTGTCGCCTATGGCAGAATAAATAGTACCGTTTTCCCTTTCAGGGTGAACGAACAGAAATACAGTGTGCCGAATGAAACAAACTCGTCCATTTGGATCCATTTGAATTGAATTAAATGATTGTTTCTAATTATAGAACAGCACCGTTTTCCCTCTTATATTCTAATTATAGAACAGCGTCGTTTTCCCTCTTATAGATTGATTGGTTGGTTGTTGATGTTTTACGTTTTTTTAAGCTTCTCATTTGGGCTATTTCGTGGCAGCCAGTTTTGCTTTTATTGGTGAAGGAAGCCGGAGTACCCGGATAAAAGCACCGACTTTCGATAGAAATACTGACATTCCTAGTCAATTAACGGTTTGAAGTCAAGTGCAAACGCACGAGCGGGGTTAATTAGAACTTACAACCTCAGTGTTGCCTTATCATAGAAGAAGTCCCATAACAATCTTTCATATAAAAAGACTTACCACAATGAGGGGTGACAGTAGTGAACTTTAATGGCCAGAGTTACACCCGGTTGTGACGACAGTCAAGTAACATACATTGTATATATCTATAGTACTAAAATAACGAGGTCCGATTTGTCAGCCGTCATCGGGTAAAAACGACAAAGCAAAGAATTCAACTCTATATATAGCTAATATAGGACAATGGTGTAGATTAAAAATTACACCACTCCAGACCCTTTTGTTTTCCACATAATTAATATTGCCAATAATTAACAAGTTCCGGGTCGAATCCGATACCGATACCAATAGTATATTCACCTGTTACATCTTACCTTATCTGTACGTTCCGCATTTGGCAGGCGTACCACCAAACGGTGTATTTAGGATTTTGCTACATACACGGGTCATAATCAAAGGGCTGACACTACTAAATTCAATCATTGTCAAATTGTTCCCTATTGTAGTTTTATTCAGTAATCAGCAAAACTTTCTAAGATAACTAATATAGGACAATGCTGTTGATTAAAAAATACTCCATTCCTGGATAGCCAGGACCTTTTGTTTTCCAAATAATTAGAGCACCAATCATCATAAAGTGATACATTTATTTCTGATCATATCAAGGAAATTTAAATTGTAAATCAACTGCTTCGATGATCAAATATTTGAAAGTTTATATACAAAAAATTGTCCCATCAATTTGGCAACCCTTGTAAGATTATAATCTTAATTTTACAAAAGGCAATAAAATTGTAGTTTTCCCATCAAATTGGTGACTCTTGATAGATTCTAATCTAAAAGTCACAAATATAAAATATATATTTAGTTATTTCATGATTGATGATGCATGCTCATTTGCCACATACAAACTTTCTTTTGTCCAGTCTGTATAGAAAATATAAATGTGGAATATAATGATTTCTACTAGATGTTTAGCAAATGACAATCAACTGAGAATGCTAAAATAGAAGCAAGCTTAGTGAGGATTTTGTTGCCTTGTATTTCGAGTGGAAATTCACAACATTGTAATATTTTTTCTTTAAACAATACAGTTTTTGTTGTTCAACTAAATATAAAAAAAGATGTGGTTTGATTGCCAATGAGACAATGTGCATCGATATGACTGTGTTTAACTTTGCAATACTATTGCGAACCTGTAATATCGCAGGATTTATATAAACATAACCGCATGGATAGCTAGTAGGGTTTAGGAAAATTGTCGTCAAAACGCCAGGAACACCTTCTTTAAAGTGATAGGTGGATGCATAAATACGCAGTAATGAGGTTGGTATATCTTCTTGTAGGTCAATAATACATCAGACTCGGACTTCTCTTGAACTGAATTTTAATGTGCGTATTGTTATGCGTTTACTTTTCTACATTGGTTAGAGGTATAGGGGTAGGGTTGAGATATCACAAACATGTTTAACCCCGCCGCATTTTTGCGCCTGTCCCAAGTCAGGAGCCTCTGGCCTTTGTTAGTCTTGTATTATTTTAATTTTAGTTTCTTGTGTACAATTTGGAAATTAGTATGGCGTTCATTATCACTGGACTAGTATATATTTGTTAAGGGGCCAGCTGAAGGACAATTTCTCGCTACATTGAAGACCTGTTGGTGACCCTCTGCTGTTGTTTTTTATTTGGTCGGGTTGTTGTCTCTTTGACACATTCCCCATTTCCATTCTCAATTTTATTTTTTTCAGCAATGATTTGCGCTTATTTAAACAAAATTTAACCACCCAAACTGGTAACAGCGAAATATTATGTAAAATTGATCCCTGATAAATCTGTTTTGTTCAACTTTTTTACTGATTCAAATGAGGATGATCTATTGTCTTGCCGGTTTCGGCTTATTTTAACAAAATTGGACCAACCAAAATGCTAACAGCGAAATATTATGTAAAATTGCTCTCTGATAAATCTGTTTTATTCAAATAAAAAAGACATAGTTAATAACAAAACAGTATACATTTTAAAAACATTGAAACCCACATTTTGATTGCAATAAGTAAAACTTTTATTGCTTGTGTATAAATGGTAACTGTTTATAGTAAAATGTTTCAAAAGGTAAATGACTAAAGGTTTTGTTGTATATATATTCTTCAAGACAATCTAAAGCTAAATACTGAAAATCCGGATAAAATTTGTTCGCAAAAAGTTCCTTTTTAGAGACAAGTTCGTTGAGATCGCCAACACCAAATACACAAACACCACGTACATATTTGCCATGACACCTATCACGACCTCCCCACGAAGCATAAACAGCGAGCCATGGTTTCTTTTCTGGATTACCTGTAAATAGATATTTGAAATAAATATAAACAAGAATTTTATTATAATGTGATAATTACATGATTTGTATGCGTCATTTTAATACGCTATCATGATTGGCTAACAGCACTATATAGCGTCATTCTAAAATCCACCTTCCGCGCTTCATACAAAATGTACTTAGTTCAACACTTTTACATATTTACAAAAAGAAGCATTCAATTTTTAAATGCATGTGACCTGGGAAAAGTATATCTAACTAAAGAACTAAAAATATATATATGTTCCTGACGTGACCAATGAAAACTATATAATTATATATGAGAGTATAGCAATACTGTTTAATTTTGTCTTGTTTCTTATCAAATTGAATGTTGATGTTTTCGAATTCATATATGTGTACTTGATTTGAAAAAAAAATTGTCTGTTCTGTAAAGTAAAGTAATCTTTATTTAAAGTCGGGTTGCATATATACATACTAACAAAGAACATGAGCTCTTAAGAGCTCTTTAACCGACTGATATAATAGCATTAATCCAAGGTGTGAACCATTAAAAGATTGATCCACGGAATACTTGGTACCTTTGCAAAAGTTTGCTGTTTTTCAATAATAATAATCCTTGAAATTGAATTTAACACCTTGTAATGTTTCTGTGTATCTATTATACATCCCTGGCTGTCATGTGGTTTGGTTTTAATGCGTTGCTTAAAGGTCAATCAAGAAAAGCACTGCGGACGCACGCAGAATCTAAGTGGGTTTTTTTTCATTTGAAGAGCAAAGGTTTGTTCCAATGGTACTATTCATAAGAATACTTCGGTAAAGGGAGATTAATCCTAAAACATCAATGTTATGTTTGTGGCAATCATTTTTATAAATGTATTCCGGCGAAGCCTACTATGTGGTATGGGTTTGCTCATTGTTGAGGCCGTTTTGTGAACTATAGTGGTGAACCTCTATGTTATTTGGTCTCTGGTGATGAGTTGTTTCATTGATAATCTTCCCAAACCTTCTTATTTTTTTAATTCTAAGTAGACCAAGTAGTTACATAATTTTCAGCTCTTAACGTTTCAAAAATCATTAATGAAATATGTTATATTAAACACATTGCTGTCTTAACGTTGTCTCCCTTATCCCGTGTAGCATATGACCAACAAAACATATGTCGATTACAAGCCACTTAATCAATGAAATGCAAGAAGTAAAATCTTGAATTGAATTAGACTTAAATGCTATTTTTAAACGTGGTGTAAAAATAATACCTGAGTATCGACCAGGAGCTTTCAAAACTTCATTATGATTTAAAGTAGCCCAGTAATATTCGTCTGGACTTTTTACATCTTCCATGAATTTTAAAACATCCTTCGCTCTTTTGTCTGTGATTGTATATTGAACAAATTCACGGCTAAAAACACCATAGGCACTTCCCTTCACGATGGTTGCGTTGAGTGGCAGTTTGCTAGTTCGTTTACCAATCCGCTTCCACGAACCGTTTACGTATTTGTGACTAAATTCAAATCTACTTGGCATCATTCTCCCATGAGTTATAATTCCTTCAATGTCATTAGCACCATTGTAAGTTTTAAGTATTTTTACCATTTCTAAATTCGTTTTTAATGGAAATTGTTGATGTGGTAGATTTATAAAATATTTCCATTTTTGTGGCATTGAAAGAATATCAGACATGCAATTTAAATCTGCTTTTAAACGAGACATATGATTATAAATTATGTCTTCCTTTTTTGAGACTATGAAGACATTGCCGAAGCAGTCGGCAATTCCCGCCAATGATCGTGGAGCGAATCGGGGGAACTTGCATCCGCATGGATACAGTATAAGTTTTGTGGACGATATATTGCACGTAGCAGACGTTCAGTTTGATCGACATCTTGATATGTGATGATACTAAAAGCTATTGGAAATTCTTTTTCCTCATTGGTCACAGGATAATTGTCATATCGAAACGACTTCCGGAAATGAACACAGTCTTGAGTGGCGTTAATATAATCTCCATTTTGTAAACGGGAAGGTGGACTTACTCGCATCAAAGCAGTCGCTCTGTCAATTTCATCTTTATCCTTTTCAATGATTTTTCGACAATTAATTTTAAACTTGTTTTTTGGGATGTACGAGTACTTGGTATAAAATTTAATATCCGTTTAGTTGTTGATTTTGCCGTCACTTCTTTAACGTTTAATTCGTTCACTTGAGACACTATCGAGTTATAAACAGACGTGACAACAAATCCAACAAGACAAAACAGCAGTAACTGCTTAACCAAACCACGTCTTTTCATACCATATCACTCAAGGAATCCTCTCACGAACCCTGTTAAAAGATAACAATAATAATATAAACCTTTATTGTTGGATAGCATAGTAAATATATGATGGTGACAAACAAAATACAAATTACAACATCTATATTCAACTTATCATATAACAATCAGTTACTGGTAATCAAGTCTTAGAGAATTTGTAATCACAGAAACATCACCTTCTGCAAAGTGAAAATTCAATGTTTATCTACAATAAATACTTCTATTGAGATTCCGTAAAAACTTCCAAAAAGCATAAGACCGTGGCTGGCTCTGCTCGCCGTGGCCCGAAATTGAGGTTTGGCCTGGATACCAGTCAATGATCGAGTCTATGATAAGGATAAACAGACGTATAGACATGAAACTATACTACGCGGTATGGCTTTGCTCATTGTTGAAGCCGTACGGTGACTATAGTTGTTAATGTCTGTGTCATTTGGTCTTTGTGGATAGTGTCTCATGGCAATAACACATCTTTTTATAACTATACGTATACACTCGCTGTCCGTAAAAGATCTAAGAAACACCTATATTTGAGCAAGCTTGTTTATGTAGAGAAAAAAATATTGGTACCGATTTCTGTGTCCACAGTCCAAATGTCTCCCTTGTTCAAATACCATCTCGTAAAAGTTGGTTTGGGCTACTACACTAAGTGGTCTGACAGTTTGAAATTTGAAATGCAAGGTAAAGTAACAAGTTTAACTTCTAAATAGGTTTACTGCATTAGTGTATGTATAACCGAAAGATTTGTACAAACGTGAATAGAAATAAAAATTCAGACATTAATTTTAAGTGTATATATAGTGAAATTTGTTAATCGTTTATCTCACTTACCTTGCATTTGTTTTATTATTTTTGTTACATTCGATGACATGTTAATCCATTGACCTAATCTTTACTATTTATATATATGATTTGTTTGATATTTGAAAGTGATGTTTATGTTTGTATGACCATTACTGTGTATGATATTCGAATATTGACATTTCAGTTTTTTTACATTTGACTTCCAGTTAAAAATTTTAGATGTTATTCACATACCGTAATCATTGATGCAGCAATCTTACTTATATTATTTGCTTTCATCGCAGATATTTAGGAGTACTACTGAGTATAATGTGTAAATATACCGCATATCATTATAATATTATCTGATATGTTATCATGTATGTTACTTCCCCATTTTAGATCTAATGCTTAGTATTATTTTGGTTTGTTATTTTCGAGATTGATAATACGTACATTCTGAATGCTTTATAATTCTAATTTTTGTAAATCCTGGATCAATTCTCGTTTATACATTGCAAGTCCACATTTCCCCCAGTATATGATAATGAGTAAACAGTGTGAATGAATTATCCATTTACAAGTATGTTTAGATAAAAGATTAAAGTACGTGGTGACAACGCTACTCCACTTTTAATAGACAAGTTTATTTTTAATTTGTTAAGTATCGATTTGCCATACTACAAAATTCAAATTCAAAACTAAGTACTATTCAGATCAAATGGAAATTTAATATACAACAGTGTAAATACAATGCGTTTAACACTTACCGTTTTAATTAAATGTTTAGCCATACACAATTAGTGTTTCTTTACAACACAAATGTTCACTCTACTGATAAGTTATATTTAAAACAATTTGGCGGTCACATGATCAATATACATGTATGTGTGTGTGCAAATATTACGGGGTTTAATTCCGGTGTTATTTATAATCCGTCACGTCACAATTGTCACCATTAATCTTTCTTTAATCTCGTCAATTGTTAGGACTGTTTAATATAAAGATAGCTCAGCATGAAAATTTTAAAATTTCCCTAATTAGACCCGGATTTGACCTGGTGTTGCGGTGTCTATTGTCCGCACCCGGACAGTTAGATTGCTTTGAGCATTCTGGCACTTCTGATCAGTGAAAAACACAGAATTGATCTTCTTTTTCTCCTTTTTCACATCTAGAAAATGGTCAAAAATTAAATACAAAAAAAAAGTTACCAATAAATAATGGTCATTTCAGTTAAGGTATAAACATACTATGATAAAATGATACATACGTATATATGTGATTACCAAATATGTATACAACTATCGGCAATTAAATTACCCGACAATAAAAGCTGAAAACAACCCAAGGCTATTAGTGAAGCTCCCTATGTATATTACTGCGATTCTTGTAAGTTTTCCTTTATAGCATAACAGCAGAGACATAAATACAATTATTTTATATGTCTCTGATAACAGTATACATTTTTTAGGACAAATGAGCCGTTTAAAATGTGGATATTAGAAAAGAATAATTTACTAACAGTCTTGTTAGACAGACGGACACAAACTATAGTTTTAACCAATTTTCCAACGAAAACGAACATAAACCATATTGTTCTTTTATATAACACTTACGAAATGAGCATGTTTCTTATGTAATTTTAACCTCATTTTTAAATTCTTTTAACTGAAGAATGAAGGAAAATAGGTCACATACATCTAACAAATATATGAGCTCAAGGCTACTGTTTTAATAAACCATGAAAGGACCATATTGAATACATCCATGAATTAACTAATTGATTAAGTTTTTAGTCCAACCGATTAACCCCAACCTTGTTATCACAATTATAACATTGTCTGGGATATACTACTGTACACTTGTCCTTTCTAACGGTGAATTCATTGCTTTCAATTTCTTTTAAATACAAAAATCTTTAAAATTATATAGAGATTAGTATTATATATTATTTATAATTAGATGGTTTAAAAAACGGTTTATTTGGCAATCTTTGACACAAAATACAAAGATTTCAACAAACTTAGACTACACGTCTACGAAAAGTTTAGATAGCAATGTTGGTCCTGTTACATTTGTAACATGGTTAAACTACACTTAATTATAATTAAACATGAATTTATTATTAAACAAACATTTCAGTCGCTGAACTAGTATATGATTTTAAAGGGGCCAATTGAAGCCCATATCCGGGTGCCGGATTTTCTCACTGTGTTGAAGACACATTGGTGGCATTAGGATGTGTTCTGCTTTTTGGCCGGGTTGCTGTCATTTTGACAAATTCCACGTTTCCATTCTCAATTTTGTTATTTAATATATTTAAGTATATTAATCAGACCTGCAAAGTATGCTTATATTTAAATGATATTAGTACATTATTGTTTCTAAATATAAAGGACCAACTTTTGGTCCTAAATAATTCTCCTCCTTTGAAATGCAACTGATTCAATATTCTTGATGGTGACAGACATTTTACTCTGTAACAGATCCCCTATGAACCCTAAAATATTTCTTCTATGGATTTGTTTTCGCTTCAGAGACCTTCTAACTCTCCAGATATAGGGCATCGGTTTACTTCCGTTTGGACGTGGAATTGTATCTTCACATCCTAAAACAAACGTCCTTACAGCAAATGGGTGTTAACTGCCGGACAGTACATGGCCATGTGGAGATACGGAGATTGGAAGATACAGCAGACATTTAAAACGTACAAGTCTTCATCAATAAAACCTGTGACTATGTACTGAACATATTTCGGCTATTTGAGATATGATTTTCATTTGAAATATAAAACACGAAATGCCATCCTCTGACAATAGGCACACTTCCCCCTAAACAATCATCTCATCCGTTTAGAAAATACATATGATTTTATCTTTCTCTTATATATGTGACTTTTAAAAAAAAACGCTATTCGTACAAACATGCATTAGCTTTGTAATTCTATATAGGGAAAATGATTCATGTTTGAGGATGGTTTATTTTTCACATGAATAATTTCCATTGTTGCTGTTATTGATATAAGATAACATTTGCACATTTTACGAATAAAATGTTAGATAAATTTTGAACGGTTAATGTCGTTTGTAACTGAATATCTTACCTATTGTACCTACATTCTATTCTCAGTAAATACTATAATGATTTTTGTATTTAAATGGTCGTTACCTAATACGCTTTTTCTATAACAACATAATTTCTCTGGCGACACTTTCATGAACGACTTTACATCATTTTTTGCTTTTCATAAATGGAAAAACTTATTTCCTTAAAATTTTAAAATATCCTCTTGTTGGCAGACCTAAGCACATGTTTACATGTACACAATATATATCTAGATTAACAATATACAAGGGTTCACAACAATTACATATTCGATGCGGAAATTTAATCATAAAATTGACAGAATTCTAAGAAACTGTTGTGTGAATACAGAAGATAAATGTTTGATCCATTTTAATGTGTGAAACAATTTTAAAATGCGTTTGCACTCTTTCATATGTTATCTCGTTTAAGACTACCATCTACGAAAAAATTACGGATAAGACTCACGAAGTTTTGTCAAATTCAGATTGGACGAAAAAAAACAAATGAGGACATTAAAAGCATTTTAAAAATAGTTGAGGAGCAAATAATAAATGTATATAAAACTTCAAAGTGACATTTCACTACTCAAGAAGTAATTTAAATTAAGGGTTGCATCGTTTTAGTCCACCATTGTCATTGATGCGGGTCACCTATCCGTTTAGTAAAATTTGTGTACTTCCTTGTATTATAATTGTTGTCCGTTCGAATTATAAAATAAAATAAATGAGTACATAGTTTTATCTTTTCATTTCATTTTTTGTTTCATGGAACAAAACACCGACTATATAAACTGCATGCATGTAATACTTTTTTTATCTGGAAGAAATTACTAACAGTTATTGTGAAAGCAAGCATTTTACTTTTTAAAAGATCGTATGACGTAAGGTGTGTACTCCAACTTCCGAAACAAGTTTGTCGGCCGGCTCTCCAGACTTTCCCGAAGCCCTGCGTTAGAGTTTATATGCTTCGGTCCTTGGTTGGAAGTTGCTATGTACTCATTTAGCATGCACGTTTTGTTAACAGGAGGTTTCACATAATGCATTTTTTATAATACTTTAGAAAATAAAATTCTTAACTTCAAACGCGTACATAAAACTCCAAACTAAAAATCCAAATTTTGAAATTAAGAAAATCCACTTATGATTTATCGTTAACTCTCTTAATTGCTGCCGAAGGAACACATCTGTCCACAATAGCTGAGTCAGCCGGAAGAACACATATGTCCATATGTTTTATGTATGAAAGACTCTGTTCATCATTGTTTTTGTTTATATCAGACCAAGATGTGCCACTTACTTTATCTTACATCACAATACCTAAATCAATAGCAAAATTAATCATAGCAACTTTCAGGTTTTGTATAACTTACAAATCTTTGATAAATCCAATTTGTAACAATACACGTCTTAAATATTTTAGTTTTCATGTCGAAGCATAATTTTTTTATTGATATTGGATTGTTTTACTAAAATGAGAGGAAATATTTTTGAAGTATAATATTAAATTTTATATTTTCAATATTTTTTCATGTTGAAACCTGATGATAATTTAACTTTCATTATTAAGATTTATGAGGGATATCATGAAATCGCAAAGGTAATCAGATTATAGCACAGAAGCTCTCCATACATTCTTTCTCTAGCAAATGCTAGTCTTTTTTTTTAAATTAATAGATTCGTGATATATTGACACGGGTAGTTACAAAAAAAACACTTTTCTCCCTGATTCCATCTAAATATATGTTGCGTTGCGACTATCTTATAAAATCTTGCAGCACAGTTTTAAAAATATGTGGTTTTTTTTTATTCCCAATCTATTCAGTCTCGAACGCTTTCCAAAAAAGGCGAGGACTACAAGGACTGATGCCTTAAAAAAGCTTAAATCTGTTCCTTGGAATCCTAAAGTTAAAAAGGAACCAAACCCCAAATTAAAGTTAAACATATTGAACTTAAGGAGTTTGAAAAAAGAGGAGGAAAGTATGATTGCCAATTTAAACAACTATTCACATCAAATACGATGTATTATCGGTTACCGTAATGCATGTCAATACACGAGGACTAAGGGACGACATCAAAAGTTCAATGTAGGATAAAAAAAAAACTTAATTCACATAGTTTTTTCACTGACACCCCCACCCCCTCTTAACTTAATTTAGGAAAAATTGATTTACCAATAGGGATATATGTAAAAATCGATTTTAGATAAACAAAACTTGTAGAATTTTAACACCCACCCCCCTCAAAACTATTTGATTTAAGTTTTTTATCCCGCCTACATCGATCTTTTGATGTCGTCCCTAACATCCCGAAAATATTTTGCACGAGGGAGTTTGAAATTTAGAAATATTAAATCATGATTGTTTTTATGATTTAAACATTGGTATTTTTTTATAAAACAATCATGCTAAAAAGGGGAAAAGTACAATAAGAGATTCCTACTTTACCTTATAACTGAGCTAGTTCCAACATCCAATCCAATAAATGTTACACCTCGGGTAATTTTATTAATAATAGCTGTTTGCTAAATGTGCAATGTCAAATATTTCATAACAAAGTCTCAAACAGAAATCTCGTTCACAAGGGTTATGAAAATAGTTCAAATAAAAATCAAAAGTCATTGGAATATTAATATCAGTTAAACGCCACCTCGGATGGTTAAGTTGGTTAATGGGTGTAATCATTTAAAAGGGTTCAAATACGATCAAACATATCCGTAATTGCTTATAAATTTAAAAGGTGCGATTTAATAGAACAGGTATCGTTATGTATAAGGGTGTAACATGACAGATCAGCCATGACATGACATTTACGTTTACATTTAGATAAATAACAATAAAGCCAATATCGGTTTAATTTAAGTAAAAACACATATCCGCTATAAAATAAAATATATTTTATCGACAAAAACGTTCACAAAATAAAAGCAAGTGCATTATAGTTTATACAGTCATGTATTTGATTAAACACAATTAGTTGTCCCATGGTTACAGAGGCGGATTTAGGGGGGCAGGGGGCCGGGCCCCCCTTTTTTGGAAAAAAATTGGTTGCTTATATAGGGAATCACTGAAGCGTGACTGGAGCGGGCCCCCTCTTAGGTCAGTCAGTGGGCCCCCACTTATGAAAATTTCTGGATCCGCCACTGGGTTATAGCATTAAGAACTCTATTCCAAGAATTTTACAAAAATAAACTAATGGAATAATAAAAGTAATAATTTCAATTGCCAACCCCCATATTTGAATCATTTCTTTTGAGTATACCGTATGATTTATTGTACAGGGGCGGATCCAGAACCTTGATGTCTGGGGGGTCAGTGTTATGTTGTTTTTTTGGGGGGAGGGAAAAGGGGGGGGTGTCCAGATCATCGTTTCTATATCTCTATATCTCTATATCTCTATATCTTTTATTTTTTTTACTATTTCACTTTATACTTTATTTTCCTGCCAATTGATCTTTGTCATATTCGTCCTAAACATGCATCAAATATTTGCCACTGGACGTTATACAACCAACAATCAATCAATATTTTCTTTATATTTCATCACCTCTATATTTTTTTATCTTTGTTTTTGGCCTCGCTTCCAGACTTACTTTTTTGTACATTATTCCAATATCTGTAAAGCACCTTCATACCCTTATAAATGGTGATCCATTTTTAGCCTCATATTGGGCATTTAGAGAAATGTGTAAGTCCTAGATTATGTAACAAAATAGATCTTAGAAAACTAATTTAGCATTTTATTAATGATCTTTTTTATTAGCAAATGTCAATTCATTTTTCCTAGACCGGTGGAAAAGGAAGGGGAATGATTTCCCATGAAAATAAGAGGGAAGGAAATAGGACATTTCGTTTAAAAAACAAACTTGTATGGTATTAAAAAATAAAATGATTTGATTTGTTGCTGAATAAATTCCACAGAAAGACAGTGTAGAAGAGAAAAAAAAAACACAAATTCAAAAGAAATGTTATTGTGAGTACTTTATTTTGGAATGAAGAGATACTATGTACTAGTACCTAAATATAGATGTATACCAAAATTATCGAAATTAAACATATAATTTGTACCTATTCTTTAAAACACAGATCAGAAGTTTCACCTCGTAATCGATCTTTATCTGTATTGTACTATAAACCAATAAAAATTCGTACTATTCCAATCAACATGTAAATGCATTTACCATAATTTAAGCTTTTGCAAAGAGACATTAAAAACACCAAAAAAACACAAGCTGTGATTCGTTTCCGCTCTGGATAAGAAGATTCAGTAGCAATAAAATTATGTTAGAATTTATTTTTTTGTGACCTGAACTGGGGGGGGGGGGGGGGGGCACATGCCCCCTGTGCCCCCCGGTAAATCCGCCACTGTTTAAAGACTGTTGTTAGTTACCCAAAATAATGAAATATATTAATTAAAATAATTCGTTTTATAAAACAGTTTTTGTATCAAAATTAAGCAAAGAACATAAACACTCTACCTGTGCAATCTACATTTTGGAATCCGATTATACCATATGAACACTCCAAGTCCAAATCAGGAATCCGGTTATACCATATGAACACTCCAAGTCCAAATCAGGAATGCGATTATACCATATGAACACTTCAAGTCCAAATCAGTTTTTGTAAATGTGGCTGTTTTAAATAACCAGAGAAGAATTTGACTATATTTGTCATTCTGACCAGAATATGTGACACTTTATTGCAACACAATACACAATCAATAGTATACACATTCATCAAATTATTGTGTAAGACAACCTATGTTAAAGATTATTGTTCATGCCGAAGCACGTGTTGTTGGTTTTTTATTGCTATTGTGTTGTCTTACAAGACCCTCTTACAAAAGCGCTATAAGTAATGAAATTCGAAAAAAAAGTTACTATATAACAGCGTGGGAACATCTTTTTAAAAGTATTCCCTCTGGTATACTCTACACTCTAAAGTATATAGACAATTGGCCAGATATTTATTCTATACGAAATACTTCAATACGTAAATGGTTTATGTTAATTTATTTTAGCTCAAGGGTAATTATCGAAACTTGTTTCAATTATTTTGATATGAAGAGTTAAGATTTACTAAAATAAGTGACTTACACCAAACCGTATTTAGACGGTAAACAGTGTGAAATGGAAGTTTGCAGACTGTATGACTATCCAAATAGACATTTAAATTTATGCAACACTGCATGCAGCTAGTCTTTAGAAATTACATCTGGTTACACTAAATAGAAGATGCCGAAGGCGAAGGCTGTGCGTTGTCTGGGTCTATACATTTATAGTGATCGTGTTTCATTTTATTTATTTTTAAATCTTTAATAGTCATGTTTTGCTCATTGTAAAACCGTGACTGCGCTATTTTGGTCGTTTAGATCGTTTGCTTTTCTGCTTTAGTGACAGTTGTCTTATAACAATCTCAATTTTGTTATACAACCCGAGAAGAGTTTAATAAGATCGTTTCCCATCCGTAATAGCTTTTAAATGTTACAGGTATATGATCTGGTGGGTATTTTATGGGTATGGTTATTAAAATTACAAAGTATATTTAATACATAGACGCAACGTTAGATATTGGTTTCTACACAAAAAATAGCGCTAAGTAAACATTTGCCCTTTATTACAGTTGTTGTTTTCGGTCGTGAGCCAGCTCCGTGTTGAAGGCCGTATATTGACCATACATGTTGCCTCTGAGTCGGTGACAACTCTACAACAGATTTATCCATCGGATCACCAAGATATGAATGTAGTACATGGCTGTGTACATATGTAATATACAACTCAAGTTGAAAACTATACATTGCTTGAACAATTGTTTGTTATGTTTAGACATCAACCAACAATGTTAGATCTGTAAATTTGTGGTAAGCCGTAATGTCCAAAAACCTAAAAGCCACAGGGCATAGATATATACACAAATCCACAAAAAACTAATTGTGCGTAACTAATGTTTCAATTTCAATATACCCATCATAGAAACCGGCTTGAAATTGTTAGCCAGACACATAGTTCAGTCTACAAAGCATCAACATTACGCTCGAATAAAAAAATTAAAATAAGGCATAATAAATTATAGTAGAAATTATCGAGGGAGCGCAAATTACAGAAGTATCATTTAATACATAGACGCAACGTTAGTATTTGTCTACATACAAAAAATATGCTAAGTAAACATTTGCCTTTATACAGTGTATGCTTTTGTTCGGTGTGACCAAGGCTCCGTGTTTGAAGGCCGTTTATTGACCTAAATGTTACCTACTGAGTCGGTGAACAACTCTACAAACGATTTATCCATCGATCACAGCAATAGATGGTGATACATGGCTGTGTACTATGTTATAAAACTTGTCTAAACATCTAACATTGTTGACATTTATTTTGTGTAATTTACGACTAACCCAACAAGTTAATCTGTAAATTTGTGGAAGCCGAATGTCCAAAAACCTAAAAGCCAAGGGCATAGATATATCACAATATCCAAAAAAACTAATGTGCTACACTAATGTTTCAATTTCAATAACACCATCATAGAAACCGGGCTTGAAATTTGTAGCCAGACACTAGTTCGTCTACAAAAGATCAACAGTGCACGAAATAAAAAAAAGTTAAAAAGGCATAATAATTATAGTTAGAATATTATCGAGACCCAAAATTCCGAAATGCTTGTCCTAATATATTAATAGGCTAGCTAAGGTAACATTTCATAATCATGTATATCAATGATTATTTTCTTATACACAGAAGATCGATTATTTGGCTGGTGATATCCTCGGGAGGAAACTTCCACCAATAGTGACATGACCCAGTAGTTGTAAATAAACTCGTTATAAGGATGTTGAATAAACGTTATTGAGACACCAACCCCAATGAATTTATCTTGGGAATATCACAAGCAGCCTTCAACAATCATGAACCTGGCCAAAATCAATATCCCTAGTTTTGATTAATGATAAGTGGATACACTCATCATAAATACCAGGCTTCAAATTTGGTACGCCAGACGCGCTTTTCGTGTACAAAGACTCATCATTGACGCTCGAATCAAAAAAGTTGAAGGAAAAAATAAATCAAGAAGTTGAAGAGATTGAGAAATAATAAAGATATTCTAAAACATAATCTACCAAATACATGTACACATAACGTCGTTACAGTGTATACTGTTTTAGTTTCATCCAAATAATAATTAAGGACATCTTTATAATAATATAAAGGTTAAATATATTTAAAAATATTATTCGTCATCAAATTTATTTTGTAATTGACTTCAGACTATCAACCAATATTTTCCTCTCATAAAAGTAATTTAGAAAGTTGTTCACCTTTCATATTAATTGAGCCACCCACTTGCTCAGAGTTATCTCCTTACAACTTATGGAAATACTATATTCATTAAAATTGAATTTAAAATAGCAAAATCATTGATTATTGAAAAGGATCTAGCCTCAAACAAAAACTTACCTGCTCAAAAACATGGACATCTATTCCAGTATGCAATTTTGCATAAATGAAATACAACCTTAATTCTTGCACTTAAAAAGTACTAAGTTCATACCTTTCAAATTACTTCCCTATATAGTATAACATTCAATCCATCTATCCATTTATTGAAAAAAATATCAAATGCATATGTTAGATTTAAATGTGAACTTTAATTTCATGTTCCACAAGTAGCGTATTTTTCTTTAAAATTCAACAATTACGCATTGTAAATTTTTGGATGATTTGTTTTTCTTTCTGTTATATTTTTAAAGTAAGGGGATTTAGATAGACATTTAAATTCGAACGAATTCTAAGGCTTATTAAATTTTGATGAAAAATTTAATGATTATCGACCATTTAAAAACGAGTATGATGAAGATGACATTTTATATTAAAGATTTAACGAAAAGGATATTAAAGATTTAACGAAAAAAGGTAGAGTTCTGACAGAGAAAAAAAGATCTGTGTAAAGACCCGTTTATAGCCTTATTAAAATAATATGCATACCATGCATACTGACTGGCAGTTTTTACAGGTTTCTCAATCTTATTTCCGATTTCCTCTTTGTGGCTTACTTTAAGGGGATTGACCTCTGATATTTTAGCAATGGAGGAAAAAATATATTATAAAGATACAAGGGTGTTTTATATAATATATTAGTAAACTAGGCTTATGTCTTGGAATGTCTAGAGCGTAATCACAAAAAAATGCTTTTACACCAACCAGGCTCAAGCTAGCAGCCACTCGCTAGCAGCCACTACTTCATAGAAAACTGCACATTATTATTAGTCATTAAGCAACTCGAAACACCCCAAATACAGGGAGTAAGGTGGAGTGATGCAGAAGGTTCGATCTTTCCTGAACAACTCCAAACTAGTAGGGGTACCAATCGTGAGACTCCTATTTAACATTGGTGAGTTATGTACGGTGCATACATTATCTGATGGCTATAGTTGAGAGTCTGATTAAGTGTTCCTTCTTTTCTTCATTATTCTCATTTTTTTTAATTTTTGGGTCCATTTTTCTGTATTCTATATATTTTTTGTCCATACATTCTGTAACCCCTATCCACACCCTCATCGACTCTTCAAATACAAACAGCTTTATTGTGTCTTAACAATATTTCAAAATATTATATAAGATTGAACCAGTTATGGTCCAGCCAGGATACACCCAACTAAAAGTCATATTATATAAAAAGATTATTATGTTCGTAAGCATTTAATGTAAAATATGGATTATATAATATGTACATGTATTTGCCCAGCCCAATTCGAATTCGTGTTACAAATGAATCCGCCCGAACTTAAATTGGGACAGAAATGTTTGAACATAAATTTACAATATTATATACATACTAGAAGAGGTACTCACGCTTGAGATGTATCCTTAAAAATTATAAAAAAATACATATAATAAAACTAAAATTTGGTTTTATAAAGGCTTTGATACAAAATTTATGATGGCGGAAATCAACCGTGTACAAAGTTTGAATTATATAAAATCATCATTTCAGTGCTTTTTAATAGAACACAGTTGTAAAATGCATTAGATCTCAATCAAAATCACACCAGGTAAACTGGGGATATCGCATCATTTAATATTTTGTAATGAGTAAAATAAAAGTCACGATGATATACTATACTAGAACACACCCGTGATATCGCGGGTCCGTGACTGAATTAAAGTATATAACTATGCGCAAGCCTTATTTTGATAATAGTATTGTCATTTGATAAAGTCATGCCGATTATAAGATACGCAGTTTTCTCTGCTTTCAAATCTTTCTGTTTGAATCCGTCGAACTAGAACTTATCAATTATTGGTAGTATTAATTAGTTGGAAAACAAAAGGTCCTGGAATGGAATATTTTTTAATCAACAGCATTGTCCTATATTAGTTATAAAGTTGAATTCTTTGATTCGCTGTTTTACGTCATGTCCGCTAACAAATTGAAAACTGTACCTATACGCCTTATTTTAGTATTCGTATTGTTATCTTAGAAAGTTTTACTGATTAAAATGATACAGTAGGTAACAATTTGACAATCTAGTAGTGGATCAACCTTGTGAATATGACCCGTGTATATAGCATATTAATCCTGAATACACCGTTTGGTGGTGCGCCTGTCAGATGCGGAACGTACAAATAAGGTAATAGGTAACAGGTGAATATACTATTGGTATCGGTATCGGACTCAACCCGGAACTTCTTAATTATTGGCAATATTAATTACGTGGAAAACAAAAGGGCCTGGAGTGGTGTAATTTTTAATCTACACCTTTGTACTATATTAGTTATATATAAAGTTGAATTCTTTGATTCGTCGTTTTTATGTGATGACGGCTGACAAATTGGACCTCGTAATTTTAGTATTATAGATATTAAACGTACGGTGTAACTTTGCTTGTTTTCAACGGCAATATATATATATATATTATAAACAAGTCTAAATTGAAAACTACGTTCAAACCTATGATTGCGTTGGATAAAAACCGCAATTTTTATACGTGTGCATGTAAAACAAATTAATTTTGTTTTAGAAGGGTCTAAATACAGCACAAACAACATTTTCCAAAAGACCAAAAAAGTGAAAAAGTATATTTAAACAAAACGCATTTGATATTGATAGCATATTAAACGGTCTACAGAAGGTTTTAAACACCCCGCCACCCCTTTTCAAAAAAGAATGCGGACGAATTAGACAAATCAGTAAAAAGGTCTATCTGATGTTTCTTGGTCCCATTTTGAAAACACAGTATGCTCATAAGCAAAGTACATTTAATGAAGTGATAATGTAGCTTATCACGTTTAAAATTTGAAACTAATCAAAGAAAAACAACGCTTATAGTTTTGTTCGCCAGACGTCTGCCTGGTGACAAAAGACTCAACAGTGACGCTCGAATCAAAACAGGAGGAAGGCCAGATATATACATGATATAATATGCAATAAATTTATCCTTGTATATTTAATATGCAATTAATAATAAATAACTGTATAGATATGCTTTCAATAAGCACTCTTCGTAATATAATATTTCGTATTCTTTTTCCCAGTTGTCTAGGGTGTTATGTTGTATTAATAATGTACAGCTCTATTGTATGTATGCGTCATTTTGTATTCTTGTTTGCATGGTTGGGGTTTTATTTTGCGTTCCAGGTTAGTGTATGACTGGGAACAGTAGAAAACACAAGATGTATCAGTCAACGTTTATTGAGTAAAACATCGATATAAACTGTATTTGATTTTCATTTCCAAGAAGTCCATTAACTTTGATACCAGTTACACGAAAAGGTTAAGTGAGGTCTGGGACATTTTAGCAACCAAAAAAAAACTTTAAATAGATATTTTAGCGCCGGTAAAGACTATAATTACTTAAACCCCCAATTTACTGATCGAATATGCACCGGCATGCATTTAAGAGAACGATATTTGAGTTTATATACTTTGGCGCTAACACGTCCTATCGATTTACTTAAATGTTCTCAACCAAGCTCAACCAATGCAGTTACTGTCACTTGGCATTCTTTTATTATAGAAATGCCGCGTTATTTGTTAAAACTTAAATATTTAGATGTTGGGATTCCCTGAATAAACTAAAAGTTTGATACTTCTACGACCGACAGTAAAACCATTGTCAAAGTTGGGCGTCCGTTTGGCTGTGCGGGATGCACAAGTACGCAGACACGTCCAGTCAGAATGGGGATATGAAAGCCAATGACTTATGTAGAGAGAGTGCCACGCTCTCTGCCTTTTCAGAAACCTTGCAAAAACTCTTTGAGGGATTCGTAGGTGGCATGTTGCAAGGAACAATTCTCCCTATCGAGTATACATTCATTTTCCAGTGGCAGTCAAATTTCCTTGACATTTATACCTGGCGGCTCTATTAAAGGACCTATGAATAATGACTTTGTTTGTTTGTTTGTTCTTTTCTTTAATATGTATGAAATATTTGCCACTGGACATTAATCAACAGTAACTATCAATCATTCTTCACCCTTGCCATACAATTCATTTTACTAAAGGTCATATGATAACTTGTATTAACTTTAAAGATGTACGTGAAGTCTTAAAATTGTGTAAACGGCAAACAATGTGTGTGGATTACTGCTATTTTCTTTATTCCACTTGTGTTTTTTTTTTTATATCTTCTTGGTATGTTCTCCCCTATTTAACGTATACAGTCCTGTATGAAGTTTCCATGTCACGACATTTTTTATATTTAAATTCAAATCAGTACCAAATTACACTGGGAAATGATTTATGCTTTTGTGAGAAATTGAAATGAATACCTACCCACGCTAGATTCATAAGAATAATTTTAATAATTATTCAATTCACTTTTGAATATCACAATATGTTACCGTAACCCGAACAATTCAGTCGTTATGCCTCACTTACTTCTATTACTAGGATGATCAGGGAACAAGTATCCTCGAGGACTTTAATTATTAGAGTGCATGTGCGTATTCCGTGTTCTGCAAGTCTGAAAGTTAACTTTAAGTCTTAAGACGGGGTTAAGTTAAAAACTTTTAAAACCAACACGTGGTGTGTTAAACAAACGGTCTATGATTTTCCACGAGTACTCGTGTTTTCAATATTATGATAAAACTATAACCTATGGAATTTGAACCCAGTTTATAGCAAATTTCATTAGACTTAACCACAGATTAGAATCAAATGCATATAACTTTTAAGCTTCATTAAGAAAACGAGCTCTAAACACATTGGTCGGAAAGGAAGATTGTTTATCCATTGACCGCCGCTAAATAGCCATTTTGTGCTGATGCGGCGTAAAGCAATAACCAATCAATCAATCAATTCATCCGTTGTATTGAAACTACCCATTGTATTGAAAATGCATTTCCCCTTACACATGTTTTCTATAATGAAACGTATATTGCTATACTGGATGTTTAAATCATCTGAAACTATATGGCGTCTTGGAACCATGAAACGGAGGCAAAATTTATCTAGGAATTGAAGTTGTCGATGGGTTGTTTCCTATTTTCCTATTTGTATTATTCTTAATATTCATTTAGATTTAAATTGCTGCATAAATATACATTTTTCTGCATAATGTGCAAATTGTTCATGCACCTTAGCACATTTTATGTCTTATTTAGAATAAAATATAATAATAAAACATCTATTAGTAGAAAACTTACCTTCGTTGTGTATTGCTTTACTATACATTCAACCAGAATAGTGAAGAACAACAAATCGATACTCTAGTAGAATGGTTCTAGAGAGAGGAAGATCGATTGGAACTATACATCGGTTTCTATTTAATCTCTATGGGGCCTTACCAAGGATGGAATAGCATTGAAATAACTCGTATTTCAATCATTAGCTCAAGCAGGATCGATTATTCCAAAAAGTTTATGTGGATATCATCGAATTTCAAAGATGTGATAAAGTTTAAAAACTAATGAAATATTTATGAAAATCTGTATTAGTTGATACCATGCAACATTTAAACAGACATTAGTATCTCCTCTATTGACTATGTATTAACGAATCTTATAAAACCAAGAGAAAGAATTTTAAAATAGACGAGGACAGATCTTTTAAAAATTGGAATGGCCACTTTTCTATGTATTTTTTTAACTTACATCTTGCAAAAAGTTTGCAAATGGTTTAGGTTGTACGAGCTAGACCATAAATGTATTTCGACCATGTGGGATAGTTTTGGACAATGATTTATCAAAACCTTTTATTGAGTTTTACAAATTAATAGTATAACAACCAGACAAATAAAGTAGATAAGTGAAGTATTTATTTAATCTATTTTACTTTCTTTTAAACCAGGGTGACACGTGCTGTAACACGAAACGTCATTTTTCCCTCACATCTGTTATATTCATAAATTAACTGTTTACAAAATTTTGAATATTTGAAAAACTAAGACTTTTCTACTTGGGCATAGATTACCTTAGCTGTATTTGGCAAAACTTTTAAGAACTTTGGTCCTCAATGCTCTTTAACTTCGTACTTTATTTGGCCTTTTAACTTTTTTGGATTCGAGCGTCAATGATAAGTCTTTTGTAGACGAAATGCGCGTCTGACGTATATACAAAATTTAGTCCTGGTATCTATGATGAGTTTATCTACATGGTTGGTTTCTTTACATTTACATCTCCTGCTGGTTTTGCGTCAGCCGATGCAATGAAAAAAAATTTTCTTCCTACTTTTACAAAATATTTCAGGAAAGCTTCTACTTCTATGAGTTATATCAAGGAAGCAATAACCAAAAAACATAGGACAGCAACTTGAGAAACTATCAAACAGGAAATGAATAAAACTCATCAGAAGGTCGAAGAATAAGCTGCACATGGAATTCCAGCGGAGGAACTCTGGTTTCTGTTCAAATCCAAGTTAACCAGAGTGTAACTAATCATATTCCGCATAAAACTGCAAAACATAAAGAGATCCTTCTTTGGCTCACTCCTAATATACGGAAGTTAATACATCGTCAAGATAGATTGTCCAACAAAACTAAAATTCAGCTGATCCAAAAACCGTCTCAAAATTTAAAGTAATCAAGCAAAGTGTCCAATGAGAACTCCGTCGAGCAAACTGGAACTATATTGAAAACATGGTAATACCTAAAGAAGAAACAATCAATACAGCAATATGAAACAGTTCTGGACATACATAAAACATAAACGAACGAAAAGCAGTGGAGTGGCACCACTTCGTAGTGAGAGACTACTACACATACCCAGTAGACTAAGTAACCATTCTTAATAAACAGTTCTAATCGGCTTTCGCCACCAATGATACATACAACCATCGTGAGTTTTCATTCCGATGACAGATGTCAGGTAAATAGATGATACCCTTCCGCTGAGGAACTTACCATAACAGAAAATGGTATATTAAAATTCCTTACAAAAATCAATCCAAATAAAGCAGCTGGACCGGACAACATAACCCCAGGATTACTGACAGAACTGGCAAAGGAAATAGCCCCCATACTTACACGCATCTTTCAAACATCGATTGAAACATGGGGACGTACCATCTGACTGGAGGAATGCCAATGTCAGCCCAGTCTTCAAGAAAGGAGAGATATATAGAGAAGAGAACTACCAATATCTCCGACTTGTATATGCTGCAAACTCATAGAGCATTCAACAAGGTCGGTCACAGTCTCCTCGTTCATAAACTTAAACACTATGGAAGCAAAGAAAAGGTTAAAAGGTGGATTGCTAGCTTCCTGTCACATTGTACACAAGCAGTAGTATAGTGGATGGAGAGAGCTCATCACATATTGATTTAAAATCTGAGGTATCCTAAGGCCCAGTACTATAAGGCGTTCACTATTTCTGTTCTACACCAACGACATGCCACTATCCGCCTATTTGCAGATCACATCATCGACTTACAGTATAAAGCGACAAAGACTCGAACGACCTACAAAGATCTAGATAAACTATCAACATGGGAACTTAAACCAATGGAAATTGCTTTCCACCCTGACAATGCAAGTGCAATGTACTTACCATCAGCCGGGAAAATAATACCATTGTAATATCGTACAAGCTACAGTGTACATGGTCACACTTTACGACCTGTCAAAAGCGCCAAATACTTAGGCTGCACTTTCACGTCATAACTGAAATGGAATGACCATGTTAAAATAATGTCTGCATGTAACAAAGCCAATAGAATAATTGGCTTCCTAAAACGAAACCTGAATATCGGATCTACTTCTGTAAATGAAAATGCATATATAACACTTGTCACGAAGACCAACAATAGAATACGTCAGTACGGTATGGGATCCATACAATAAAACAGAGATTGGCCGCTAGAGATGATCCAAAGACGAGTAGCACGTTATGTCAAACACCCGTTAATCACTCGGTAAATAAAATTTAACTACTAAATGGACTAACTGATAACAAATGTACTGTTATATTTCTGGTTTACTCCTTTTTTGCCCACTTTTAATTCTACCAATTATCTATTAGTAAAGAAAACAAAAAAGACAAAAGGTTTCATGAGCATGCAATTGTATAGTCTGTTCCAACTTATATATATGTTATATAGTATATAGTTTGTAAGTGTTTTCCATATATTCAGGTTGGTTTTTTGTATAGAAAAATTATTCCAAAATTAAATATTTTTTTCTCATTAATATAATATAAATTCATTCAATTCATTCAACATACATACATGTACACAACAAATAACAAAAAAATGATATTCAGTTACAAAATTAAAGTGTCTTTATAGTTCACTAGTTTCTGAATAATTTTCATGATATAAATACATTAATACAAGATCTCTTTTATTGCAAACATAATTTAATAAATTAATCAATTTTATAAATGCATTGCATATGGAAATATGTAAAATGTCTATTGTATAGGGTATTTTGTGCGGTTGTTAATATAAAAAAAGTATTTAGTCAATAAAACATGATACCCTTTAATTTTTCATTTCATATTCTCAGATATTACACATTAATGTCCATTCATTTTAACTCGTACCACTCTAATAAATTTACCTTGACGTGATAATTTCAATAGATATACTAAGTTAAGTATTCATTTATATGATACTTATTCTTGGTCGTAATTTATATAATATTTATACGCAATAGATCATGTCTGCTTGTATATTAAATTTCTTTAGTGTATAAGATAGGTTGGATTTTTAAGGAGTCTCTATTTGCCCGGCCATCCGTTTGCGAGCGTTTAAACTTACCCCCATTTTCCTTAGTTCGTAGTTAACATCAAAATCAAAGATTAATTAATGTTCATTCCCAAATCTTTATGTTCTCAACATGATAATTTACATGACAGTAGCACAAATTAACTATGTCCTGTCTAAAGTATAGTACGTATAAATAAATATATGAATCTCCGGATGTCTTGCGATGTTTGTGTCGTTGAGTTGCTGTCTTATTGAGATACCCGTATATCTTTTTATCCAGTTTGGAGTAAAAGACGAAATTGCATGGGATGTTTTAATGTACAAAGATCGACACACAGGCAAAAAATTAACAACTTTCATCTTGTTCATTACTCATTTGGTGCACTCGACTCCAATCCGTTATTGACTAGAATTGCTAGTTTACCTATATCGAAGGTCGGTAATTTTTTCCAGACACTCCGGCTTCCTCCACCAATAAAAACTAACAACGGTGCTTAAAAGTGGCGTTAAAATACATCAAAATCAAATCAAATCAGTACTCATTGGAAAGACGAGAAAAGGTTGACTATTCAAGACTATTCAGAATAATTAAAACAAAAGACAAATTAACTCAATAATACATATTAGCCTTTTTTTTTTAAATAAGCATAGCCGTAAATTACTTAGCAGTAAAGTTAGTAGTAATATTTACCGAAATTGTGATAAATGAATATTAACTAATACAGTTTTTTAAAGTCGGAAAAAAATGTCTACATCAGCATCAAAAGACACCACCAGAAAGAAGTTGCATCAAGATCTAACAGTTCATGTTTGTTTGAACGTTACATGTTTCATCATTTGTCTGTCACATCTGAGGACCATACACTTATTGTTCAATAAGCCGATATTTGCACTTAGCTCTGAACAATAAAATTGAAACAGGTGCTTGTTTCTGTGTGCACACGATGTTATACTAATTGGCTTTTTATATATATAAAAGTAGCAAATGAGAAGGATTGTAAATGAATGATTCTATAAGTAATGTCTAATTTAAAGTTACTCCAAATCCAAAATAAAAGAAATAAACAAACAAAAATACATATATACATGCATTTTAGAAAAACAGTATTATATATAATTTGTGATAGGGCCATCTGGGTGAAAGAAAGATAACTCCAATTTATATAATGTCAAATTCGAATTTTAGGCCAACACCAGACTTTATACCGGACCTTCATCTTTTTCAATTTTTGTTTTTTTTAGATTGAACAGTTATGTACGGGATAAAGATTTTATAAAGCTATTTGTTGTCGTTTGACATAATCCATGAATGAATTCTTTAGGTTTAATACATTTTGCGTATAAATAAGATGGAACATAGGTCCAATAAGGTTATGTCCCTTTTACCATAACGACTTCATTACAACATGCATTGAAATACGTAAATCTTTGGTCTGTACAAAAATGTACTGTTACAGTAATGTGTAATTGTGATTTTGTCGCGGAGAGTTTTTGCTTGTAACCATCATCTTTTAACGGAATAAGCATAGAAATACCTGAAAAGGGTGAATAATTACTTTTAAACTATATCCTCGATGTTGATATTTATAAAGATCGACAAAAACGGAGCCTAGAGGTTGCAGATAGAACTTAATTTCACAAAAATTCATCAAAGATACCAGGCTTATACACCAGTACACCAGACGACACCAGTTCCATCGCATCACTAGTGCATGGCACTTGAAACAAAACAATTCAAGAAAGATCAAATGAAATACAACATCATAATGTCATGGACGGAAACTGTTTAAAACATAGCAAAGTGTGACAAACAACAAAGGAAAGAGAGGCGGAAGATAATAAAGGGTTAAGACGTAGAATTGAAAAGCAACCGTGAAATTAAAAAACAGTGAAGTCGTGTTAAATCTGGCGTTGGTCCTCAATGAGTGTTTTGAACGATTTTCACATTTGATGAATTATAATCTAGTTAATTTATAGAAATTGTTTATGATTACAACTCTTGTAAAGCGTTCTGAGTTACTTCGGGTGACATCGACAGTGGCATCAACCTACGGTTGTAAAAACTTATCAGAGATAAATAACGATAAAGTGACGCAAATTGTCAACATGCATGTAATACTCGCCAATGGCAGAGAAACGAAACCATTGAAAGGCCAAATCAATAAAAAAAAGTTAAAGAAAGATTAAAGAAGATGTGATAAGAATGCCAACGCACAGACACTTGTCTCAGAATTTTTTTCCAACTATTTACATGAAGGTATATAGAACATTTTTTTTTCTGAGACAAGTGCCTGTGTGCTAACGAGATAATTCTTCATCCAAGTCACAATGAATAAGAAGTTAACAATTATCAAAAATACGGTCCTCAACGCGGATCCTTGGCTCACAACGAACAGCCAGCTATAGAGGACCCCAAAATGACTAGTTTTAAACAGGTAAACAAACTGTATAATCTTTATGAAAACGAGAAATAAATATGAACCACACAAACAAACTAAAAAAAAACACCAACTAATCCTACTTAAGGTAGATTCATGGTATACCGTCATCTTGGATTAAACAATCGCAGTACAGAATCAATTTTTCAAATTAACCATCTTCGGGGAGATAACTCTTTTAGTAAAATGGTTAAACCAGACTGATATGGAAATTTTAATTTTTAGCTCACCTGCCCCGAAGGGCCAAGTGAGGTTTTCTCATCACTTGGCGTCCGGCGTCTGCCGTCGTCCGTCGTCTGTCGTCTGTCGTCCGTCGTCGTTAACTTTTACAAAAATCTACTCCTCTGAAACTACTGGGCCAAATTTAACCAAACATGGCCAAAATCATTATTAGGGTATCTAGTTTAAAATTGTGTCCGGTGACCCAGCCAACCAACCAATATGGCCGCCATGGCTAAAAATAGAACATAGGGGTAAAATGCAGTTTTTGGCTTATAACTCAAAAACTAAAGCATTTAGAGCAAATCTGACATGGGGTAAATTTGTAAACCAGGTCAAGATTTATCCGCCCTGAATTTTTCAGATGAATCGGACAACCCTGAATTGGTAATTTTAAGGAAATTTTTCTGTTTTTGGTTATCATCTTGAATATTATTATAGATAGAGATAAACTGTAAACAGCAAAAATGTTCAGCAAAGTAAGATTTACAAATAAGTCAACAGGACCAAAATGGTCAGTTGACCCTTTTAAGTGTTATTGCCCTTCATAGTCAATTTTTAACCATTTTTCGTAAATCTGAGTTATCTTTTACAAAATCTTCTTTCTGAAACTACTGGGCCAAATTAAACCAAACTTGGCCACAATCATCATTGGGGTATCTAATTAAAAAAATGTGTCCGGTGACCCAGCAAATCAACCAAGATGGCTGCCATAGCTAAACATAGAACATAGGGGTAAAATGCAGTTTTTGGCTAATAACTCAAAAACCAAAGCATTTAGAGCAAATATGACTAGGTTGAAATTGATAATCAGGTCAAGATCTATCTGCTTCTAAAATTTTCAGAAGAATTGGACAATTGGTTGTTAAGTTGCTGCCCCTGAATTGGTAATTTTAAGGAAATTTTGCCGTTTTTTGTTAGTATCTTGAATATTATTATAGATAGAGATAAACTGTAAACAGCAATAATTTACAGCAAAGTTAGATCTAAAAATAAGTCAACATGACCAAAATGGTCAATTGACCCCTACGGAGTTATTTCCCTTTATAGTCAATTTTTATACGACCGCAAATTTTGAAAAAATTTTCGTCGTATATTGCTATCACGTTGGCGTCAGCGTCGTCGTCGTCGTCGTCGTCGTCGTCGTCGTCGTCGTCGTCGTCGTCGTCCGGCGTCCGAATACTTTTAGTTTTCGCACTCTAACTTTAGTAAAAGTGAATAGAAATCTATGAAATTTTAACACAAGGTTTATGACCATAAAAGGAAGGTTGGTATTGATTTTGGGAGTTTTGGTCCCAACATTTTAGGAATAAGGGGCCAAAAAGGGCCCAAATAAGCATTTTCTTGGTTTTCGCACCATAACTTTAGTTTAAGTTAATAGAAATCTATGAAATTTTGACACAAGGTTTATGACCATAAAAGGAAGGTTGGTATTGATTTTGGGAGTTTTGGTCCCAACAGTTTAGGAAAAAGGGGCCCAAAGGGTCCAAAATTAAACTTTGTTTGATTTCATCAAAATTGAATAATTGGGGTTCTTTGATATGCCGAATCTAACTGTATATGTAGATTCTCAACTTTTGGTCCCGTTTTCAAATTGGTCTACATTAAGGTCCAAAGGGTCCAAAATTAAACTTAGTTTGATTTTGACAAAAAATGAATCGGTTGGGTTCTTTGATATGTTGAATCTAAAAATGTACTTAGATTCTTGATTATTGAAGTTTTTTTGGTCCAGTTTTCAAATTGGTCTACATTAAGGTCCAAAGGGTCCAAAATTAAACTTTGTTTGATTTCATCAAAAATTGAATCCTTGGGGTTCTTTGATATGCCAAATCTAACTGTGTATGTAGATTCTTCATTTTTGGTCCTGTTTTCAAATTTCAAATTCTACATTAAAGTCCAAAGGGTCCAAAATTAAACTAAGTTTGATTTTAACAAAAATTGAATTCTTGGGCCTCTTTGATATGCTGAATCTAAACATGTACTTAGATTTTTGATTATGGGCCCAATTTTCAAGTTGGTCCAAATCAGGATCTAAAATTATTATATTAAGTATTGTGCAATAGCAAGTCTTTTCAATTGCACAGTATTGTGCAATGGCAAGAAATATCTAATTGCACAATATTGTG
Organism: Mytilus edulis; assembly: GCA_019925275.1. Classification (NCBI taxonomy): domain Eukaryota; kingdom Metazoa; phylum Mollusca; class Bivalvia; order Mytilida; family Mytilidae; genus Mytilus; species Mytilus edulis. The sequence goes on along the minus strand of CM034356.1, from coordinate 41,432,805 downwards.
AAATAGCAATTTTTTTTTTAATTAGAGTTATCTTTCTTTGTCCAGAATAGTAAGCAAGAAATATCCTATTTGTGCAATAGCAAGATTTTTTTTTAATTGGAGTTATCTTTCTTTGTCCAGAATCAACTTAAATCTTTGTTATATACAATATACAATGTATATACACTTTTTACTACCAACTGATAAATTTAAATAATCTTTACCATTCAGTGATAACAAGCAGTTTTTTTACATCTTAATATTTTATGATGTATTTAAATGAGTAGTTATTGTTGCAAACTCCATTAGAAATTTGAATTGATATCAGTTTTGAAAAAGGGAAACGGGGATGTGAAAAAAAAGGGGGGGGGGTAAATTTTTCTCATTTCAGATTTCATAAATAAAAAGAAAATTTCTTCAAACATTTTTTTGAGAGGATTAATATTCAACAGCATAGTGATTTGCTCAAAGGCAAAAAAAACCTTTTAAGTTCATTAGACCACATTCATTCTGTGTCAGAAACCTATGCTGTGTCAACTATTTAATTTTAGATTTAAAAAGTTTGAAGAAGAAATCTTTAATTGATTTGTAAAATCTTGGCATTTGTTTTGTGTAAAAAAAAACCATGTAATGTCAAAAATTTGATCACAATCCAAATTCAGAGCTGTATCATGCTTGAATGTTTTGTCCATACTTGCCCCAACTGTTCAGGGTTCGACCTCTGCGGTCGTATAAAGCTGCGCCCTGCGGAGCACCTGGTTAAAAATTTTCATAAAATTTGTAAATGTTTACTAACATTTTCCACTGAAACTACTGGGCCAATCATTATAGATAGAGATAATTGTAAGCGGCAAGAATGATCAGTAAAGTAAGATCTACAAACACATCACCATCACCAAAACATTATTTTGTCATGAATTTATCTGGGTCCTTTGTTGAATATCCACATAGACCAAGGTGAGCGACACAGGCTCTTAAGAGCCTCTAGATTACTAGTAGCAAGAAAACAAGATCAATGTATATTTTTCAACTCACTTTCTTATAGCATATTCTTAAACCTATCTTTTCGTATTTTATTTCAAAATTCTATCTCATAGATTTCTTTTTATGCTCCAAAACGTGTTTTCTCATGAATAATTTATGCAAAAATTGGGCATTCTTATTTAGTAAATCATTAAATCTAAGTTTAATAGCGATGAAACTCATGAACAAAAATGTTCAAGAAAAATGAACAAATAGTGGTCCCTTAAGTGTATGGTATTAACGTCTATGAAAAAAAATGTGACGGTTCCGCTCTGAAATTGGTGGTGTACTTAAACAGGAATCAGCATGTATTACGCTTCTCTCAAACAAAGTGTAATAGTAGTCAGCCGAGAACCAGCTTAATATTATGTACGTTATGTCGAACTAAATTAATAAAATTATGATAATCGTTAATATAGAAATTACAAAATTATGTTGAAACAAAATTAACTTAATTTAAGACTCACCGTCACTATTATATCAGAACCAATTCATTTGTTAATCGATTCTTGCAACTCAGTTCGTTTTTATCGTATCAAAAGCTATAAATCTAGAAATCTTTTTTTATCAAGATTCATAATTCAAACAATCTCCTGGCTCTCTGAGTTGAAACAGCTTGATTCACTTCACTTTATCTTTTGCTAAATTTTCATGCGTTTCCCAGGTAACTTTTAGTTTTATTTACCTTTGATAACAAATATTCTTGCTGACTTAAAGTCCAGTGGCAAGTATTACATGCATATTCAGGAATGTAATTGACAACTATAATGTGAAATTGTTTGTTTTCTCTATAATATAACCTTGAAGTATATAGGGACTATTCAGATTGTTCTCATGTTCGTCCGATTTTTTTAGCCGCTACGTCCGAAGTTTGTGAAAATTTCACAGAATCTCACTCACATGATGCATTTTGCACCTTATATTTCATTCTTTATCCGAATGAGTTTTAGGATTATTTGGCATGGTACGAACTATTTCATTTGAATTAAACCTCGCCATATGAAACTATTGTGCACCTCTTCTTGATTCAAATTATTTTTAGGGGTTCTTTTAGCAAATCATAGATATTACCAATATGGCCATTACCTTTTCAGGGGGATACATAATTATGTACCTTCTATTGATTGATTGATTGATTGTTGTTGTTTGCTTAAACGTCCAGTGGCAAATTATTATGTACCTATTATGTATCTGTAACTCCGCCTGAACCACTTATTATTTCTTAATACTTTCTTGATATTTCAACCTTATAATGCAATTGGGTATATATTTAGCCCTTTCAACTGCATGTTTCGGTTCTAATACATTATTGGCTTTACAATATTCGATTTTGAGCGTTCCTGATAGAGGTTAATTCAGAAAAGCGTTTCAAAACATGATATTTATCAAGTGTTGTTTTCATTTTTTTTTAACCAAATAAAGCCGTTGTGCACATCCTATTTTGAATTTATATCTGATATTTTTGTGGAATCCCTTAGCAAATAATGGTCTCACCTGTAGTTACTTTTGTGTTAATATATTGTTTTTTGGGGAAGGGGTTGCTGTTCGGGTATTGGAAAAGATTCATTGTGTTTGGATGTAAAGGAACAAAGTAGCTGCATGAAAAGTTAACTTTAGGAGATCGTTACTATTATCAAATACTGCACGACAAGTTAACTCTATTTTTATTCGAATTAAGCGTCCTCTAATACATGTCCACCTTCGAAACAGCTTAACATCCGATGAAAGTGCGCATTATTGTCGGATAAATGTCATGTCGTGAAATGTATTTTCCGGAGTAAATGATTACAGGTCAACTAATCACAAGGACACAATAGAATACTGAATCGTGACAAATAATTCTGTCTGAGGATGGAGGGAAAAGTAATGAAGACAAATGTTTGCCATTCTAAGCCAATTAATACTTTTATTCATCACTGGCAAGACATATATCCTGCGAAAACAGTTTTAGAATGACCGAAGTAAAACGACAACTTAAATATACAATCTAAAAGAGACTATAGAAAATATAGAAGGTATACGAAGATATCTAATTATACGTATTTATTTAGACCAGTTTTATTTAGACTGTTTGACAAGTGCATTAATTTGTACCTCGAATAATTGAGTTGAGGTACGTCGCTTCAGTAAATTATACAAGATCTATGGGTTATCGAAAATATAAAATGATCGAGCGTTAAATGAGGGGCCTGATGGGGAGGGGGGGGGGGGGTCTCATCACGATTCACGAGTTGATTTTTTTGTCAATCACGAATCACAGAAAAAAAAATTCCATCATCACGGATCATGAAAATATTTAAAAAAATCTGTAGAAAAACGGATCACGATAGCGAAAATGCGCCAATCACGAAGAACGAAAATAACCCACCAGGCCCATCTTAAATGTAAAAGAACCAATTGTCTTTGGATGGTTTGAAGACATTCATTATAGTATGTGCTATCTTCGAACGATAGGTTACCTACACTGGGATCGCAGTTCGTCTGTTTAAGCCAGTGCTTCAGTTCTAATTCCATCTTAACATATTTCTGTTTTGTTACTACAAGCAAGGTTGCAATTTACAATCAAGGTTGTTTTAAGCGATTTTGGCTGTTTAATTGATGTCTTTTGAAGTTGATTTTCAAAGATGATTTATTCATTTCCTTCTCTTTCTTATTTTGGGGGCATACAATTTATGTTTATTTTTTTTTATCTATAGTTATTCTAGTATATATTATCTGCACTTATCAATGTATATATATAAATGTATATATATTAACTACACTCATCACAATATGTCACATCTACGGTCAACATGTGCAATCTACATTCATCACGGTATGTATGTAATTTACAGTCATCATGGTATGCGTTATCTTTAGTCATCACGGTATGCGTTATCTTCAGTCATCACAGCAAGTGTTATCTACAGTCAACACGGTATGTGTTATCTACAGTCATCACGGTATGTGTTATAAACAGTCATTGCAGTAACTGTTATCTGCAGTCATCACGGAATGTGTTATCTACAGTCATCACGGTATGTGTTATATACAGTCATTACGGTAAGTGTTATAAACAGTTACTGTGGTTAGTATTATCTACAGTCATCATGGTATGTGTTATCTACAGTCATCACGGTAAGTGTTATCTACAGTCAACACGGTATGTGTTATAAACCGTCATTGCGGTAGGTGTTATCTATAGTCATCACGGTATGTGTTATCTACAGTCATCACGGTATGTGTTAAATACAGTCATCACGGTAAGTGTTATCTACAGTCATTGTGGTTAGTGTTATTTACAGTCATCACGGTAAGTGTTATTTACAGTCATTACGTTATGTGTTTTCTACAGTCATCATAGTATGTGTTATCTACAGTCATCACGGTATGTGCTTTCTACAGTCATCACGGTATGTGTTTTCTACAGTCATCATGGTATGTGTTTTCAACAGTCATCACCGTAAGTGTTATTTACAGTCATCACGGTAAGTGTTTTCTACAGTCATCACGGTAAGTGTTATCTACAGTCATCATGGTAAGTGTTATCTACAGTCATTGTGGTAAGTGTTACCTTTAGTAAGTGTTATATACAGTCATCATGGTCAGTGTTATCTACAGTCATTGTGGTAAGTGTTTATCAACAGTCATTATGGTAACATTAACTTATCCAGAAAGAGTATCTACGTCTTCTTTTGTCGCGTTTTGTCAGTTTTCTGGCATACTATTAATGTTCATATACTGTTTAATAGTATATTTTAAAAGCTGGTTGTAGAGCTTATGTTTTGCATTTGATTACTGGATATCATCCTGAAATACAACTTCGAATTACCTTCTTCCAATTTCGATCATCTTGACCTATATCTTATGCTCCATTGACTTCGGTGAAGTTTTACGTCGTCAATGTCTTACCTGTGATTGTGTATTAAAGCACTTATATTTATCAGATGGTAGATGTCAGTCTAAACCCAATAAATTGCAGTCATATATATGTTAAAAAAAAAGACGTGTGACGTACTTGCCAATGAGACAACTCTCTTCCAAAGATCAAAGGACATAGACGTTGACAACTCTAGGTCACCATACGGCATTTAACAATGAGCAAAACCCATACCGCCGCATGATAGTAAGCCCATGAAATGACAAATGTAAAACAATTCAAACGAGAATAGGACTCATTTATGTATGAAACAATAAACGAAAAACAATTATGATATACAGTATAAGGTTTCCATTCAAGTACTAGTAACTATAAGAGTATTATTGTCAATATAATTCTCCATTGCCTTTATAGATTGTAATATACATTTGATACCTTCACATTTGCTGATTTGATTAGGTTTGAAAGAACGAGATGGTAGCTTTCGTTTGTTTTCTACATTAACGCTGTAATGTATTAGAAAAATTATGGACATATGTTCAAATACATAACAATACTAGCGTGTTTGGTATATTAGTCTATATACTATAGACTATTGAGTCGTATTATGTTTATCATTAATTAAGGAAACTTCATTATTCATTTAAAGTTAATAATGAATTAATAATCCTACACCCAACTATACGAAAGACTCGACAGATATGATGATGTTGCTATGAAGTAAAATTTCATTGTTTTTAAATGAGAAATATAATCTATATTTCTAATTTGTTCTCTTGCTCTTGTTATGCAACTAGCTTCTAAGAAATAAGACACAAGCAGAATCTGCATCGCTGCATATATAAATACGATGGAAAATCTAGTATCACACAAGCGTATTATTTACCACGATCTCTCGGTCACCGTCGTTACAAAGTATGCAAAAAGGCTCATCAGAGCCGAAAATTCAATCCGTTTCTACAAATTTCATATAAAATTTATATCCTTTTCATTTTTATAAAGAAAAGAAGTCCATGTGCGTTTCTCTGAATGTTCATGACGTATTTCAATACAACAAATCTGTTGATCTGTACCGGTTGATACTTTAGTATTGGAGAACATGACTTATTCATTTGTAGTAATTGCTTTTAATAAGAAATGAGTATGAATAACAATGCGCCAATTTCCCAGCATAAAATGTTCACGAAGGGTAAAATATTTCCTAATTTTTTTTATCGTCCGAATACAACAAAGAGTACTGAGAAATAGTTGCTATAAACCTACTAATACAAACCAATATATTTAGAAACATCTGGTTATCAATTATGCATATCGTATGGTTAAACGTCGATTTTGTCCATTTTTTTTTATTATAAATAAAAATTACTATAGTTTTTTTGGGGAAAATGGTTTTGGTCGCCACTCCTGATCAAGAAAATCGTCAAGTTGTTAGCATTCAATATAAACATTGGCACATTGGTGTTCCTTGGGAAAATGGTTTGGTCGCCACTCCTGATCAAGAAAATCGTCAAGTTGTATAGAATTCAATATAAACATTGGCACATTGATGTCCTTGAACATTTTTTATTTTTCGTTGCCACCTAAAAAAAATTGAAGCTCATTATTCTATTTTTTTTTCACAAAATCTCCCAAATGACTTTGGCGCAGACAATAAATTTTATGAATATATTTGTTCTGAATAGCATTAACTTATTAAGGCGTTTACAATACTTCCATTCAAGAACAAAATTGTGACATTTCTGATAATTTATCATTAGGCTTAAATTCAAGGAAAAGTTATCCTTGTCCGGTGCGTCGGTAACGCTTTTCTAATTTACCTTGATCTTATTTTTGTTTCTTTGATATACTGTATGATTAAGTTCTCTCGTGGAACTATCTCTTTTCTCATTTCAAAACAAATAGTATTCACTGATTGGGCTGTTGATTGTCAGAATGAAAAAATTGGAAATTATTAAAAATTCCATAAGAATAATATTTTTTCCCAAACAATCAATGAATCATACTAACCGAATAATTCTTGTAAATAAAAAGTCAGAAAAGTGTGAGATTTCAGTGAAGACGAGTAATTTTTCGCATGATGTAATAGAGTTTAGACATATGATTTGTCTAACAGATAATTATCTTTTATACCAAATGCATTATGCAAGCGGAAGCACACGTGCGATACACGCGCCAGTGATAAATTTCATTTGGTTGCTATCAATATGAAATCGACATTCCGTCACGTGACCAAACACTCGAATGAATGGAATTCTTTAACCAAGGTGCGTTTTATAAGAAAATAATAAGATACCATAAGCGCGAAAATTCTGAAAAAAGTGAAAATCGGTAATCAATAGATCGTATTGGATTTTTTGTCTATATACATAATTTCAACTGCGACTGCAAATTAAAATAATTTACAAAATTTGTTCGCTGCCTTCATCGATTCCGACGAGTACTGGTAATTGCGTTCTCAGGTGATTCTTGTAGAATTTATATCTCAATCAATGTTAATAGAATAAAAGCTGCCTGGCGATGGCCACAAGATGTCACATCGGGGATTAAACAATAATGGAGAATTTTGATTTTCATTAGATTTTCTGAGAAAAAAGACTTAATTCAGAGGATATATATAATTTTTGTTAGTTGGATTATATAATCTTACATTGCTGTAGGATGGATACTTGATGATGTATAAATACTAAACTATAAAGAGTAATATTTTAATTATTCATGATATAGTGACAAGAATATCAGAAATACATATATTCAATATGAAAAGTTATGTCGGATGAAAAACAGAGAGAAAATGGAGCAGAAATGGACGAAACGCAAGAAAAAGAACCTCTCCAAGAAGAGGTGGAGAAAAAGTCGAAATCTCCAGAAAATTCACAAGATTTTCAGAATTCCGATTCTGAAAATGAAGAGGACCAAGATCTTCCATTTCCAGGATTTACAGCTAAATCACTATGTATGACACAGGACCATAGGCTGAGATTTTGGTGTCTGACGATTTTAACAAATCCATATCCTTTTACTAGAAAAAGATGTTTTATATGTTTCAATTTTTAGTTACACGTACACCTGTATCAGTGAATATATAAAAGGTAAGTGATTTTTCATCTTTGATTTTCCATTTGTTAACTTCGTATTAGAAGTGTGTGATAGCTAAATGCAGAAGAGTGATTTTTTCATCTTTGATTTTCACATTTGTTAACTTCGTATTAGAAGTGTGTGATAGCTAAATGCAGAAAGAGCATTTGCTTTCGTGTATGGATGTTTTCACCATACCAGTATGATTGAAATATAGTTTGAAAAGTGGGTAAAGCTCATGAATGTAAAATAACGAATTGGTTAGAAGGCCTTGCCTAACTCTGAAAAATCGTACCCAAATTAGATAAAATTAGACTGACACGAGATAAACCCAGATCGTATTTTCGTTAATGATGTTCATAGAGAATGATTGTTTAAATTGAATAAACAAAATATAAGAAAAAGAATTGTAGATGAGAAGGGAATAAGTTTTAAAACTATCATATGGAAACTCCCTTAACGGGTGATCAGTGAAATACAGATTTCGGGAGACTAAAGAGGACTATGAAATTTTCTTTAACATCTATTTTACTGATTTGTTGATACATCATGGAAGATAAGTCTAAAGAATAGCCGTGTCATAAACATTAAATGGTCTTATATAAGACTGCTTTACAACAATACACTGAGTTGCCAGTGTAAATATTGTAAACTAAAGAAAAAACTAACGGCTAACCGTTGACTCGGGACAGCAAAACATATAATCTTTGATTATCAAAAAGAAAATATCAGAGATCATCAGAAAAGAAAATGAGAAAGGAAATAGTACCCCCATATTGTCATTTGCCATAATTCGTTTCCTACCCTTTTTCGGGTACATACGGCCGAAATTAAGAAAAGAATTAAAGAGAAAAAAAGAAAAGATGAGAGAAACAAGTTTTTATGCTTCTAGATTTTCGTTTCTGGCTTTTATAAAAGTTAGAAAAACCCTGCATGTCAAGTTTGGAAATAGAATGCATCAAGTTCAATATAAAAGATAGGAAACTGATATGTCAGACTGGTGCTTGGTGTTTTTGTTTAGGGAACAAGTCAATGAAAACATTAATATTATTGCAACTCGGCAGAGGAATATTTAGGTTCAGATAAACTTGTTTTAAAAACAATTTACACGTAGTCATAATCATGACAAGGAACTCCAGGAGTAAATATAAGTAAATTCATCAGGTCTAAAATGATAGACACATGGTAACGTTAACTGTTAATTTGAATCAATTAGTTATAGCATGCAGGTGCTTCAGGTTCTTTCATCTAGCTTATTACATAATGCTGATTAGTGCTTAGCTACCTTTATTTTTCCTGTAAATGTTTGAACAGCACTTTGAACATTTATAAACGTGTACAAATGTAATTTTTTGAAGCCTAAACTGATTTCCAAATTTTGGATCAGAGATTATGATGACGGGGTCAAAGGTCAAGGAAGCAGTTATGGCTGAAACAAATTAGCAGTTCCATTCGGGTTTGACTGTATTGTCGCAGCAGGTGATAGCAAGTGGATATTGTAATCTGTTGATGAGAAGATAAAAATCAATAATCATGCTAGGAAATTGATTGTGTTAATAATTATAGCAATATCATTAACAGGCATTGGAAAATATCGTACCTAGCTAGGCATGCTATTATAGATCTTTGCTTATATTTACGTTCTACATGCATGAAATATTATGTTGAACACGTCCTCTTGACATAATCAGATCTTTTTCTCTAAATCTGGGACGGACTGATACATGTAATAGTCTATCAGCAATAATATATCAATTATAAATTTAATGAATAGGGTTTTATATACACCAGAGACAATGCATAAAGCATAAAGCATAAAGATTTATTAAAGTCGGTTATACATATAACAATTATATGTATGTCTCTGTATACATGTATCACAACACAAGTCCAAGTAATTATGAGGTCTTGAAATGCTATTTCATATTTTTGCCATGCAAACCAAAATACCCTTTCAAGAAGTCATATTAAAGTATTTGGAATAATGTTAAACCCATCCTATTCAATACAAAAAGGGCAGTACTAAAAGGGGATGTTTTGGAATTTTGGCCTTTTCCCATGTAATAGTTTGAATACAATGTGCATCTAAATTACTTTAATGTAAGATATGTATTGCCTTGTGACCACAACTGAAATGAAAGATGCACTAAAAGTATTGAAGAGAAGTGATTTTTATTAAGTTTGAAGATTTTTTTCTCCTAGCTTTTAAAGCATCTTAAAAGACTAAATTTAAATGAGGTTTGGATGGGTCACCGTTAAATGATTAAAGAATAATGCCCTTAAAAATGAAGATTAGAAATAACGGACAAAAAAAATGAAGATTAGAGAAAAAGGGTTATTTTTTGAAGATCAGAGAAAAAAGGTGTAAAAATTAATGTTTACAGAATAACAGACCACCCTCCCATCCAGACCCACTTATATTATTTAGGTAGTATGTTTTAAACTAGAAAAAAGGATGTTAGAATGAGACATGGGGTATATTCAGTAAGACAGCAACCCAGAAACGCATATAAAAACATGACAAAAACATTGATAGGGCAACATATAGTCATCAAAATAGACACATGTCCGTGTATTATTCCCTCAGAACAGTTTGTTAATTAATTTCAAAGCTCCGCAATTTTCTTTGATGTTATAAGTATGTTACTATTTTAAATAATTGAAAAGCTTTAATTAAGTTATGAAAATACAAACATCAATTTTAATGGATTGAAGAAGATTTTAAAAAAATTCTTAGAGGGATAGTTGTTATTGATATTTTAAGTTTGTGAATCCTCTGTGCAGGAGGCTTCATCTAATGTCTTAAGAATTTATGTAATAAATGAAAAATAAAGATAAAGATTTTTTAATGTAAGGAATATTTGTGGCATAAACATGAAGTTTGATCATTTTGATGTTTCAATTAATGGCATATATACAAGTTAAAAGAAAGAATTTGATTTTTTTTAAGAGAAGCACCTTTGCTTATACAACATATATACATTTTATGACTTTTTCAGTGATCTGGAAGGATTTTTTCTCTATGGGCCCAGGGCCCCTCAAAATTAAGTTCAAGGGGCCATTTTAAAAAATAATGGGCCATGTTGTCAAATGAATGGGCCATTTGAATTGACTACAGTGAAAAACGTAAAAAGTGTATATCTCGGCAAAGAGATGGTGGTACTTACCTTTATGATTTTAAATAATATTATAGATATTGTGCCTGTGATTTTGTTATTTCAATTCAACAAAGAATGTAAAACAATTTCTTCCAAACCAGATAATATTTAAGATACCCTTTATTTACAATGTTTCTACTGCTACTGTTGTCTTGTTCATGTGCATGGGTTTTTTTACATTAAATTTGGGTCTTCGTCGATACCATACTTATTCCCAACGTTCCGTATTAGAGGACGTATTTGGCATTTCCTCTGCACTTCTTGTATTATTATTACTTCATCACACAACAATAACAGTAGAGAGTATCATTAATTGATAAAACAAAACAACAATTCGCTGAAGGCATGTTTACAAAATGTCAAAACAAGCCAAAGACCAAAAAGTGACAAGGACAGTTAGTCGCCTTTTATGGAGAAAAAAACTATATTCATAAAAAGGCTTTGGGGTTTTTCAACGAAAAAGTAGCAAGCTGAACTAAGTTAAAAGATAATAATTAGAGACAAATCTCGTCTGTACTAGCCAAATTTTACAAATTTAAGGTTGTAAAAAATCATATCATGAATGATGGTTAATTACGTTTTTTTGGGTAATCAGTTACACCCATGGTTCTATTATTTCCATAGGAAAACACCCGAGACGTCCCAAAAATATATAGGTGCTCCTATCATTGGAGGAACATTACACAGTTGTGTACACACACATGGCGGCACGGAACACGATCGGAAATCCATTTGACAATATCTAAACGTATCGAAACGAAGTGAAAAATATCGTGCGCCACGTAGGCGCTTACATAAGTCACTCTATGCGCCATTTCTGGTCTATATGCGCTATAGGCGCAGGGCGCACGACTTTCCCGATCACTGCTTTTTGCTTTTGCAATACTTCCAGCTTGATATGAAAGTTTTAGCGTGAACCTGCTCTTCGCAATAAGATTTTTGCCCCTATAAATAAACCATTTTTTTAGAGATTTTTTATTCTAATCTCTATTAAATTTTAATACACACTGGTTTGAATTTATGTTTAATTGTTCACACTATTTTTATCAATTTGCTGATTACATTTATTGCTGTAAAACTGATGGAAAATTTAAGTATTATTTTATGATTATTGCCATTCCCAATATTCCCATAATAATGCAAGATGTTAATGATAAAAATCTTTATTTTTGAAAAAAATAAAAGAATAATAGTTTTACGACTGATCAAGCAAATAAATTTCAAATTCGTCAATTCTGCATGTTTACATTGCATTTGCGTCAACAGATGTTATAAAATCGTTATCTTTTATCTTTAGTTAACTAAGAACACCGTAGAAATTTAACATTGAAGTACTTATTATGTTTAATGAGTTTTAAGATCAATGCAATTTGCAAAAGGTTTGCAATATCATCTAGGAACCTATCCAAACTTAACATTACTAAAACAGAAACACTTCAGTACTTAACCCAGAAAACCAAGCTTAATAACAGTTATACAGCAAAGTCATTTTGGAGAATCAAGGATTTCAAAAAGGGGGGGGATCATAGGGGGCACAGTATTGATGGAATAATTTTTCATTTTATTCAGACAAATATGAAATATAAAGCACTTCTAGTGTGTTTATGATCAATTACTATGACTGATTTTAAATCTATTAAAACCATAATTGCATTAATTTGCAAGAAGCCGCTCATAGTTTCATTGTAGTAGTAAAAATATCTGCAACCTTTAGGTCCCCTCTCATTTTAAAACTCAGTACTTTTCATATTGCTACAGTTTAATAGTTCATTCTTGTTGTATTGAATAACATGAAAATTCATAAAATAACAATTAAGAATATTCATAAAATTACATGAATAATTATAAAATATTTGCCACTGAAAGACTTCAAATATTTTATCCTTTGATTTTCAATTAGTTCTGCTTCACATTTGAAGTTGATATTCTTGAGGCTGCAATATTACAATATTGACATTTTATCCTTCTTTTGATACTGTTTGATGAATATTGAATGAGTAGTACTAAGGGAACTCTACTTTTGAAAAGGATATAATTTCATTAATTAAATTTGCATAAGAATCAAGGAATTCCAATATCACACAATTCCTTATGTCATGTACCGGTATGTATTAAAATCTAAGAAAATAGAAAAAAACAAACAAAAAAACACCCAATATCCAAATAAAATGTTCTTTTTTAAAGAAAATATGTTAAAATCAAAATTGTATTGCTGAGAGTCAGATCATGCTTGACTCTCAAAGACTTTGAAAATCTTGACTCCATATACATACAGGTACCTTGCAACTCTCAGCGGCTGGTTGAACTGATTTTATTTCACCCAGACTGATATTACATAGGCGGATCCAGGGGGGCCCTGGGGAGCCCTGGCCCCCTCTTTCGTGGGAAAAATTTGGTTGATTATATAGGGAATCATTGAAGCATGACTGGAGCGGGCCCCCCCTTAGGTCAGTCATCGGGCCCCCCTTAGGAAAAGTTCTGGATCCGCCACTGTATTATATATAAATAAGTACTGCTTCTTTTGTCCTATTGTCAGAACTTATTCCTCGATTATCCCTTTTTAGGTAAATGACAAGTGTCAGACACAAACAGACCACATTTGTTATACAGTGGATTAATTTATTTTCGGATACTGTTTTTGAGGATTGATAAAAAAAATATTTTCATGGATATTAGATTTCATGGCTATGTCAAAGTCTGAATTCGAGCCTACAGAAATTTTATACTTCTTTGAAATTTGCCATTTATTTTTTTAAAACCTTCTCCCACGAAAGTGAATCCACAGTATCACAATAAAGGTCTTGGAAGAGAAAAACCTTTTACCAGGATGACAAATTTTGTCCATCGTACCTCCCCTAAAATAAAAGTCTTGAAGTGTTACATGTACATGTTTAATGAAATATATGCATGCTGTAATGTAACAATAATATCTCAAATCATATAATCTGTGAAAAGCATTTTAGCTTTTAAGTAAAAATTTAGTCATGTACCGTAAAATATAACATATATCTAATATTATTATCAATTTTGCGCAATAAATATTTGAAATGAACATTATGCAACAGTGAATGATGTAATGGACGTCAGAAATCAATGGCAACATTTTGTTTCGTGTGAAAACCTTTTTCTTCAATCTCAAAATCTGATCTTCCCGACAACAATTCTATTTTAAATATTTATACAAGTGTTAACTATAATAGCCCACAGGGACAGGAGAGCTTTAGTTAGAAGTGACGTATTTGACGGACACGAACAATATTGAACAGGAAAATTGTATAGGTTGGGGAAATATTCGCAAAAAATACATTCGTAACTAATCCCCTGAGGTTGATTTCCATTAGAATTGGTAAATGGGAAAGATATATGTTATGATGTTTTTGAAATGATTCCATCTATACATCATCAATTTTCTGATAGGGATATGTTTCTTATATATAAATAATTAATGTTTCATTGAGTCTTTTTCGATGAGATTTATTCTACTGGCCTGAAAGGATTTTATATGAAGTTAGTATCTCAGTAAATCTAAAATCAGTTTCTTATATCAAAATTTTTGAAATTTACATCATTATTAATTCAGTTGTCAGTGCTCATGTACTGACTAGATGTCTAAAAAAAAATCTTGAAATCTTCGTTGATAAATTCACAATGGTTGCATCCTTGAGTTTGAGTGTTCCTGATGAAGCTATATATCCAGAAAAGCGCTTCAGATTCACAAAATTAAGGAAGTGTCATTTTCATTTGCATCATTTGTTTTAGGGTAAGAAATGAGATAAAGGCATCAAGACCATAGTTGACTACTAGGCACATGAGTGTTTAAAAAGAAATGTTTGTTCTATGCATAGCAAATCTATTAATCTAGAAAATTTCTATGGCGGATTAAACATGTTTTTACAGTTTTTCCTTGCTTGAATATTACATTTGTCCAAACTGTACTTGTGGTTTGAATAATTGATTTAATATGAATATTTTTTTTCAAACTGCCACATTTGACTATAATCATACCTGTGATAGAAAAATTGGTGATAGTTCATTTTTTGTCAATTTCAAATGTAAGTTTTGCATTATCTAACTAATAATGAATCAAATTACAAGAAAAAAAGACCTATATTGGATGTATCAATGAAATTCAGTTTTTTTAACATGAAAATATGAAATTTAAAAAAGGGGAGATAATTAATATTAAAGACGAGTTTGTAGAGTTTGATTTTTAAATTGACAACCACACAAACATAGCATATACATGCATATTTGATTTTTATGGGGTCATAAAAAGAATAGGTTTGTTTGCCCAAGGAGGTTATATTAGAAGGAGAGAGGACGAAAGACGATAATTACACATAAAATGTTACCGACTTTTCTTTAAGTGGGTGTTAATTAGTTGAGATCGACTCTGTCACAGAGGGAAATTTGTCCTAATTACATACCCGAGTTAGAACGGAAACACCCGAGGTGTCATAAACTGACCGGATATAATGTACAATTATTGAAATCTTAATCAGATTTTTTGTGATATTTTTTATTAAGTAATTAAAAATTAAAATTTAATTTTAAAAGTAAACTTATTACCAATAGAAATAAAACGAATATCCGTCTCATTGCCCTCAATGTTAATATCAAAAGTCATAACAGAAAGTCACTTTTACGTTGTTCCCGATAAATTTCTCTATGTTTCAATTGCAAATATTCCTTCCGGTCGTTACCGGTCACCGTAACTAAAGTACTTGGCATATTCGTATATTTTCTATGATTACTACCTGCCAATTCTCATAAGCAGAAATTGACAGGTGAAGCGAAAATCTTTGTTTAAAGAAATGTAGTGTTGAATAAAAATCGCTCACTAACTTTCCTTTAAACCCTCATTACTTTGTCATTTCTTAATCTTTTTTCACCGTAGACAGACGGTTGATTTTGAAATTGCGCAACAAATCTTTTTCCAAATCATAAACACCTATGCACTGCACTGTAACTAAAAATACACCTGAACTTTAATGACCCAGTCACTGATAACAATCACGTGACATATGCGATTTATCTAATAGCCCGAACTTCTCGCGGTAACAGCCCGGTACATCAGAGGGCCATGTCAAGTGGGTGATAAACATGTCGGTTTCTTTATAATTTTATCATTTTTCTCTGATCGAACTGCTATCCTGGGGATGCTAATTTTGTATCAAGCAGAGTGTTCACTCTCCTTCTAATATAACCTCCTTGGTTTGCCCAAACCTACCTACCCAGAAAAAAGCTGCCTACTCAAATTCTTTTATTGTCCTGATTTGAAGAAGTTTTTTTTTTTAATCAGATAGGCATGAAGACTAATTAACATCCGATACTTCAATTTCTTTAAAAAAAAAAAAAAAAAAAATGCCTACCTACTTACCCACTGTCTTAGCCTTGGGAAGGGTTTGGGCAAACCAAAATATTTTTAATTGTGGCCTGATTAAAGATTCAAAAACTAGTTTACATGTTAAAGTTATTAACCCTGTATTGAACATAAGCATTACATTTATTATTCGCTGGAAAAATTAAGGTAGACATATCATTTAGTAATTATTTACATTAGAATCAATAAAGATCTTCTTTAGTATTTTGTTTATGAATCAATAGCTAACATCATAAACATGATAAATATAAGTACACCTGCGGTACCAGTTATTTTCCATGTCTGACTGATTCAATTGATTTGTAACAGCTTGCCCATCCTGAACACTCAATTCTGTGGTACCAGATTTTTCTATGTCTGACTGGTTCCATTGATTTGTAACAGCTTGCCCATCCTGCACTCTTGATTCTGTGGTACCAGTTTTCTATGTCTGACTGGTTCCATTGATTTGTAACCGCTTGCCCATCCAGAACACTTGATTTTTCAGTACCAGTTTTTTCTATGTCTGACTGGTTCCATTGATTTGTAACAGCTTGCCCATCCTGAACACTTGATTCTGTTTATCTAATGAACCAGTTTCCTGTTTGACTTGTTACTTTGAGTTGTCTCATTGAAGGACGATAATTCTGTCCATGTTTGAACAACTGTTAGTTATTGAATAGTAATGATGATGGGACCGATTTCCGATTTGTTTTGTTTCCATAGTTTTGTGAAGAGGGGTTTTTCCCACATTACTTTTTTGTTCTATAGGCCTTGGTTAGAATTGTTTAAGGTTATTTTACTTATTTAATAGGTCAGCTTATTCTCGGTCATGAACTTATAATGCTTATGTAAATGTTAGTCAATCAAGAAAATTGATTTTAACAAAAATTAGTTGATAATCTGGCTAATCTGTGTTTTTTTCTTCAGTAAATAAAAATACTTTTTTTTAATGGTTTAAGTCACAGTTTTATACTAAATTTTCCAGCAACTTTTTAAAATATTATTTAATCCAGACTCATCACATAATATCATACATGTAATGGTTGAAATGGTCAAAAGTCCAGGATTTTAATGTTTATATTTAAAAAAAAAATAATCATTCTACTTTCTTTTAAAAGGTTTAAGCTAGATTTTTTCATTTTATTGTATTTTTGTAAGAATAGTTTTTTTGGTGTTGCATAGTTTCCGCTATAGCTATTTTTATATGCACTTTCTAGTTAAAAATACACTGAAGCATTTCATTCATATCTTCATCATTCATGAAACATGTATATTTTGATACATCTATTCTTATTTTGTAATAAAATGTGTATAAAATAGCAACCTGAGATTGGCTCAAAACTCTAGAAAAACCCATTGTGATAAGGTGCCAATTAAGGATATAAATTTGACTGATATACCATGTTGCCTATATCATTTCTGTAGAATAGCAGAAACGTACACAAACTTGACTGTCAATTACTCCATTATATCCAACATTTATCTTTTCTTCGGAGAGAACGTCAGTATGACATGTTACATAGTGTAAATCAAATTGTTCCTTGCTTAAGTTATTCAAATTACATTAATAGTCACAACGGTAGCAACTTAATAAAGTTTTGATGAAGTAGACGATTTTACGATATATGATTGTCTATGGAAGGAGTGACAGATCATATTATATTGTGTGATGGTCAGGGGAAAAGAGCAGGAAAGGAGCCTTTATTTACTTTACTGGACGCAGTACAATAGTGAAGTTTTGTTTGATGGTCTGGGGATTAAAGCAGGAAGGGAGCCTTTATTTACTTTACAAGACACTGTAAAATAGAGTTAGAACTTGGTTATGGTTTATTTTCAGTTAGGGTAGATGTTTGTGTCAGATTTATGGTTTGGGCTACATAATATAGGACTATGTATATAGGTTAGGTTCCAAAATTAAAGGAATGTCTGAAGAAAATTGAAATTGATATTGCCAGTGGCAGAACCAAAGGGCAGGGGGTTCTGGGGTTGGCCCCCTTTTTATGGAATTTCAATGCATTTGAATGAGGACATATAGTTGGAACCCCACCCCTTTTATCATGAGGGGAAAAAGTTTGAGATATGTTGTAGAAATGTAGAATACTTATACACATTGATGGTCTAATTTAGATATAAAAGACACACATTTGATGGTTTATTACTGATAAAAAAAAGATGAATTGATGGTTTTCTCTAGAAATTGGAGATAAAAATAACTCCTGATACTATTTAGACAAGTTAGATGGTCTATTGAAAATTAGAAGAAGTGTTAAGTTTGGAATAATTATTTTTAAAAGGAGTGACAGTGATAAAGTTATTAGAGTCATGTCAGATGATGTGAAAATTTCTTTAGATAATTACACATAGCAATCCTAAGGGCATTTGGTCAGTTGTTTGTTTGAATTATATTTTATCCTTTAATAACCATCCTCATGTGTATTTGTTTTCGTGTTAATGTTGTCTGGGTTATAGAGAAAGTAGTTATTGTGAGGTCGGTCATCGTAACGCATTCCTTATTAACAAATATAGGGGAAAAGGATAAAGTTGGGAATTGTTATAGTAGTCTATGATAGAAATGGTAGAAATATTGGAGAGGCAACTGCAGAGTTCTCGAAATGTTGTGTCCTTAGATTTATACCACCAAAATTTACAAAGGACCAGCACAATTTTAGTATTCTGCAATAGATATAGTAAAAACCAGCATATTTCTCTCAAGGACCACAAGGGGAAAAAAAGATTTCAAGAACTTAGGGCAAGCTGGATTAACCAGTTTATTAGATGTTAATATTATATTGAGCGTCACATTCATGGGGGGGGGGGGGGGTCCGACCTTTATTGTGACTCCAGGATCAGGTGAAAAATCATTAAATGTTTTACCTTTTTTAATGACCAAGGGCTAATTACTTAAAAGGACTTATTAATTATTAATGACTCGTGTCAGGAAATGAAAGATTTTGAGTTTTTATTTCTGGTAAATGTCTTTTGGAACCTGGTGTAACAATCATTGTACAGAATGTATTTCTAGTTGGATAAATGATTTAAGGTTGTAAAAAGATATTAGAGTCTGCTAGTTTTGATAACTGGTATAAAATGTGATTTTTCTTTATGTCAAAATACCATACTTTTTTAAAAGTACAGTTATTTGTTTTTTATGCCTCGCATTGTCTATCCATATATATATATATGTAAGAACTAATTTTCCCACGCTTACATGTCATTTGATAATAAAGCGGAGAAGAAAATTATCTTCTTGTTTATAAAGCTTCCATTACAAGTCTGATTAAATTGTATGCTCTTGTATTTCACAAACTCATGCAACCGATATATCTTGTTATTGAAAACAGAAACGTTTTTTTAATTTCAAATAGCAAAATTAGTTCTTGTTTGTCCTTGGAGGAAAAAAATGTGTCTGCTTGTATTAGCAAAAGTTGAAATGAAATAATTAATCTTGGAAAAGCATAGGTTGAAATATAGACAATATATACTCTTATATATCAATTGTTTTTTTTTTGGTGAAAATAAAACTATCTCAGAACGATATATGAGAATTTGGTCCGAAAAAAAAGGTACAAACAGTGCACAACAATTCAACATATTTCTTTTGATTTTTAGTTGAAAAAAGAAGAAAACACACAGAAATATCAAAAAACATTATATATTTTTAATTTTTAAAAACAGGTTAATTTCAATACTTTATTTTCTGTACAAAGTTTTCGTTATGTCTATGAAATAATTGCTAGAAGAAATTCAACTATTAATCATTGCATGTTGGATCAAAATCTATCCTTTATTAACCACCCTTGTGTTCTAGTTTTAGTGCTAGTGTTTTCAGGGTTATAAAGACAGGAATTATCTTGAGGTGCCCGTCATCATTAAGTATTCATAGCTACGGTCAACTTTCATTGATATTTTCCTCAGTTCATCAATTTATCAGTTTTGTAATCAGTTAATTACTAAAAATATAATTTATGCAAATGAGACAGCAGACGACGAAAATCTCTGTTGGCGAAACTCTCTTCATTGACTCATTCCCATTCAAAGAAAATATCTGTTATTATTTTTGACGATGACCTGTATTTGACACAAAATCTACTCTAAAATTCATAGCATGTTGCCGCTGCCAAAGTTATAAGAATAATTCTCTCGAACAAGCTCGTCTTTTGCCGAGGAATTATACAGAATTCTATGGGATTAGACTTATATGAATATTCTGTCATGTTACGATGGGTCTTGTAAAGTAAAACTTTGAATTAAATACTTTTGATCAATACATCTTCCCTGTAGTAGATAAATAACGAATCGATCGAGGACTCCAAATCAGATTTTTTTCGAGAGGTCATACTTATCCTTATTGGACGAGATTTATCTTTTTATTAAGTAGACACTAATTCAGCGTGATAAATATATAATTACACATTATTTTCTTAGCACATGTATGAAAAGGTTTTAAAAAAGACAAAAAATGATTTACTATGCCTATCATACAATGTTGTCATATTTCAAGGTGACTGCAAGTTCCAATTCTTCAGAAATTGACCATGTGACTTGGGTTATTCTTGTTTTTGAAAAAAAGGGGGGGGGGGTGAGATTTTATTTTTAAGAACGATAAGCAAAAATAAATCCTTGCAACAAGTTAGTATTTATTCCTACCAACTGACATACAAGTACTTCTTAGAGCCAGTCATTCTAGTGAAGATACAAGTATTTAGAACATCAGTCTATTAAATATAACTTCATTATCAGGCAACTTGGTGAACCATCTGATTCAAATTGAGTGAAAAATTTAATTATACACATAAACTGGATAAATACCCATTGTAATTTAAACAAAACAATCAATCAAAACACCAGACATATATGATATATTCAAAGTTGATATAACTAAGATCCCCTTAGACGATATCGTTAACAAAACACGCTTCTGATTTTTGATTTGGTTCACGTTTATATAGGATGTCAGATTTAATACAAGATGAGGTGAATCAATTGCATCATCGATATATGTCTGCGATTGACAAAATACAAATATGGGATGTTGAATAATTAACGGTTGCAGTTGGATTTCAGTTGTTTCTCAGATCCAGGACTAATCTCACAGTAAATAATTAATGCCAGTTTGATTGTCAAAGCAGTGTTTTTCCTAAGCTTCCAATTTAATCACATTTATATGTAAATGTACAACCTTTTAAATTGGCTAAAAAATTGCGGTGTTTCGAAACCGTAAAACATGACTGAGAAATCTACGCAATTTTTGCTAGGTTACAGCTGGAGCGAAATGAAATTAATTTGTTACAATTCCTGCTTTGATATCTTCAGCAATTTTCCTTTTGTTTTAAATGTCAATATCATAGAGCTAATGAGAGTAACCTTTCAATTTTCCTCACCGTATTTTTATCGGTCATAGTACATGCTTTAAGCTGTAAGGGGTAATATTTCATTATTCAAATTTTATCTTTTACATCTTAAAAAAGAAAAATGAGCAATCAAAGCAAATTGTGAGTGAGCATTGCAATTTGATTTTCTATTTCGACATACAACAACAATAACTATACAGTCAATGTAAGTGTGATGTCCATTTCCCCTGAATTTAATATACATGTTTAAGGGGCCAGCTGAAGCCTCCACTCAGGTGAGGGATTCTCTTGCTGTTTTAAAGATCTATTTGTGGCCTTTGGCTGTTTTCTGCTCTTTGGTAGGGTTGTTACTTCTTTGACACATTCCCTGTTTGCCATTCTCAATTTTATAGTAAATTGTTTTAAAAACATTTCAACTAAAAAATTATTGTTATTGTTGGGCTGTTGTTCTTACTACAGTTAGTACTTTTTAGTGTTATATGTGTCAACCTAATGTATGTAAGCATGTTGCTTTCACCATACAGTAGATAACTGTGTCAATATTTAACCCTTGCATCCCCTCCTCCCCCATCAATTCATCCTCTTTCTAACTTCAGTCACGTAGACAAGTGAAGATGCGTTAGTCATCAAGTATTGACAATATGTACTAAGGTTCTTGTAGACTATATTGCATTCTAAGATTTTGAACAATTTACATTCTTCATGCATTGCAGTATTGTGCAACACTTTAGATTAAAGGCAGTCTTTGTGAATACTTTACTGTAGTTATGCACCTGTGCCTAAATGTACTTTTTATAGCCTTGATGGCTGCACTTTATACTATATCACACTTTTGTCTTATCTCAGGAAGGAGTTTATTGCTTCCTTTAGTCATCCTTTTAATTGAGAGGTAATTAAGATGAAGTTTGTCAGTCTTACTAACCCATCTTTGTGGTATGTCTGAGAATCTATTGAGTCAGCTGACTGTGGGAAAATTACTCAATTACTGCAATTACTCAATACATACATGTGGTAATTGTCTTTGAGATTTTAATGATTTGGATTAGGATTTGATTTCAAATTGTTTCAATAAACCAAATGCTCTAAAAGATGTTAAAAATCAAACTGTCAATGTACTCCTCTTAAAATTTTCCTTGAAAAGAAAATGCATGAAATATTTGCCACTGGATAATAAGCCACCAACAATAAATTAAATTTTACTTATCAGAATATAATGAATTGTGAGTAATTTGTTCATTTACTGGAATGAAAATAAAATCGTGGCATTGGTCAGATATATCTATCTTGTTGGGTTTTAGATTGACCTTTGATATCCGTACGTCTCATTTACTCAACCTCGCCCCCGTGTCTTGATATCAAATTTTCGTGTGACTGATCTTGAATTATCTGTTAGTAAAATATTGATTGTATATATACAGTTCATTTATTTATATTGTACTTTAATAAGTGGTGTCCTCTTCGTCATAATATAAAATATTGCTCTGATCGCTAATTGTACATACAATTATTGACGTTGACGAACTACATCATCGATTTAAGTCTGTTTGAACCTATATTTAATTCAATATGTGTATTACTGTTAATTAGTATTTGTGGATGAAGTTTTTCCCATTTAGAATGTTTTTAATTATAACGTCGCGAAAAATCATAGCTGATGATACAGATCAGTTACTTTTCATTACATCCTTGGAACTATATTGATTTTTGGTATTCAGACTCCTGTTATATAAATGTCTTTTAGGACTTATAAATTTTTAAACTGTTCTTACACAACTTTTGTCAATTTTATTGATTATATTGGTCGCAATGTTTGTCATCTGACATCAAATTGTCGTAGGTATATTGGCAAGTTTCCGTCGTACAAGATATTAAACGTGATGTACTGTGAACAAGTCTTCGAGATTAATAATTGGTGTTTTTTGATTGCTTTGAGCAATTACAAGCTAACTTGTCCGTTAGATTAATAAACAATTTCTTTTCTATTGCATCAGTTATAAAGTGATCAGAGAGTGTTTGTCCAGATCTGAATGAGAGATCAAATAGTGTACTATCCTCTATATCAGATTCACTTAGAGGTTCAAGGCTAATGTTAAAGTATTATATAGATATTTGTTACAAAACAACTACTGTATTTGCATGTTAAAAAAGGTTATTGAAACTCCATCTCCTGTATATTTTGTCATTTTGCCTATTCAAGGAGGGAAGGGAATCCACCTTGTTCCCAAGAATTTGTAAAAATATTGAATACAAAGCTAAACTCATTTGCCCAAGACATTGTATGTTCATTGAACTGAAAGAATGGTACGTGTTATTCTATCCACCATGGGGTGGATAGAATAACTCGTATAGAACTTTTGCACTCTTTACCCACTCTGCCCATACTAACCCATGGACAGATTGATATGACAAAAAACTCATGTGAGCAAGAGTGTACATACATTTTGAGACCATCTCTACAATTTTCTATCAGATATTTTGACTTTATGTCAATGGAGAGTGAATGGACAGCAATTTTTAAAATATTTTGTTGATGTTTGTTTTATTTGGAGGGTGAGGGTGATGGAGTGCTTTTTCCATGAAGACTTATAGATCTGTGATTTTCAGTATGTAAGTTGGTTTGTATTCATATCCCAATGCTCTGAGTACTTCATTTCTTAAATTGCTTGAATTTTATATGATAGTTTCTCAGGACTGCTTTGTAATTTTTTGTAAAGATTTTTGTGTGTAATTTTAATTTTAATAAAATATATATATATATATGGTGGAAATTGTTGACACTAATGGTAATGATATTGACCAAGGATTAACATTTGACCTTTAAACTAAGAAAATATAGATATATTATATTTACGTTTGTTGCTTAGTAGACAGGATTGATGTTACACTAATATGAAATCTTTTGTCTGGAAATTTGATTGATTTAAACCTATATATATTTATTATCACTAGTCAACAATATCTCTAGCATCTATGATAAAAAGAAAGTTTAAAAGAAAACTTAATTGGTAAACAAAAGATGATTGATTATTTCTGAAATTCAATTTGAAAATTGTCTCTAACTTCAGCTAATGTGTCAAAGATTGGATTTTTTTTTTGTACCATTTTGAAAAATGTGAACAAAAAATTGTAATCATTCAAAAACATATTTATTGCAATCTCTCTATAGACAGTTTTAGCTGGCATGCTCTCAAACATTTGGAATTTAGAATTTCCAATTTTTGGTCTTCCTGAGCTAAAATATTATTGTAACAAAGGTTAATTATTTCAGAAACATTCATTGTGTGCATGGAAATCATTTCATATTTGTTTTTTTGCTGCTTTGAAAGTAAAAATATGTATTGGCTCCAATCCTGACATTAATATATATATAATAATTCTGACATTTTTACCGAACATTTACGAATCTCTGGTATCACAGCTTGCATAACTGGGAGATATTATGGCTTCATTATTACTTATTTATAATCAAACACCAATGATATATCAATAACAATATGATAATGGGGGAAACTGTTCCATTTAATAAATGTCATGATTGTATTGCAACATTTAATAAACCTCATGATTGCATTGCAAATGGAGGGAGAGTACAATGTAATTTACAACAGAAATATATATAACAATGTGTCCAATGAAATAGATAGAACCTATTTAGAACTTATTTGAAAGGGATTTTACTGTTGTTAATAAAATTGTTTGTATCTAATATTGTTGGCATGCTGCTGATCATTCAATAGTTACTAGATTGGAACTTCATTGGGAATAGTTAGACGTCATGAATATTTTTTTATTTGTATTTTTTTAAATTTATTTTCTGTTTGTCTTTGAAAGCAAGAAAGAGAAATTTTGTTAATCTTTATTGTTGGCTTTTCCCTTGAATAAAAGTTCTCAGAAGAATTTCAATATTCTCCTTTAACTAAGGCACTTTAAGTTGGATCTGGTTAGTGTATAGTGAAAAGTTGATTTTTTTTAGTACATTTGTACTTATACCAGTTTTTACTCAAGTTGTATACTTTTTCTGGTTGAACAAAGATATGATGGTTAAGAAAAAATCTAAATAAAGTACTGATCTTTGTTATCAATTTAATTGATTGGGATGTAGGTTTCCACTTTTTTACTTTTATTAATTTGATCACATTTGTTATTGAATTCAATGGGGCTCCAGTATGGTACCCAACTTAGGTAGCAAGGTATCAATAAAAAATTGCTTCAGGTCACTAGACCACTTTTAATCAAATACAACTGGTTTTCACATGTTTAAAGGTCACATGTACTTTTAAATGAAACTTCAGGTAACAATGTAGAAAAGTCCAAGGTCAGTTTTTACCATTTTGGATCTACATTCTGTCATTGATTGAATTCAGATGCAATTTTTTGTTCACTCATACATTGCATTATCAAAAATATAATTGTCATGATGAGTTGTTAGTATGATTGGCTAAGCCATGTATGAATAAGAGTTTTGATGACCATCAGTTGTTCTGTGGTCATGGTTAAAGCATGTGTGTTGATATCAATTGCATCATTCTGTATGAATAAGAGTTTTGATGACCATCAATTATGTGGTTCTGTGGTCATGGTTAAAAACATGAGTTGTCATAATAACTTGTACTGAGATTTTGTACCTAATTCATGATTTTGACATTAGTATAAAGACAAAACAATGTTATGCTCCTACGATGGAATGTATTTGTTGTCAGTACTGATCATAGTCAGAGTTCATCCTTGTACTAGTCATTAATGAGATTGTTTGCGCTAATACATGTTAAAAGTTACAGGGGAGGGGATTCATGTGTTAGGGAATGTCGTATTATGTCATTGCGTAACGCTCTGTTATGTCATTGCCTTCCTATAGAATGGGTTGTTATTCCCAGTGTCAATGCCTTCATATATAACTGCTGTGGAAGCAGATAAAAAGCTTTTTTGGTACTTATGATATTGAAAGATACTAGAGAGTTTAAGACAAATTGTTGATCATTAATTTGGCAACTAATGACCCCTTAATGGACTGTAAATCATTCATCTATTTTTCTAATGATCGATTATTTGATAAAATGGGCAAATTTTAAAGATGAACTTGCAGT
Organism: Mytilus edulis; assembly: GCA_019925275.1. Classification (NCBI taxonomy): domain Eukaryota; kingdom Metazoa; phylum Mollusca; class Bivalvia; order Mytilida; family Mytilidae; genus Mytilus; species Mytilus edulis. The sequence continues at coordinate 41,405,911 of CM034356.1, read as the reverse complement.
AAATGACCATCAGGGTGCAGGATTTTCTTGTTGTATTAAAGACCCATTGATGGTCTTCAGCTGTTTTCTGCTCTTTGGTCAGGTTGTTGTCTCTTTGACACATTCCCCAATTCCATTCTCAATCTTATCTTGCAGAGAGTACATGTAATTATATGAGAAAACACATTTCTCTAATTTTTTAGCAATTTTCACATTTCTTGAGCGGTGTGAGAAAAATATTTCTCCTCACTATTGAAATATCTTTTCTCTGCAAATTATTTGAAATTAGTTGAAATTTGATTATGACGTCAAAATTTCTTGGTTTCTACTATATTTGCCTATTGTGACGTCATGAAAAAAGGGGACCATGCCTAATGACGTTGCATTTTAAGAACACAACTTTCTGAAAATATTTTAAAAAGAAGGAAACTAATCATTAGAGAAATAAATTCCGACGCTTTAGCTTGAGAACTACGATATTTCTCCACTCGCAACAGTTAAATTTTAATTATTTAAAAAGCTCAGCAAGCCTTGCTCTTTAAATAATGAAATTTAACTGTCACGATCGGAGAAATATCGTAACACACTTGTTGCAGTGTAGGAATCTATATATCTCCAACAACAATACTATCTCTGAAAGACCTTGTAAATTGTTTAAACTGTTGCGACAACAAATTAGTTGACAGAAAAAAAATCAAGATTGTTCATGCTATGAAAAATGCCATGTGTTAATAATAGTGAACTTTTTTCATACAGTTATCTTACTAGTTACAAAGAACAAGAGTGAATACTCTGCAGGAGATTTAAGCATCTTAAATCATTGCTAATTTTGCTGCAGAATTGTAACAATTGAGTCTTCATATGAGTAAAAAAAAGTTTATAAATCAAATGTATTTGAAACGCTCTCCTGTATTTGCTGTTGTCAAAAACGCTTAAATCCAAATATTTGAAAGCAAAGGATGTATAAGAACCCTCAGTAAGAACCAAAAAGGAACTAAAAAATTAAAGCCAAATTCATCTAGGGTCAAATTTGCCTGATGGTGGTGGAACCTTAATGTCTTATATAATTGATACTTTATGAATTTATAGACAAATTTAGAAAGTTTGCTTTAAATCATGCCAGTACAGAAGTACTTACTACTTACTAGATGAATTTTATAGATGATTAACTCCCTTCATTTTTGCCCGAAAGTATAACAGAAACTGTAAATGTCTGAAAAGTGAAGTTTTTAAATAAGATACGATTCTTGTCGGATTTACCAATTGTTTAACAGAATTAAGACTGCAGGTCTTAATATTACATTAAGACACTAAAAACTTCAATAGTTTAGACAATCTAATAAATTGCATTTGACAACAGCAGACGAACAGCATTGTCTAATCTACTTCCTTGAAGATGTGTCATTCTGTTATCTATCTTTTTGAACACAAAAACCATCTAACACAAAATTCAGTTATTTCATGTTAAAATTACAGACAAGCGTTCATAACCATTGATGTTATATTGATTTTTGCACTTAGGGAGTTACCATTTGATTTTTGATGGGGGCTAGGATGAATAGTTTTTACTCTATTCGGTCTTGCCTTTTTTGTATTAGTTTATCCTGACGTTTTATTACATAAATTGTCATCCTGTCTTTATATTTGCAAAGTGTCTTATCCTGCCTTTTTTTTTACTCAAAACTCCTGTCCTGCCTATTGTTTACAAATATCATCCTAGCCCCTCCCGCTAAAAACTAAATGGTATAAATTTATACAGGGAGATATTTTGGGAGCAAGACAAATATTGTGTTCACCCTTGAATATAAAGGCTTTTTATACCCTGTCTAAGCATAGTCATCTACTGAAAGTTCACCTTTATGAATTGCCCTTTTTATCACATAATCGATCATTAGAAAAATATATGAATGATTTACAGTCCATTAAAGGGTCATTAGTTGCCAAATTAATATTCAATAATTTGTCTAAAACTCTCTGGTATCTTTCAATATCATAAGTACAATATAGCCATTTTATCTGTTTTGAAAAAGCTTTTTATGAAGGTTATGTCAAGTTTATTAACTGCAGTTTACTTTAGAATAGAATTGTCTCCCTCTTTTTTGCCAAAAATAAATAGATAAATAAAATGAAAGAGGACTTTGAACTTTGTTTTGCCCCCCTCACCTTTTAGTCCACTCCTATGCCATTGATATCTATCTGTGGTATACATGAACTTTGTTTTGTGTTAGACATGAACAAAATCTTGATCTTCTTTACCGTAGGTTCAAAATCTTGATTTTTATAACCTTAGGTCTTCATAATCTAAGGTTCAAAATCTTGATCTTCATAACCTTAGGTTCAAAATCTTGACCTTCATAATCTTGACCTTTATAATCTTGATCTTCATAATCTTGATCTTCAAAACCTTAGATTAAAGTTTAGATTAAGTAGAATGTATTTTGTTTCAAATTGTACTGTTTATTTTTTTTCTAACAGATTTTTATACATAAATGTTTTATCGTGCAAAGTCCATTACACTCAAAAACAAGTAGATAAGTTACTCAGGTGAAACAGCAACACTCCATGGTGATGAGTCAAGTAAAAAAGTTACAAGAAAAAGGTGAGAACCGATATGTTTTCTTACAAGAAAGGCATGACAGATAGATTCACCTTTACAGATGTCGCTTTTTATACATGACTGATAAAACCATTGCGTAAGATGATGAAGTGTTGTAAACATGTTTATGCTCGGTGCAATAGGAAGTGCAACTACTTATAATACAAGGCATGTCTTGTTTGTGGCGGCATTCTTCTTCTGGTTTTTGGATGTACCTGATGAAAGATGGTGGGAGGGGTGTTGACGGATCAGATAAACTGTTAAGTTCTGCATGGTTACCAGTTTATGAAGATGATACTCTATTGATTAGCCCCTTGTCTTCACATATTTTCTCAGACTGATATTTTTTCTTGTTGTTTTTTGCCAAAGTTTTTGTTATGCTTGGAGAGCTAATTGTGGCTGCAATGGACTGAAACCAAGTGTGTGATTTCAAATATATCTTATCCTAACAAGAAAAAAAGAAAGATTTTATGTTAGGAATTGTATTAGACCACCCATATCATGATAAAACACCAAATTTGAAATTGATTATTGTTGTTTTAGAAAATCATACTGCATCTAGAAATAATAGTATCAAAATATACAATTCTCAAAATTTTAACCTGTGTTCCTTCATAGATAATAAAAATTTCAAAATATTTCTGAATTTACAGTAGTTTGCATAGAAACCAGTCTGGCAGATAAATAATACAGTTGCAAAAACTTCATTTGAAATAATATTTTTACAACACAATGTTCAGATAGATACAAATACAATAACTTAGTCTTGAAGAGAATTAAGATATGATAAAAAGACTACTATAGAAGCTGAGTCCTTTTCCTAATGAGAAAACTCAGTCCTTATCTCAAAATCAACCATATGTACTGATAGTACTAACATTTTTCTATGTTTGACATTATTTGCTTCCTTAAAAGTTAATTAACCATGAGTTTGTAGTTATGTTTACTAGCCGTTAATAATTTGTACTACGTGACACGAAAGTAACATCTTGGTTTAGAGACTTTTTTCAAGGTTGAAGTACCAGCAAACGTGAGGTTTTTCAACTAAAAAACACATAAAGGTCTTAGTTATACCATATAAATATTTACATGCAATCGTATTTGATAGTTATCAATTGATCGCATTTGAGACCATGATTCATAAATAAGTGCAATAAAATTGTATTTCTTGAATTAAATTGTCATAATTCGATTGTTTCCAGATCATGATTCATAAATATTTGCAATAAAAAAATAAATAGCAATTATTAAATATTCAGTCAGCTAGAAAATAAAACAAAATGTTGAGTCTTCTGTGAGTTTGTCTTTGTACAAACAGTACAAGATATCTCCAAGCACTTATCTGTCCTCAGAATTCCACATTTAACTTTTTAATCTCTAATTCATGATTATAACGATTAATTTTTAACAATTTTTTTACTTATTTGATCTCAATGTGAGAGTATTGATATTTTTTTCATCTACGTAAGAATATGGCAAAGTTGAGTCTAAATTGAGGAAATATTTAAGGTATTTTTGGAATTTGCTATAAAATGATATAATCACTGTTTAATGAGGCTCATTTAAATATCATCAAGTCTTATTTTACTTTTATGCTGCAACAGGTGCATATGCATTGAAAATACCTGTACAAGGTTTAAGGAAAGTGGGTCATGGACAAATTTTGCTATACAGTCAAGGTCAAATCTTTTTTTGAAGGTCATCCTTAGGACATGAGAAAACTGACCTTATAAGAGTGGTGACCTTTGAATTGAGGTTCAAAATGAAGGAATTACTTCAGCAGGAAAAGACTGATTGAAGTTGCTTAACGTTCTGTGGCAAAAATTTCATGCATGTTTAGGACTATAGCAGGCAAACAGAGCTTGACTTTTAGAGTTGATTTTAATAGCAGGTTTGACTGTGTATTTTTAAGACCAAGTTTTGAGTGATTGTTAAATAACTATTTTACTATCTTGAGATTTAGGAAGTCTATCTTGGACCAAGCTTTGGATTACTCCTGTCTATCCCTCCACAGGGACACAAACAAAAATGAATGACAAGTAATCAATTGATGCAGTGAATCGAATTTTCTAACCACTGAATGTCCCATACCTGCCAACTGTCACTATTTGCAGGGGATTTCCCCCATGGAGGCTCCCAAATTGAAATTTGGAAAGAGCAATTTTGTCCACAATTTAAACATAACAATTAATTTTACAATGACTTTAGGCTTATAAAAGTATGACGAAGCCAAAAAACAACATGCAAATGTATGTGCAGACCCCCTTGAGGGTTTTTTAGGACTATGACAGCCATCTTGCACGCAAAACCCCCATGGGCATTTTGAAAAGTTGGCAGGTATGATGTCCCCATATAGAGTAGAATATGAGTTAGGTCTCATTTATGATATTTTTCTAAGAAAACTGTCAACTTATTCAATAATTGCTATGAAATGATTGTCAGAGGAAATAAAACATTCTATGGTCTATCTCTTTTGTATCAATGTTTTCACACATATCATATTCATCCATACTTAATTATTTGATAAAAGAGAATTTGTAAATCAGAAAAAGTATAAAATTGGGTAATAGGTTATTGAACTTCATCAGATGTAAAAGAGTTTAAAGCCATAAATCATTAAATCAATGGGCTGCAACATTATGTAAACAATATAATAATTAAAATCTATATCCTGTGTGTCAGCATAATTGAAGACTATAAGTCATATTTACTCATAAAAAGAACTCTTATTTGAAGAGTGCCAAGAAAAGTCAGCTTTCGAAATGACAATGGCCTTCGATTTTGATACTTTTGAAACGTGATATTTGTTTTTCCAAATTTCAAGGATGACATTTTTTCAATTACCAAGGTATTTGTTTTTCCAAATTTCAAGGATGACATTTTTAGCTCACCTGTCCCGAAGGGACAAGTGAGCTTATGCCATCACTTGGCGTCCGTCGTCGTCCGTCGTCTGTCGTCGTAAACTATTTCAAGAATCTTCTCCTCTGAAACTACTGGGCCAAATACTTTCAAACTTTAACTGAATGTTCCTTAGGGTATCTAATTTATAAATTGTATCCGAAGTTTTGATCTATCAACAAACATGGTCGCCATTGCTAAAAATAGAACATAGGGGTCAAATGCAGTTTTTGGCTTATAACTCAAAAACCAAAGCATTTAGAGCAAATCTGACATGGGGTAATATTGTTTATCAGGTCAAGATCTATCTGCCCTGAAATTTTCAGATGAATCAGACAACCTGTTGTTGGGTTGCTGCCCCTGAATTGGTAATTTTAAGGAAATTTTGCTGTTTTTGGTTATTATCTTGAATATTATTATAGATAGAGATAAACTGTAAACAGGAATAATGTTCAGCAAAGTAAGATTTACAAATAAGTCAACATGACGGAAATGGTCAGTTGACCCCTTTAGGAGTTATTGCCCTTTATAGTCAATTTAACCATTTTTCGTAAATCTTAGTAATCTTTTACAAAAATCTTCTCCTCTGAAACTACTGGGCCAAATACTTCCAAACTTTAATTGAATGTTCCTTAGGGTATCTAGTTTGTAAACTGTATCCGAAATTATGATCTATCAACAAACATGGTCGCCATTGCTAAAAATAGAACATAGGGGTCAAATGCAGTTTTTGGCTTATAACTCAAAAACCAAAGCATTTAGAGCAAATCTGACATGGGGGTAATATTGTTTATCAGGTCAAGATTTATCTGCCCTGAAATTTTCAGATGAATCAGACAACCTGTTGTTGGGTTGCTGCCCCTGAATTGGTAATTTTAAGGAAATTTTGCTGTTTTTGGTTATTATCTTGAATATTATTATAAATAGAGATAAACTGTAAACAGGAATAATGTTCAGCAAAGTAAGATTTACAAATAAGTCAACATGACGGAAATGGTCAGTTGACCCCTTTAGGAGTTATTGCCCTTTATAGTCAATTTTTAACCATTTTTCGTAAATCTTAGTAATCTTTTACAAAAATCTTCTCCTCTGAAACTACTGGGCCAAATACTTCCAAACTTTAACTGAATGTTCCTTAGGGTATCTAGTTTGTAAATTGTATCCGAAGTTGTGATCTATCAACAAACATGGTCGCCATTGCTAAAAATAGAACATAGGGGTCAAATGCAGTTTTTGGCTTATAACTCAAAAACCAAAGCATTTAGAGCAAATCTGACATGGGGGTAATATTGTTTATCAGGTCAAGATCTATCTGCCCTGAAATTTTCAGATGAATCAGACAACCTGTTGTTGGGTTGCTGCCCCTGAATTGATAATTTTAAGGAAATTTTGCTGTTTTTGTTTATTATCTTGAATATAATTATAGATAGAAATAAACTGTAAACAGCATTAATGTTCAGCAAAGTAAGATCTTCAATTAAGTCAATTTGACCAAAATTGTCAATTGACCCCTTAAGGAGTTATTGCCCTTTAAAGACTTTTTTCACAATTTGTTCATCATGTTGACTTACTTTAAAAAATCTTCTCCTTTGAAACTGCTGTATCAATTTCAGCCAAACTTAGGCTAAATGAGTTTCAGAGTATCTAGTATAAATTTTATATTTTATTTCCTTGTATGTCAAGAAACATAGCTCCTATGGCTAAAATAGAACATAGGAGAAAATGATTATTTTTTTTTGGCTTTTGAAGAAAATAGGACGATCCAAAAAACATTTAAATAAATTGAAAAGCCAAAATAATCATTGATGAGAGATTTAACCAAAAGAATTAAGGTGAGCGATTCAGGCTCTTGAGAGCCTCTTGTTTTCAATTACCAAGGTATTTGTTTTATGTCAAAAAGGTTTATTTCATACCGCTTTATTGGAATATAGTAAAGCATATATAATGGCTGGAATAACTTTGCTGTCGATAGAAAGAAAGCATTAGCCAGAAATTAAAAACATAATTTTTATGATTTTTTTTTAGAAATTTAACACTAGTATTTCTTTCTTTTTAAGACCTTGAATATTTAAATTTAGATAACATTCAAAAGGGTTGAGTAAAGTAAAAAAAAATAAAATCATATTTAGCACCTGTCCGAAATACCTTGAATTGTCTGCATGCTTCATTCTGTTGTGTAACAGCATTGAGTGCAATGAGTTTTCATGCATCCTTTTCCCTGACAAGATATCATAAATAAAGAACTTCAAGTATGATGCTTTTATGTAATTATATCAAATTGATATAAAGAAGTTGAAATAATAGACTGACTGCTGATGAAAAACGAATAGAATTGTTGTAAAAATGAGTGTTTATGATCATTGCGATTTATGAGTCTTCTTTGATATAGGAGTGTTTTGATCGTAAATACATTTTTTCTAATCATTCTTCTAGTAGAGTTGTTACTATTTTCAGACAGATTTCAGTTTGATCTTGAATATTTGTGAGGTAACCCTGCAGAAATAAATCTAATACAGCGAAACCTGGCTAAACCGAAAACTTGTAGAAATCAAACACATTCTTAAGCACCGTCATATCAAATTGTATGCATTGTGAACCTGATAAAACCAAACATCGGCTAAAACCGAACAAAATGTTAAAATCCTGAAGAGGTTAGGTTTAGCCAGGTTTCAGTGTAGTAAGAAGTTAATGTAATTATATGTAATAAACATCAGGTGTGAAATTAATTTTGATCCGCTTTATATCCAAGGACATGTATTGGAAGGATGTACAATCATACTTATGAGAATTTGCGCAACATAATGTCTGAAAATCTTCTCAAAGCTTATGGAATTAGTAAAGTTGAACATATGAGAATTTATGTAACATAATGTAAAAAGATCTCTTGACCCTTATCAGCATAGTACATTTAAAGTTGAGAAAATGTGTGTAAAACAATGTATAGAGGTCTCTTCATCCTAATAGATAAAAAAATGGAAATTGTAATGTATCAAAGAGCCAAAGTCTTTAACAACGAGCAAAAAAAAACGGTCTAAGGCCACCAATGGGTCAGCAGCACTGAAAGAAATCCCTCACTTGTAGGCCAGGGTTTCAGCTAGCCCCTAAATGTCTTGTATAGTTAAAAATCTGAAAATTTGCATAACATAATGTATAAAGATCCCTCAACTTTTATGCACATTATAATTTTTATTGACCCAGCATACATTGGTTTAAATTGATACAGATTACTCCTTTTCCAATAGAAGGACTTTACAAAGGATTTCATAAAACCAGTTTGGCAATGTAGAATTGTCATAAGGGGGTCCAAAGCATCCTCCAGAAAAATAAGGGAGAGGGGTCAGTGAAAAAAATCATGAAATTTTACTAATACCCAAACTTTCAGCTATAAGTCCCCCTCATCACGTCCTTTATCATATATATATTCTCTAGGTAATTGTCATACTAGGTATAAAAATTCTACTGGCAGTATTTTTATAAATACATATGATATTCATGTATCAAAGAAACCAAAGCTTTACATTATTAATATACTGTTCTAAATCTTAGCTGTCTCTGGAATATTTAATGACAAACTTAAGGAAGCTTGCATCTCCTATCAATTTTTTTTCAACTTTTACCATAATGTAACCATTGAAAAACTGTTCAATCAAACCAAAGTATCATTATTTTTGAGCTCCTGTTATTGCCAAATACCAAATTGAATGTTGGTTCTTAAGATTACAAGGCTTAAATAAGTTGACAAAGTTTATACCATTCTTAAACAATTGCTTAAACCGAATGCAATGTTGATTCTTAAGGCTTAAATGCTTAAATATGTTGACAAATTTACAATTCTTAAACAGAAAATTGTGTAACATGGAATTAATGTAAATGAATTATTTGAATGTATTTGAAATTACATCTGATGTTTGAGACGATTGTGTTAGTGCCATTGAGAGTTATTTGACTAGCATTCAATTGATGTTCTATCATCTTGTATAAATTGTAAATTTTATTTAATAACGCTTCCAAACTATTCAATTCAGTAATCAAATTTCATGGTATCTAAATTTTATACAATCACAAATTAGCATTTTGTATAGTCTTCTGAAATGACAACAGATTTCTGAAGCAATTGAATGTTTAACCTGGTAAAAAAAGACCTTCGTTACTAAGAAAATCAATAACATTTATTCTTACAATGCCTGATTTAAATTTCATAGCCGCGTATGTGATTTATTCATGACCGAAAAAGCTAATGAAAGTTAAAAAAGGTTCCCAGCCAAAAGAAAACGTTTTATTGAAAAAGTGATAAAATTTACAGGCGTTAATATTAGAGCAAATTGCTTTTCGATGTTTTCTAACACATTGGCGTGTGGCTTTCTCTGAGTTGTTAATCAGCGACCAATACAGGCAGGAATATGGATAATGAAATTCCATCATTTTAAGTGTTAAGTGAAATTTTCATTGAATTTGGTATGACCGAGGAAGGGCGCGGAGTGTTAGTTTTTAAAATGTCTGACGTAAAAGTTACTGGTTTTGATTTCTAGCAGTCAAACAAAAGCTGTTTTCTCATTAGGAAGCTACATTTGATTTTTATGGGGGGCTAGGATGAAATTTGAAAAAAATAGGCAGGACAGGAATTTTTAGTAAAAGAAAAGGCAGGATGAGGCACTTGCAAAAAAAAAGTCAGGATGAGGCACTTGCAAAAAAAAAAAGTCAGGATAAACTAAAAAAAAGGCAGGACCGAATAGAGTGAAAATAAAAAGGCAGGACAGAGATTACAACTAAAAAAAAAATGCAGGACAAAAATTTTCATCCTAGCCCCCCCCCCCATAAAAATCAAATGGTAGCTCCCTTAATTGGCTGTACATATTTCAAAGACATGTTCAATGGTATTGATTATCCTATTTTACATGTTTTGAACAATTTTTTTCGATTGATTACTTGTTAAATTTTGGTTCAGAAATTCTGTAGTTCTTTGTTGGTATTGGAAAGAGTTACTTTCATGTTTAGAACATTTTATTCCATCAGAACACAAATCAGGAAACCTTTGAAGAATTTCCCTTTAGGAATTTATTGATTGAAGGTCCCAAATTTAGTGATGACATCACTTAAAAGCTTACAGATAAATATTTGACCAAACTTTTTTATTGCACATTCAAATGTTGATTGCTTTAAAAGATGATTGATTTTTTTTTGTTACAAAAAACAACCCACAACATTTTACACAAGAACCCCTTGCAGCTTAATTTTGGATATAAATGGCAAATGTTGCAGGTGCATGTTTTTTGTAAATTGATATTTCGTAAAAGCAATATTAAAAATTTAAAGCACTCTCAATATCACAGCTTTGGTAATGATAACTAATGGTTTTTAGCTGAGGTTGAACTTTAACTGGTCAAAATTGAGCTAAATATTGTACAGGATGTATGATCCATCAAAATGATATTATTTTATGTTGAATATCCCAAATTAAGGATTTTAAATGGGTAAATTTTTGTTGCATAAAATAAAACATGAGTAACCTATTAACCACCACTTGACTTTAACATCTCATGACCAACCTCTAATCCATTGATGTAATGTAATTATCACAAAAATCTAAAGGTTCTGGACTTTTCAAACCTACACATTTACCGAAGGACCTTTTATAATGATTCTTAGATTTCAACATTGATCTCATCAGCATTAATTCCAGGTTCATTTCAAGGTCAGCATGGAAACAGGAAGTAGCGAAATTGACAATATGACAAATTTCAGTGCAATATGTTCAATAAAATAATAAATTGTATATAATTACGGGAATGAAGGTCGATTGTTTTCTATTGTATATATAGAGAATGTTCAGATTGACTTCTTTGTCATACTGAAATGAATTAGTAACTGCAACAATAGGTTTTCATTTGATATATTCAGCGTTAATATGCTCTTGGGAAATTTCCGATGGAACTTAAATCCAATAGGACATTTCCTTCGCTATTGTGTTTCCTCAATTACCAGACACGTACAGACGCCCAACATGTTTGACATACCTATCGTGGTGGATTTTATGGTGTGTTATTTTTTCTGAGTTCATAAGTTTGTGTAATGATTTTTATTTATTATATGTGATTGTGCTAATAAAAAAGAAGATATAATTAAGGATGTTGAAAAAGTTTTAAAGTGACAGAAAAGACCCTAGCCTAAAGAAAAATAATATGAATAGAAAAATAGATACCAAAATAATACTATTTAAGGTGGTACCCAACACCTTCACTAAAATTAATTTTGCTCGTTTAATTTTCAAATTTTTTTTGGAACAAAAATATGAAAATTTCAAAAAATTTGAACCAACCATTTTATCAGAAAAATTACACTGGTTATATTGCAGTTTGACAAACACTAATTTTGATCATTGAGAAGCTTAATATGAATTCCCATCACAACACAACGTGATTAAATGCTGATTTTACAGAGTTATCTCCCTGTAGTGTTAGGTACCACCTTAACAGGGAACTGGAAAATGACCAGCTGGTACCTGTCCCTCCTTAGGACAGGGGTAAACTGGGGATTAAGAGGTTGGCACTGGTCCTTTATTAATGCTAGTAACAGTGAAGTATTTTTTTGGAGGGGAAATTGAGAGGGAAAAAAAAATTGCTTTTAAAAGTTTATGGCTATAAAACATATTGTGTGGCTTATTCCTTATTTAATAAATGCACATGAAATAAAAAAAAAAAATATTTTCAAAGCATAGGGAAATATTCAACAATTTTTTTTCTCCAAATGATTTATTAAAACTAAGTAAGCATGTTTGAAAAATAGCAAAATAAGAGAGACCAATTAGTAGATTGTATGTTTGACCTTTGAAAAGACAGACTCATTCCAATTTATGATATGCAATTCAATACAGCAATTTTGACACCTCATTTCTCTATTACACAAATCAGGCATCAACCAAATTAAATTATCTCGATTCTGATGCATTCTGCATGCGAAAATCATCCTTACATGCTTTCTTATCTATTCTTATCTGTCAGATTGATGTGTAAGCAATTTAAAGCTTGTGTTTTGTATAGACTGCACCTAGAAAATATTATTCTTTTATACCATACAAACATCTATCAATTTCACCCAAGACAGATAAGTAAAATGGCAATTGACATGTATGTAAATATCTGCATTCTTGAATCCATGTATTGATCAAGGTTCGTTTAATCTGCGGATTTTTTCTGCATGTTAACAATAGTATAAGATTTACATAGGGCATTAATCTGTCAATATTACCAGATGTTAGCCTCACTTTGTATCACTCATTATCCCTACACCCATCAAAAGTAATCCAGATTCATCAAGATTTATCTAAAATTATTTTTTCTTAATAGTATCAGCCCGTCAAAATTAATTACCTGTGACTTAATTAATGAGTCAATTGATTGCAGGTATCTTCACCATGTGCTTGTTTTCAACAGTTTGGACAACATTAATACCATAATAAAATATTAATATTGGAATTAATCTTGGCCAAAAAAGAAAAGCTGATTGATTTATTGATTATTAATCAGCATTATAAAATATTGATGGTTAATAAACTGGAGTTTCCAGAAAATTATCAGACTATTTTTGCTTTTTCTCTTTACTGTCAAGTTTGATAACTGATTTATGCATTTGTTCAGGTATAGCTACTGCAGATTTTATTGAAAAACCTCCATTTTTTTTCTTCGGAGTTAATCCATTCAAGTTGATCTAATTCTAGATATATGTCACTATAAGTATTATACTGTATATTAATAAAATAAGTACTAGTAATTCAGATTCTTTTAATCTTCCAATGGGTTATAATTTAAGAATGTAGGACAGAAAGTCACAGGACAAAAAGTCACAGGACAAAAAGTCACAGGACAAAAAGTCACAATTCATTTTTTCTGATTATTTTCTTTGAATAAAAAACACTTATTTCTACAAAAATATGTTTGTATTTTTCTTTGAACTATTGTATATAAACCAACTTTTTAAACAAAATTTATCAAAAACATATCAAAGATGATCAAATATAAAAAAATGTCAAAGTGGCTGGGCACTTAAATGGCTTCATATTGGTCCTAAGAAATCTTTCTTTTGAATGATTGAAATTAAATAAATCTTCATTTTTCAAGTATAATGACACATTTCCTAAACTTTAATATGAATATATGTATTAAAAAGTAAATATTTCAAGATGTTTCTCTTATATCTTCAAACAATTGTCAACAGAGTATTTGTGACTTTTTGTCCTGTGACTTTTTGTCCTACCAAAGGAGTAGGTCCGGTAAGACCCCTTTTTGGCCCCAAAATATAACAGTTTTACAAAATTGTTAAAATGTAAACTTTTAGTTATTTATTGGACAGTTGAATGCTTCTGCTACATAAATATGGGCTGTTTTTGACAATACAATGCACATATATCGGGTTGTAGCACCATTAAGTCATGCTAAATTACTGAAATCTTCAAAATTCTATCATTTTAGTTAAATTTTAGACGGTTCCCTTGTAAAATGAAAGTGGGCGCATTCGTGTTCATCCTTAATATTGAAATGTAAGTTGTATTTTATGATAATACATAACATATAGAAAGGTTGTGGATGAACATGGATGCGGCCACTTTCATTTTTGACAAAAACCATCTCAAAAGTGACGTTTTTTGGCATATTTGAGAGATTTTTCATATTTGAGCTTGAATCGGATCGTTTTTAATGACTAAATCAGTTAAAATCTTTCACTTATACTAATTAAATCAAGTGAAATAGACACTTAAGTCTTTAAAAAGTGGGCAAAATCTTTCGTCAGATGAAACTGAAATTTGAGGCCAAAATGAGTCCTTACCGGACCTACTCCTTTGTGACTTTATGTCCTGTGACTTTTTGTCCTGTGACTTTCTGTCTGTTTACCTAATTTAGTTATATGTAACTCTTTAGTACAACTGAAAAACTGACATAAAAAAGTTGTTACAACATAATAAGCTGCAATGGTGACAATATAATGGAATGTGATACGACTGTCATACAAGTGAGAGGTTGAGCTAGCTATAAAACCAGGTTCAATCCACCATTTTCTACATTTGAAAATGCCTGTACCAAGTCAGGAATATGACAGTTCTTGTCCATTTGTTTCTGATGCATTTTGTTATTTGATTTTGCCATGTGATTATGGACTTTCCGAATTGATTTTCCTCTGAGTTCAGTATTTTTGGGATTTTACTTTTTTCCTACTTAACGCCACATCTATTAATTGTTAAATCACATTTAGGCTATTATTATAATATAATAGGCTTTCCCTTAGAGTACTAATGTAGGGAATGAGGCTGTGAAAAACCTTGAAAATAAGCTTGAGATGTCTGTACAGTTATGGCTTTTTCATTCTTTATATGTCCTATCTTACATGCTTAATTTTAACCTCAATTGTTTTTCTCATCAGCCAAATTTTATGCTGTCCACCCAAATATTTTGCTCTATTTATATATGCTACTTTTTGTGTTTTTATTGTCAGTCTGAGTCTTTATGCTGTCCACCCAAATATTTTGCTCTATTTATACATTATTTCTTGTCAAGTTATTTATAATAATCTTGATATGTTCATTGGTTGTCTAAATATTTGTATCATGATGTGCTTCATGTGGATCTCTAAATGTTTCTATTGTTTTGTTTTTTGCAATGAGATTGCTGAGGCTACATGTTGTAGATCATTAACTTGTAGTGATGTAGAGTTTTTGCTCCATGTTGAAGACTTCACTCTGTCCTTGAGATGAAGACCAGCAATTGATGTGTTTAGCAGTGGCGAATCCAGATATTTTCACAAAGGAGACTCACTGACTGCTTCAAAATCAATGATTCCTCATATAATTAACCAAAATTTCCTCATGAAAGGTGGGGGGCAAGCCCCACCTGGAAAACCCTCTAAATCCATCTCTGTTTAGTGATTTTATGTTGGGATTTGAAACACCATACTATTTCTTTTTTATTTCACTGAAACCTTTGGTCTTTTTTTTTTTTACATTTTTATAAAATTTAACACAGCTTTATAATGCATAGGACTGCTTTGCAAATAATGTATGACCCAGTAACACAATTTCCTGAGGCAAACTCTAAAAAAAAAATCTTTCAATCAGCAATGATGTTGACAAACACTAATGAATATATTTCAAATCTGACATTAAATGACTGCTGTTACTGCTTCTCATAGAGCCAGCTGATCAATGTCACTCCAACTCTTGGCAAGGTAAACTGGATCCCTGTCAGAACAGTGTATATGAATGAGAGGTTTTGCCAGAACATCACATAATGTCTTCCTGTTAATTATAGTAATTACAACTGTTTCCTCGTCAGAACAATATCCACGGAATGTTATATTTCATTTACCCATGCATCTGTCTGATTAGCTTAATTAAGTTGACAAATAATTCATTTGAATTACTTCCTGGTGCTGCTGCAGTTCTTTGGCAAAGTGCTAAAAGAAATGTGTTTATACTGTGCACATAGTATTTCTATTTATTAAATTTAGTTCTTTAACTTCTTTTTACATGATAATCCTTCAACATGTACATGCATGCATAGAATATTTGCTACTGGAAAAACAACCAGCAATTAATCCATCTTTTACATGAGATGTTATTCTTGTACATGTATTGTCTGAAATATTTTGCCATAATTTTGTGCTTTCTGAAACTTTTAAAAAGCTTGTCTGCAGTGTCCATCAGGGAATTTTTAGTGGAGTGAGGCTTCTAGGTTGTCTGATTAGCTCAGATTGATCATATAGCTTGTTCAGATGCAATTTCTTAATAAATAAAGGAGGTGTTGGGATTTGCCTTTTATGTTTTATACTGTGTTAGTTGACATTTGAATGTTTTTATTTTTGTATTAAGGTGCTGTACCAAAGACCTTGACTAAAATTAATTTGTCTCGTTTAATTTTGACATAATATTTACTTTGACCCTTTGACAAAAAAAAGTAGTTTTTAAAAATGAAATGTTATTAAAATGTTCAGATAATTTTTACAGAGTTATCTCCCTGTACAGTATATTTGTTCCGCCTAATAGATGTTCCAGCAGAAACTTTGTTTTAAACAATGTCATAATATCTGTTCCTGTTGGAACAAATATTCTATATCATTTATTCTGTTACGAACATATACTATAATATTTATTCCAGTGGAAATAATATTCCAGAATACTTTTTCCTTTTGGAACTTATATTATAAAGGAACTTCTATTCCGTGACATTACCACCTTAATTGGTTATTGTCTAAATGACATACTAGTACATTTATATCCTTATATATAATCTCCTTATTTGCAATGATCCAATATAAATTCTGTTGCTTAAAGAGTTAAAGTAGCTATGAATGCTGGGAAACATTTGCCAGGAAGTTTGAATGATTATATAGTTGTATACAATTGTATAAAATTGTGGTTTGAAGCTTAATCAGTCAGTAGCCTTGAAACTTGGTGCATTTTATCTTTGTGATCCAAGATTTTATTGGTATATTTCCTCTGCAAGCCTTGAATTCTGAATCTCTGTGCATGTATCAACATGATTCCATCTAAACAACATGACTTTTATAGGTACACTAGAGGATTTGATTTTCTACCGATTATCCTTTGGGAGAAAAGCATTGTTATCTTTCTAAGTTATGTCAATCTCCTTGAGGAACAGAACGAGTTAACTGTGAAATTATGCTTTTCTGTTTTATATAAGAAGATGTGGTATATAATGAGTATTTATGAGTGCCAATGAGACATGTTTACTCTCCATTCAAGTCAAAATTTGTTAAAAGTAAACTATTGTACTGGTAGGTCAAAGATATGGCCTTAAACACAGAGAATTTGCTCACACAGAACAGCAAGCTTGTAACATTTTTGCAGAGCTACAATTTAGTAAATTTATGTTTTCAATATTAAATCTTGCAAAGGAATTTCTTTTTAATTTTTTTTTAAGTCACTGCAAGAAAACTATTGAATAAAAAAAACTATCAAATCAGAAAGCCCTATATATAAGCCAAAGAGGAAATGACTTTACTTGTATACTTCCTTTCATAATCAAGAAATCCCTATAATTCATCAGTATCTAGTGAAATCTAGTCACAAATAATAATTCTATAGATTTTACTGTCATTATAATGATGTCTATTACTATTTTCTTGTGAAAACGTGACATGTTTTTCATTCATGAACAGCAATGGTATTTTTCTTGTGCAAATTGAACGGTAAATATCGGAACCCAATGATGAACTGTATGATTTATGTCCAAGACGGAGGTTATTAACCTGTCTGATCTCCATGGGAATGTTCATGTCACTCCAACAAAACACGTTTAGTCGTTCTGTCCCAGGAAATATGTCATGTGCAGAGTTCATAGATTACAGAAGAGAAACATTAGATACCAAAGGAATATTCCTGTCGAAAATGAACTGACAACTTGATGGCAAAAACGAAAAATTATCAAAACAAACAACAGCCTTGTTATAAATTGACCGATTTCCATCATTGGAATACATCTAAAATGTTTACATAAGCTTTGAATCATGTCTTATTGATGCATTGCATATCTGTTTTTTTTTATATGATTGGCTAGATGTCTGGTTTGTATTACCTTGGGATATGAGTTGTTTTTAAAGGACAGTAGAACATATGACAACATTTGTCAGTGGAATGAAAATAAGAAAATGTGGCATGATTCCCTAATTAAACGACTATCCAAATATACTGTACAAATGATAATCATGTCAGCAACTATATTTCACGATACACATATGAGAAACATGGAATTTCTGTGTAGTAAACTGTTAAATGTGACAGAATACAAGTTCCTCCATAATATTTGTTCCAAAGAACTTTTAGACAAAGTTCTGTGAAACAATTAAAACGAGAAAACTAATGCCTGATAAATGAAAAATAATTAACAAATATAAACATGTATGACCCACAGCAACCAACAACATTATTCCTTTTTATAAGTATTATTCAGTAGTTTTTTTGAAGATTTTTCAAGGTACATGTATTGATGTTTTTAAATAAAGAAAACTTAAGCAGCCTGTTGGGAATTTAGTATTGACTGTTGGCGTCCTGAATAAAATGAAAAGAAAGAATTTTAATAGCCATTAGGTTGTAATCTAGAGAACCGTACATCAATTTGGTATGGTTGGTCTGATTTAACCAATGTGTATAGATACAATACTGGTAACAGGAAATGGAAGGAATTATGGGGGAAATGTAATCATTGTAAGTGTTTTCTTGCAGTCTGATAGTCTGTTTCTGGAACTGTTTACACTGCCAGGTGTAACTCATTGTGCATGATGTTTAGGTTTGGTACCATTTATCAGTTCTTACAAAGATAACAATGCTTAGTTTATACACTTCCTGTAGGGAATTACTATTTCACCGAAATTAAAACAAATTATTTACTCAAGGATATCTTGAATTGTTTTCATTTTAGAATTAGAAACTTTTTATAACTGTTTTACAGCAATGATTTTGGTAGTTAAACTTTATAAACAAACTGTTGAAATAATATTTGAAAAGTTGCCAGTCCCAGATCTGTGTTATAAGGCCACACCAGTTTGAGTTAATTTTTATTCTGCATCAACTGTGAACAGATTGTTGTTTTCAAGGAAAAGTCTATAATTGTAAATACAATATACGATTACTAGTATATAGCAAAGTGGAAAAGTTTTAGAAATGCAATAAAATGACTGAAGCAAGCCTGTACATAAAGACAGCTAAAACTCCAAATTCAGAAAAGTTTTAGGAGTTTCAGGCATTTAAATTAAACATTTCTATGTAAGCTTTAGTTTAAAGTGCCTTTCGTATCTTTTGATAAACTTTAATGAAGATATACTTGTTGACGACTTTTTACAATGAACTAGACTTTTTTAATGAATATATATCATGTATATGCCATATGGAGGAGGGTTTGTGTATTATGCACAAATGCATAATACACAGCCAAATACGGTATTTATTACAAAGCGCAAACTGTAGAAGTGAATGTGCATATTCAAATCAATTTAAAGGAGATCAGTTGGTATTGCCACTTCCGAAATTTAAGCTACATAAATCTTATCAGGAAAAAAGAAAAAAGAAAGTAAATTAATTACCTCAATTCTCTTAATAGAAATTAGAACTCAAGATTGAATCAATTCTTTTTTCAAGTATGTTTTTATAACAATTAATATACAAGTGGCTTAAATACATTGGTTACATTGGTTTCTGCATCTCCAAAGAGTTTATCCTTATCCATCTCACAATACCAGGTGAAAAGCTTGTTAATTACCCAGATACAGTGTTATCACTTCCAGACCATTCTACAAAACAATAGTTTGAGGCAATAATAAAATGTTTCATTGCATCTGGTCTTCCAGATAGTAGATTTTCAAAGTATGAGCCAAGGTGCCAGACAACCCATATAATGCACACTAAGATAACAGCATTGAACCGTGTAAAAATGTCAATATGAGAAATTCTCAAACTTTCCATCTGTTGATTCTTGCCTGCTTGTTTTCAAACTTTTCGTTTCTACGTGCTTGTGTGAGGATGTGCAACACATGGATAGTCAGATTCAATTTTTGAAATTATATAACTTTACCATGCAACTGCTAATCAAAAGGATATCAATACGTCAGAGTGGTACCATCATAACATGAAGACATTTCAGTGAAAATAAATAAATGTTAAGCTAGATGAATACACCTCCCATCCTGAACACAAATTCTGAATTTAAAAGTATGATGTCAATATAGCTGTCAAAATTAACTAAATATGAATCATAAAATATAGATATGAAAATCATAATTTGTCTTTATTGGGGGGAGTTTGAGTTTTAGAGATTGCACCACTTGTCTGTGGTTGAAGGTCATACATTGACGTCTGAATGTTTCTTGGTTGTTTGAATTTGGTTGCTGTCCAATTGGGCTACAATTAAAAATATTTTGGTTTGCCCAAACCCTACCCAAAGGTTGAGACAAAAAGAGAAATTGAAGTATCGGGTGTTTATTAGTCTTCATGCCTATCTGATTAAAAAAAAAACTTCTTCAAATCAGGATAATAAAAGAATTTGAGTAGGCAGATTTTTTCTGGGTAGGTAGCGTTTGGGCAAACAAACCTATTCTTTTTTATGGCCTTGACTTATAACAGAACAACCAACGATTATCTGATGTGATTCATTTTAAGCCCCAAAGCAACAAATTAGAATTATCTCCCTTATGTATCATGGTTGCTAAGGTAGATATCCTAAAATTTATCTTGCTATAAATATCATTCTCTTTAAGCTTTTATAAAATAAGTCATTTAAAAAAATGTAAATTTGTGTTTATTACAATGTATATTGAATTTTGGTCCCTTACTCATTGGCGGAGAATTTTATCAGTGGAGCCTGGAGCACTACTGTTGGAGCACAATTAGAGCATCGAGTCCTACTGTTGGATCATGTAGCCCTAGTAGAGCCTGGTAGACCACACAAATTGCTCAAAGGAGTCTGGAGACCATATTAATGTGGAGTCTGGGGCCCATAATGTGGAGTCTGGGGCCTAGAACTTATTTTATCTTCCAACTATTGCCATTTTTTAAAATCCTAAATTTGACTTGTATGTGGGTGGAAAGATAAAACACTTTGATCTCATTAACTGAGTTTTCTTTGAAAATGTATTGATTTAGTCGAAGGTCTGGTTTTAAACATATGTTTGTGGCATGTATCATTGCCTCTGACACTTCATAATGGTCTGTCTCAAGACCGATTTCTAGTTATGAATTGTCTCTTACAAACATAATGGCCTTGCTTTCTTTGTTGTTTGATAATAACAGAATTTGTTTCCTTTGTAGTGGTTATAAGGTTCCTGTATTCAGTAAACATAATATGCTAATTACATGCAACAGATAAGGAGAATAAGCCATCACCGATGACAAATATATGGACTTAGTTCAGGACAAACTGCTCCTGTGTCTATATAAGGAATTGATGTCATGGACATTTATTTCTGTCATTTTCTGTTGATTCATGGGTTTTTTCGTAGTTTCTGTTTTAGTAAATTATTTTTTAATTGATGTTTATCATAGAATTTAATCATTACACATTGATTTATTAGAACTACCAGTATGAGTATGTGATTAATAAATGAATGCAGATTTGAAAAATTAATTTTTAATGGTCTTTTGCAGTATGGTAAAAACATCCGACTGTTCAGAAATTTGGTGAAAGTTCAGATTTAATATTACTAGTAAGAAAAGCAGCACTCTATAATAGATTTTGCCTGTATAATTAAGTGAATATACCTAAACAGAACTTGTTGTTTAGTGGTTGCCATTTGTTGGTGTGGTTCATAGGTGTTTCTTATTTTGTAAATCTTACAAACTGCATTTTTATTACTCCATGTGTTGAGTAGTTTTGTGATTGTAACTTTGATCATAAATTTTGAAATTTTAGAAAGTAAAACCAGGTTTTCCTATTGATGTTTGTTTCACTGATAATGAATAACGGCAGATAAATTATTCATGGAATAGAAACACAATGATAAAACATTTTAAATATTGAAATAAATTGTAGTTTTGCACTAAAATGCTTTTAAAGTCAAGGCTACTTATATTTCATTTGAATAATGCAAAAGGGATTTTAAAGTGTTACTATATGCAGCTAAGGGTTGTCACTTGTGGCCAGTTATAAAAAGATGTGCTTAACTCGTAGATAGTCATAACCAATATACCATTATTATTTCTTTTAATAAGGCCAAAATGCTCTTGAAAATGCAATGTTTAAAATTTTGTTTCATCTGTTTAATCTATAGACAGAAAAATAATTTATTAAAGGAAATCATTTAGTTGCATTTTCTATGTTTGAGTGTTGCCAAAATCTATACAGTCAATCATACTAATTAATTTGTATAATGAGTCTGCATTGATTAATTTAATATAAATGAATGGACTAAGTATTGGCAGACAAAAGAAATTACCAACAGGCATAGACTATTGATAATTTACTAGTTTTATTTTTGGCATTGTCTTGTATAAAGCTATGGGGCCACAATTTCTCTTCATTCTCTTCACTGTTGAACAGATTTTTTTTATCGGTACTCTGCCTAAGTTGTCCATTGTACCTTCTGAATAACCATCTCTTTTGGAATTCGTTGAGGTCTGCTTTCAAGGTCAAGTATATGAGGTCTAATGTCGGTGGAGGCAATTTTCCAAGAGGGCATGGTCGGATGAAAATTTCAATTACAGCTAATTTCATAATACAAGTAAAGCAAGACTTTGGTTAGCTTGCTTGCTTTGTTTGTATATTGTGCAATAGTAATTGGAATAACTTTCAATCAAATCCAAATATGATATATACAGGTTTGACTATGCTGTCAATCTTTATTACAAAGCTTGGTAATTGTTTATGCAAAAAAAGCAAGCAAACCACTACTCTACAAGCATTAGGAAATTAGCTGTAATGTTCAAGAACAATTGAGTAGTGTGTAACAATATCTTGCAATGCTCATTGTTATTCCTCATCATTGGAATTGTAACATCTTGAAATGCTTGTAGTTGGAATAATTCTTCAATTTAAATACAATAGGTTCACTTCATCAGTAAATATGGTTATATACCAGCGTGTTTCTATTTGAAGTTTCTGACATGAGACGATTTCACTTTAATCAAAATTGATCTACCTCAAATATGTAGTAAAACTAACCGCATGCTTTTAAAATACATCAGAACATGCTAGCTTTTAATGTGTTTTTATTTCTTATGGTAGCTTTAGAATAGAATGACATTAGTTAAAAATCGATACCGAAAGTAAATCTCGCTGAAGCATGTTGTATAGTTCTCCAAATTAATGGTTAAACATGCTGCGACTTCTATTAAAATCATTTCAATTTATCTGATAGATCGTAAAATTACATTTTTTACCGAATTAGAATTAAGTCAGCTTTAAATTTTTGAAACAAGCCTATCGAAACAAAAACTTAAACATAGAAAAAAATTCATTTTTTTGGGGGGACATTTGGTTTAAATATAAGTTTTAAAGCTTCTAGACGGATTGAATTTTGGTTGTAAAACAACATTAATCAAATTTGAATAAGACAGCCTTAAATTTTTGAAAGAAGCCAATCGAAACAAAGACTTTTAGCATAGGAAAAATGTCAATTTTGTATTTTTCTGAGACATTTGTTTAAAAGTAAGTTTTACAGTCTCTAGACAGATTTATTTTTGGTAGTCAAACAACATTAATCAAATTTGAATTAAGACAGCTTTAATTTTTTTAAATTAGCCAATCAGAACAATGACTTTTAACATTTTGAAAAATATCAATTTTTAAACCACCGCAAAAATAATTATTTTGTTGAGACATTTGGATAAAAATAAGTTTTACAGCTTCTAGATGGATTGAATTTTGGTCGTTAAACATATTTAAAGATAAAACCTGAAATAAATCTAAACTACGGAAAGATAAAAAGATGATCACTCAGTATACAAAATTGTGTTTGTTTTTGTAAACTGAGGAAATGTTACGTCAAGTATTGAACAAAAGCAATTAAAACCGCAGAGTGATAAAGAAAACAACATTGACGTCATGATCGATTTGATTATTCAGGATAATTATCAAAGTAATGAAGGTAGTTCTATTTTTATCAAAACGATATTGCTGTTCGTTGGATTACAGTCTCTTTACAAGCTTAGAACAATATATTCTTATACATTATTACAAATTCTAACGAATAATGGTAATTAGACTATAATAATAAGGTTAACAAGGTTGAAGGATAAGTTTTAGGTTATAAGTTCAGATATCAAAATTATGTCTAGCATGTCATAGCAGGTCAGTAGTTCAAAAGAAGGATTCCCAAATGTGTCTTTTCCCAGTGTAATAAAACTCTTTAATTATTTGATTTCATGTTCACTGGCATTGGTTTTTTTGTCTGTTGACCTCAAGTTTTGTAGGGTTTTGGTACTGTGATTTTTCTAGTAGTTTATATGGTCTTATATGAGTTGGCTTTCATTGTTTTAAACTATAGAGATTTATCAAGAAAGTAATGAATACACCTGCAGCAGTTGAATAAGAAATGCATTTCACACAGAGCTTTTATCATATATATTATTCATAAACCAAACAAGTCAACTGTCTTGTGCTTCAGAGCCAAGACAACTGATACCACACAAGACCATGTTGCATATAGAGACTGAAATTTAAATGTCAGTTGTATAAAATTGTAGTTTGATCTTTTCCTGGTAATCTATTATATTAGAATCACTACCTTTAAATTTTCAGCATAGTATGAGATCCCTCTTCTTAAACTTGCTTTGATAAAGATTTTTTTCAGGCACAAGCTTTTCTTATAGGTGTGTTTATGGAGAAGTTCAATTGTACTTGCATAACACCATAATGATTGCTATTGTCATTATCACCCATCATCTTAATAACAAGACTTATTAACATAAGAGCCAACACTCTATGACATCTTAAAATCACATTTCCAAGAAGAATATGAGGCTTTTGGTTATTAAGCTCTATTTTAGCTCCAATAAGCTTGAAGAGATTGTATTGTTTATTATAAAATACTGTTAGTGTTTTGAAAAGATTAAGATATAGTTGTGTTTTTAAATTTATATAAAAAAAAAACCAACAACATAAAGTAACTTTGTTGTCCTGTTAATTGATATTTTTCATTTTACTTCAAAGAAGGCAAAATATATTTCTATGTAAACAGTTTGTTGTATTCCTAGATTCAGATGTTGATTTTTATGATGATTGGTGTTTAATGTCCAGAGGCAAATGCTACATGGAAATCAGGAAGAGAGGGGCGAATATGAACTGTTGCTTCACCAAAATCAGCTTAGTCTAGTTCCTTATGCCTATAATTAGTTCAGCTTTGGTGTTTAATGTTTCTTACTAAGTATGAGGTGAAATTTGACAGGGCAGGAGTGGGCTTCCCCCTGGCGGTAGGTGGAGATGACCAAAAACACCTCAATTGTGATGTCTTTATCTGAAATGACACCAGGTGCAGATTCAGACAGGGTGCTCCAGGTACCCTCCCCTAAAAAAAGAATAGAAAATGAAAAAAGAAAAAATACAGCCAATTTTGTATCAAATCAAGTCACTTATAATTGTATTTTAATTCGTTTCAGGAGGGCCCCCATAGAATTAAATCCTGGATCTGCCACTAGACATATATTACTAAGTACCTAAAAAGACATGGTAGTCATACCTCTTTCATTGATTAACATGATTATTCGCTGAGTCTGAATGTGCATGAAATATTTGTCACTGGACAGTATTCCAAAAACAATCAACCATTCAATTCTGCAATGATTTTCAAAAGCCCAAATTTAAAAAACCGAATGAAATTGGTCTAAGACAGGAAATTTGTAGATGGATTCCTCAAGGATTAACTGAAATCTGAATATGTTAGGAACAGAAACTAGGTTTAATGTTAACAACACTGTCAATTGTAATCCCCCGGTTTGCAGCTATAAATCTTTTGATATTAGGCTGGTAATCCTGATGAGAATTGATAATCTTCTTATAAGATGTGAGTTGTAGAACAATGTATGTCTACTGAGATAGGATAAAATAATTAGATATTAGAACAAGATCCAGTAGAAAATAATTGGGTATTAGAACAATATCCCAGATTTTTGGACTAAATCAGTTTTTCATATCAAAATTCCCAAATCTCCTTACAACTTATGTTTTTTTTTGTTTTTATGTTAGCTTCTAGTTCTTATCTTAAATAATTCAATTGAGTAACAAGATATTTAAGAAGGTGACATATATGATAAAATTAGCTTCTGTAGTGACTATCAATTAACATGTAACAGAGTACAGTAATGCCAAAAATTTGAAGCTAAATTCCTGTAAATTGTTGAAATAAGGGATAAAATGTAGGGACAAGGTGACTTCATTTAACAACATACTTGCTTTAGACATGTTCATAAATTATAAGATGTGCTTGCAGGGCATCTTGAAAAAATGTTAAATATAGTTAAAACGTGATACTATTTGTAATTTAACTTGAGATCATGAATGATAAATTTTGTATAACTTCCACTACAGTAGCCCAAAAAGTGGTTGAGGGCCAAAGCTGCCGAACCCATTCCATTCTATTTCATGCAAGTGTTTTGTGTGGTTAAAATTGGTTTATTGCATGATTATTTAGATTAATAACTAAAATCATGTTAGAACAAATGATTTAGTGAATGTCATGCAAAATTGTGCATGACTGTTGCCATTAGTGGTGAAATTGATTAGGTCTGTCTGCTTAATCCGATTGTCATTTACTCTTGTAATACGCAGTCAGTTTCATTTTTTCATATTTTAATTGATAAAACTTTGTAGAGTGAATTTCTGTCCTCATGCTTCTGTTATTTTTCAGAAAAAGAGGTAGAATTTGTGTAACAGCAATATATGTTTTTTTTTGTGATGGATTATCCCTTTAGAAACTCTTTTTGAAGTAATATGCAATGTTTTAACTTTCTAGGTAACTTGGCAACTTAACATTGCAATCTGGAAGTTACCATGACAATACTGGGGCTGCAGGATATTCAAATAATTTCAGAGACTAATAATGATGTAATTCTTTCAATATGCCCTTTATGTGCATTAGTGAGTTAAAAAGATTATAAATTAATTTAATGCTTTGACAAAGTAAGCTAGGTCTATAAGTACAATAGAATTAAATTCATATTGATCAATGAAATGCAAACAATTTTTTCAAATTTATATTAATAGGAAGTGTGCTGACCGAATTTTCAAAATGAAATTTCACAATCAATTTATTTTGATTGTACCCATGTTACCTCCTGTATGCATAATGTATTGCAATTGAAACTTAATTGGAAAACAGTCTGGAATTCAAGTTATTGGAATTAAAACAATAATGAATGCAAATTTTATGATAAATTAATATGACCGTAATTTTTCGTTCATATCGCTTTATGAAGATGCACCATTTTTTCATATAAACAAATAAATGTTTCATTTGATGCTTTTTTATCTTGCTTATGCAGAAAGATTGTTTAGACACTCTGTCTCAATTATTGAAACTTCAAAGACAACAGAAAATAGAAAAAACAAGTCTTTAAACTGTAGGCGATGATCAAAGCCACTTTTAGGACATTTTTTTTTTTTTTTTACTTTTCAGAATATTATATCATTAATAAATATTTAAATGACCAAGTGATTTTGCATTTCCTTGAATGAAACCCAAGTCAATATGTTTGAATAGTCCTTTTGTAATGGGAAAATAAATGCCAAGTTGGGATGAACTTTAAGTTAGACAGCAACCTAACCAACCAAAAGTTTTTGTTATAAAAATATAAAAGATGAACTTATACTAAATTGCTAACTAATTGAGAACTAATTTAAAACTAGTCTCTTTGTAATTGTAACTTTCAGTTTAGGACAAGACTGGCAAATATGACCGTTTCTGGACCCTTCATCTAGAGTACATTTCTGGATTTACCTTCATCTGGAAACTCAAGAAAGACAACTGAAAATTTAAGGATATGTCAGGCCTAGCAATATTGCCTAAGCAGATTTGCACAAAAAAGTTTCTAGCACCATTAATTGATAATGGTATTGTGTAATAAATATGGTATCCCAATAAATGAATTTGAGTGTTCCTGATGAAGACTTATCCAGAAAAGCGTCAAAATGAGCAAAGTCTGCTTTTATGCTTTTGATTTATAGAAACATAGATTTTGTATATTCTCCACATGTGGCAGTACTTAATTTGTGGGTGGGTTACTGTTAAATACTTATACCTTTGGCAAGGATCAATCTGAAGCTCAAATCAATTGAAAAGTAATAAAATATTATAAAAATATATCTGTAGAAGTTAAAATGGTATAAATTCAGCTGTGGTGCACCTGTCCATTATGTAATATGCACCAGAGTTTGTAAGGTGCATCAATGCTTCACATCGGAAGTTCAATGCACGTCTGCTGTAATGAGAACCCTTAGTTTAATTTAGGGTTTTATGCTCCACTTATATAGATAAAGGATCAGTTCTGTCCAAAAAATGGAATAGTGAATATCGGAGGAACGGAAAAAGATTGCATATATTAAAAAGTTTACTAGTGCAATTTACCCTTAATTTTTAATAAGCTTTTGAAGGACTAAGCTGCACTTGAATATATTTTGGTCTCTCCAAGGTAGAGACAGTGGGTAGATAGGTAGGAATTTTATTTATTTTTTCGGCAAAGAGAAATTGAAATGTCAGATGTTTTTTTACTCACTGTCTTGTGCCTATTGATTAAAAAAAACAACAACTGTTTCACATCAGGACAATAAAAGATTTTTAGTAGGCAGCTATTTTCTTCATAGGAAAGGTTAAAACAAACTGACATATTCTTTTTTATGGCCTTAAATGTCAATTTTGCATCCTCGTTAAAAATGTCAACTGTTCTGCTGCCAATGATTGATTGATTGTTGGTTGCTTTACACCACATTAGCATCTGTTGCCAATGAATTTACAAACTATAAAACTTTGTGTTTAAAAGTTAATATGACTTCTCTTACACATTGTTAGGAACTCTCTGACTTTCTACTGTCTTTACAAATTGCAAAGAAATCCAACAATGAAGATTTAAAACATGACATGACTATAGAACAAGTTGGATCTAACAAATCTTTATTATGCACTATTAATGAGAACATTTGCTGTCATCAACACAAGCAGTGTTAAAGAAAAATATAAAAGTAAAAACAAAACACTAATGCTATCAATTTCACCACCTGCCACTCAAAGAATTTTAATTGATTTCGCTGAAAAGAAAATTTGACATGGTGGTTTAGTAATCAGTTTTATTGAAAGTTCATTACTGTTGATTTTAAATGATATTAAATTAATTACTGTCAGAACTATGTAGAGAATTGAGCAAGCCACAACAATCTTTGTGCATCAAAGGTCAAATTGAATTTGATTATACCAGAGATGATGCACACCATTATGAAGCAATGCAATGTTACATAATTTGCACTGTATCCCATTTCTTTTGAGGACTCTACAGTACCAGAAAATTAACTCCTGATTATTCCAAATAATTGAATTGTAATAAAAGTTATTTAAAATTATTGTAAGCTAATTACAAAAATTCAACTCTTTTTGAATTTTTGAATTGGATTAAATCCACTTAATGACCCTCTTACAAAGTAAAATACAATTTTATAGTAAAATCTAGTTATTAAGCTTGATGTGATTGCAGGCTTGACAAAACATGGAAATGAGGTTGTGTAAGAGGGACACATTTTTTTTCTTGTTAAAGTCTTAAGTACCAGTATTCAGATATGATTATTATATCAATAAAATGAGGCTACTCTATGATCCTCTATATTTTTCATGAAATGCAGCTATGTTGTTTCATAAATTGCCAGCATGTTTTTTTCATGCAATGCAGCTATGTGTTTCATAAAATGCAGCTATCTTGTTTCATAAAATGCAGCTGTTTTTCATAAAAAGTAACTATTTGGTTCATAAACAGTTGCATAAAATGCAGCTTTGAGTAACATAAATGCAGCTATATCATATGGAAAAACTTATATTGAAAACTGAATTCAACTAAGTTTTTTTTTTTTCTAACACTTAACATACAAACAGGATGTATAGCAGTTTGTTTAAGTTAGTTCATTGCTTTTTACAATCGAAATGTGAGTCTCCTTACCTATTGATGTGTTCAGTTCATTGCTTTTTACAATCGAAATATGAGTCTCCTAACCTATTGGTTGTAAAACATCTTCTTTATTTACTATCTGACATGCAGACTCTTGAGAAATGTCATGACAGCTTTGCAAATCAACTCGGAACCGGATCATTTGAAATGGCGTATAGAAAAAATGTATGCAGATAAATTGCTCTGACACTATACTATCTATCAAAAACTCAAGGTTTAGAAAAAAAACAGCAGTCTTGATTGTAATTCATATTTTCTACTAGTTTTATGAAAGATATATGAGCTTAAAACATTACCCTTATGACGACTTCACATTGATCATATTTTGCAATCAAGGTGGGAAAATAATTGAAAATAATATTTATTCACAAAAATTCTTCTACTACCTATCAACTTACTGAAATATAATTATCCTCAAAGGGGAGATGAAAGACTCTACACCTTATTTCATCATAAATAAAATTCCGTCAGATATTTATTTTTTGCTGTCAGCTGAAAAAACGAGCATGAAGAAGCGCATCATTAATTGTTATAATTCTTCAAATGATGAGTTTTCCATATGTATTATTAGATAACGTCAAGAGAATGTTATGTAAAGAAGTATTTTATTGTTATTGGGGAATTCTTGTGAGTTAATTTTTAGGAAAAGATGGATGTTCGGATTTCCGTCTTTTGGTGTGGATGATAATATTTATTGTACGAATGAGTAACCAATCACCATTTTATTCCCAGTTTTGAATTTAAACTGATAACAATGATATATATTGAATAATCTGAAGAAGCAGCTAATTTGTTGTCCTTATGAAATTTATGAAAAAAGTATATATTACATGCCAAAAATTAGGTTATCAAATAAATTGTTTGTGTTTATATATACACTTTTACATACTTATAGGACAACTCAGACTTCATTTTTTTCCAGCTTGACAGACAGAAGAATGTTGGCAAGTACAAAAAGTTACTGTTGGAAATTGGAAGATCTAAAAGTTGACATGAATTTCTATGTGTTAGCTTTGTTCCACATCCAACTAATAAGCACAAGAAAGCAGATGACATTGAAATGAATGTGGTTCATTTAATTAGGGCATTCTATATGGACCTTGAAGAAAAAAAAGCATTTGTTATACTTATCTGTAAAAAAAATATTACACAAAAATACCAACTCTGAGAAAAACTCAATACGGAAAGTACTTAACCAAATCAAAAATAAATCAAAAGCTCAAACACATCAAACGAAAGAATAACAACTGTCATATTCCTGACTTGTCTTGACTCAGTACGCAACTGGTTTATACAAACTGAACCTTCGACTAACACTTTATATTAGGTAGGAATGCAACATAGAGGCATGAGTGCCACAAAGAGGTATGACTGTGCCACATAAAGGCACGAGTACCACATTGAGGCAGGAATTAATTTATCTTTTTAAAGTGTTTTATTTTTTTTATTTTTTTTATGTTGATGTTATATACTTGAGTTCAATTTTAATTTCTGGCAATGTTTATTCTTTATTATTTTTAATGTGTCCAAACATTTTCACAATATATTCCTTAACTGATACCTACATGGTTTGAAAGAGTGAGTATGGCTGTGATTCTACTCAACTGTATCACCCTTGGGATGTACCAGCCTTGTGAAGACAAAGTCTGCTCAACTATACGATGTCATGTTCTGGCTAACTTTGATCATTTCATTTTTGCTTTCTTTGCTGTTGAAATGATAATCAAAATGATTGGAATGGGAATTTATGGAAAAACAACATATTTGGATGATTCTTGGAATAAACTTGATTGCTTCATAGTGATAGCTGGGTAAGTTGACTTAAAGCGCTTTTAGTACTTTGATATTTTTTCATTTTACATTGTTAACTTATGTCCAGTATTAGGTTATAATATTATATATGGAAGGTACTTGACATAAAAGGGAAATACATTGTGTTGGGTAGTAATGTTTTTAATAATGTTTTCCATATACAGTTATAAGGGGGAGATAATTTACTTGTTTTTCAGATGTTGATTTTAGGTCAAAGGATCATTAGAATCTGATTATTCTACAATTGATTGGATGATTATTATGCAAATTCCAGTTTCAGAATCTAGAGAGGTGTGGGTAATTCATTGTTTGTACACCAAAATAAAACAATGTAACACCATTGGTTGGATATCAGTTTGTTTAGTTCATTATTGACCAATTACAACATTTTGGTGTACACTTTTGAAAATATTTCTTAGAAAGAGATTTTGAAACATTGAAATGTATGGTATGTCATGTTTATGTAACATTTTTCAGAAAGATTTGTTTTCGATATTAAATGCATAAGGCATATTTTGTATATTTTCAATTGCTGTCCATTTGTATATTTCGAAATATTAGCATATATAAATATACTGCAAGAGGGAATTATGAAATGGATGATGGTGGGTGAGGGAACTTATAACTGTGAATCTTGACAGCGCGCAATGGATGATAAAATCAAATGTGCATTACCAAAACAACTCATATATCATTAACTATCCATTATGGAAAATGTCATACAAACATGCACTTTCATATTATGGAAATTAATTGAATTGGTTGAGATAACACATACTACATTGATGGAAACCATATTATACACTGTACACTTATGGCATAAAACATTAATAACTTATTGATCTAAAAGAGAAGAAAAAATCTGAAGATCGTCATGAATGTCTGCATTTACTTCATTAACTCTGACATTGTCGTATCGCCTTTCTCTACTTTAGTTGCTTCTTTGCAATATTAATATCCAAAATACCGATTCTTTATTCTTGGTAATTGGGGTAATTTTCTGAATGAAATATTGGACCGTAAAGATGTAATTTGTGATGAAAGAGTCGATTTGTCATGCAGTTTTGTGTTTTGAATAGCATTGTCTCAGACTTAAGCGATTGATTTTGCGGCAGTAATTTACCATGGTGCAAAAGCTATCAGACACTTATAAATACAGCCATGATTGGTAGTGTTTAATGTTAGATGTGAACAGATTGTAAATACATTATGAATTTATTCTCTACAGAGTCTGTATTGTCAAGTTCTTGAATTATATCGTCTGGTAGATTATTTTGAAAGAAAACTTTTAAGATGCTTGGTGTAAGAAACCTTTCTTTTTAGGCAGTGTCTGTGCGTACCTGCGTCAAATTGCCATTCGTAGGCTATGCGTACCCACATCTGGTTTTACGAAAAATGCCATCAGATTGGGAATGAAACATGAAATATGAACAAAATTATCGATAATATAGGGATTTCGTGTAGAAAGAGTGAAGAGTATGAAAAAGGATATTTTTAAATTGTATTTATTTAATAATAATACGTGATAAACATTGCAAATTAAATGCACATTGATGGAAAATGAAACTGTACAGTCCCTGTAAAAAGAAAAAACATGATTAAAAAAAATACTATTATAAAATGTAAATGCAAATTTAAAGAATTAAATTTTACTGAATTTGAAAAATGCCCATATGAGATTTAAAAATAATCTTTTAGTAAAATGTAAAACAGAAGATGATTAAATAAACATTTTGCTTCCCTCGCAATCAGGTTTTGTCCATCTTTAGTCACGCCAAGTTTAAACTTGAGTGGAAAGGACATTTTATTTGAAATGTACTAGAAGTATTCGACATAAGAAAAACTTGACCTGAGACTACTATAACATATAGTAGTCTCAGATTTGACTAATGAATGAAACGCGGCAAATTTGATTTAAAACTACACGTTAAAACAAATACCTGGTATTAGGCCTTTTTCCCCTTGCAAGAATCTATTGGGATATCCTAGGATATCCCAAGAACTTCCTGGGATTTCCTGAGATATTTTCTTGGGATATCCCAGGACTTCCTGAAATGAAATTTCAAGACTTTTCAGGAATTTTAGGGAGAGTATTGGAACAGGACTTCCTGGGATATCCCAGGAAATCCTGATCCTAAAAGCATAGGACCAATTGGGACATTTCGGGACTTTTCAGGACTAGTAAACCTGAAATATCCCAGGATTGTCCTGAGAAGTCCCAGGGTTTCAGGACTTTTCAGGACTAGTAAACCTGAAATATCCCAGGATTGTCCTGAGAAGTCCCAGGTTTAAAAAACTTTTCAGGACTTGTTTACATGTCCTGGGATATTTCAAGACATACCAAAAAATCAACAACAAAAAAGCCATGGGGATAACATGGACTCTTATCTTTTTAATATATGAAAAGACAGTATTCATTCTTCCGACTTTTTTCTTCACAGCACATTTGACATGTTTGATGGCATTTTTAAAATCAAATTACTTGAAAACAAATTTATTTTCTATAGTACAGTCACTGTTTTGTTCATTGTTATCATCTTCTATTCTCTCAAATTTTCCAAAAAGCCGTCTTGTCTTGACTAGTTTAAGCTGGTCACATAAATGTATCTTGGCCCTCTCTATAGTTTTTTTTTTATAAATCAGAGCTGCTGGTCTTTAACAGTAAATCTGAAACAAAACAAAAGTTTTGGATCTAAAGTTTGATAAAAAAAAAAAATACCAAATCTCATGCATTAGTATGTCAGATTTGTTTAAGTCAACATGCTTTTTTCTTTATTTAAATGAGTACATACATGTATATATTTTGTGTATAAATGTACCCTGCCATTAAGGACATTTGATTCATTCATATATCATAGACTTTAAAATATCTCCTGACAATTATTTTTAGCATTTTTTACCCCTACTCAATCATTTATTTAAAATTTGTAAAATTAAACATGTACTAGTATTCCAGAAGTATGTATCTTAATGAATTAAGCAACTTATTTCAGAGATATTGCAGCAAACTGTTTGTGGTATACATGTATATCTTAATGTGAGTTTTCTTACTGTGCTATGTTTAAGTTTTTTATATTATTATTAAAAGCATACCTATACAATTTAAATATTTTTTCATTATAAGTAATAACAATGTATTGCTAATTCCTTATGATTGTGATGAAAGTAAATCTTATGTAAACATTCTATAACTGTTTTCTTTACTCTTATTGTAACATGCACATATTCAAAATGGTGGAATCTAATGTATTTGAACTTACCAAAAGATATTATCCAAAATGCATGAAATCATCAAATTAATGCTCCTTAAAATCAAAGTCATGTCACCAGAAGAAAACATCTGCACTATTAATATAATGTTAAAATATAGAACTGTTGGAACTTAGTTAATTTCATTTATCTGCATTCACTTTGTGTTTAGGATATATTAGACATCTTTGCTTGTTGTCCAAGTTCAAATTCTAATTGTGTCAGGGGTTATTTAAGGAGTTAAATTTCTATTTTCTTTGAAAGGTTCCCTGGTTGAATAAATTAAATTTATCTTGAATATTTGATATATATATTATAATAAAAAAAATATCCATTTATTGTTTATTTACCATCATAATGTTTAAAGTTATAATAGTAATTGCAGAAAATGTATAATTTAGCCATATGTGATCCCCTGCATTTGGCCTCACACTTCCTGTCCAGTGTCTACACTAAAATAAGTATTAACCAGATGGCACATTTATACATTTCATTCACTCTGGCTCACATTTCAAAGATAAAGAATTAAAGCATGAAAATTATTTGTGTGTTCATTTAGATACTTCCAATTATATAATTTAACCTGTTTACATTTAATCTATTATCTTGGGTATTACATCTATGGTTGTATGATCATGTCTTTAATATTGGGCTTTGAAAATAAATAATGTTTAATTAAAAAAAATCATGTTGTGTTGTTCATGTTGTTACTCATATTTTGGCTTTGGGCATGTGACATGATTTGTGATATGTGAGTTTTGCATTTTCCAAAATTGCGTTCTAACATTTTTCATCAATATGATCATATACAAGTTGAACTGTGCACAAACAATTCTTGGAACTTAAATTTTCAATGGAATTGTAAATATACTTAAGTGGAATTCAAATTGCAAAAAAAGACTAAGTTTTGAAAAGAAACCCATATCTTTAAAGTCTTGAAATATCCCAGTAATTCCTGTTAATAATTTAAAGTCCTAAGAGTTCTTGAAAAATCAGGATAAACTTGTGTTCATCAAATATTGTAAGTCCTGAAATATCCCTGAAATTCCTGAAACAAATTTAAAGTCTTGGAAATTCCTGAAATATCAGGACAACAGATTTTGGGACTTCCTGGGACACTTGAAATTTCAGGATGTACAAAATTACCGGTGCTGGGATTTTTCAGGATATCCCAGGACTTCCTGGGATATCCTGAAAGACAAGATTTTTTCAGGACACCATTTTGCAGGGGTCCTATCGAATTTGTTTGGAAATTTTTGCCTCCATGAATACACGAAAAATGTTTAACTTTAATTGTATAAAATTAATTGACTGTTCTAAATCATGATACCTATAAAATGTCTTCCCTACATGTATATCACTCTTTTCAGCCATTTTAAGAATATTTATTAACTGAAATAAAAAACTGTTCACTTATCTATATATAAATAAAACTTCTGAGTAGTTTTAATAAATTTATTCACTAATTGCGACAAATTTTGTAATATTTCACTTTTTATTCCCGATCCGATGGCATTTTATTATAAAACCAGATGTGGGTATGCGTAGCCTACAAACGGCAAATTTTACTATTTGTACCCGCATGCCTTCTTTTTATCGTTGACTTTTGGCAGTTAAAGCAGTAAGAAGTTATTGAATAGGGTGACAGTTTATTGGTTTATTAGTTTATATTGAATTCTCTTTGGACAGCACCAATGATAAATGTTAGGAAATGGTGTTGGAAGACATTTCAAGGGCATATCCAAGGATTTTTTTAAATTGGGGAAAAAAGAGATTTATACCACTGAACAAAGCGAGCTGAAATATGCTTTGAACAGTTTATGCAAAAAAATGATAATTTTTCGAACAAAAGTGGCATATCTTCTCTACTCTGTCCCCCCTAAATCTGTCATAGTATTTTGTAAACTAAATCATGCTTTTCAGAAAGGAAAAAAAAACTAGTTCCCCTAGAATTGCTACGTGACCACCTACCTGCCTCACCCTCCTAAGGTTAAATGAACTGGCATATTTTGAACGGCATCGGCATCCTGAATATGCATGAAATATTTTATGCAAAAACACAATTTATATACTTACTTTAAAATGATTAAAATACCATAGAATCTCTCAACAGAATAGCATCTACACTTTTACAATTAATGGAATTGAAGTTGCAGTAAATAAAGAATGCACTTTAAAAAACTAACTTAAGTGGGCAACATTATCACCGTAATTTTACTTTTAATTGGACGTTTAGTCTTCACAATACGTATCATTTCAAAGTCCTGTAATTTCCTGTAACCATTCACAGAATTGAAGAAGTACGTTACTATCCATTAAGTCAGGATTCAATATCACTCAACCTTGAAATAGTTCTGAGAGCTTTGTATGGAAGATGCATGTCTTACAGAAAAAGTACTTTTAAAGGAATTTAAGCAGTTAGTTTTTCCTATTTGTTATTTTTCTTAGAATTAAGTGCTTCAGAAGCCATTGGTATATTTGGAACTTTTTTTTGAGGAAAGCAATGATAGATTAATGCTTGAATTGTTATGAAAAAGGAGTTCCTTAAAAAAATTAGGTTTGACCTCGTTTACACTGGCAACGAAATTGAATCGATCTTTATTTGAATCGATCTTAAAAAGACCAGGTTGCGTTTCCATTGCACAACCAATATCGATCTTATTGAATCCAGTGCGTTTACACTACAACATTAAAAGAACCGATCTGACGTTATTTTCAAATCTAAATATAACATTCACCTGAAAAAAGATTGATCTAAATCAATTAAGCGTTTACACCAAAAAAAA
Organism: Mytilus edulis; assembly: GCA_019925275.1. Lineage (NCBI taxonomy): Eukaryota > Metazoa > Mollusca > Bivalvia > Mytilida > Mytilidae > Mytilus > Mytilus edulis. The sequence goes on along the minus strand of CM034356.1, from coordinate 41,367,957 downwards.
GATCTATTCAAATAAGATCGATCTTTTTAAAACCACCTCTAGAGGTAGACTTTTAAGTCCGATTGAAGATCGATCTTACCCGTTTACACTGGACCAAAGATTGATCTTAAAAAGATCGATCTTAGTAAAGACCGATCTTTTTTGTCAGTGTAAACAGGGTATTATAGGAAAAAAATTCTTAAATATTTGTTTCAACTGGAACAGAAATTATGTCATTGTTAATAGAAGAGTTTCTAGGGAATCTTCTGTAAGGTCAAACCAATTTGCTTTGACATTAGCAGCAAAATATGCTTAGAGTGGGGTGCTAATTTTCGCCATATCTTTCCATGTTTTCTGCAGTTTATGTTCAGGTCTATAGGTTTTTGAAGTATACTGATATTTCTATATGAAGATAACTTCAAATGCAAAACATTCCTAAGCTTGAAAACATGTTTGTTTGAAAATAATCATCTGTAAAGTTAGATTAAAGGGGGTTTGAAATTTCCTGATGTTTTGTCAATGGGGGACACATATTCGCCGTTTTTACACATCTGTTTAAAACCAAATAACTGCAGCTTTATATAATATTTATCAAATAAATTTCATTATAGATGAACATCAGACATTTCAAAGATGTAAAAAAACAGAAATTTAGGCCAATCAGTCAAAATATTACTAAGAAAAACTTCTTTGAAAGTCGTGTTTTTCATTCAGGAAATTGACCGAAAATTGTTGTCTATTTTTCGGTCCATTGCAGTAAGTGCCGCAATTTTGTTTAAATTTTAAAAATAATCATATTTGTTATAAAATTATAATTTATCTGCATATTTCTTCCATTTCAGCCATCCTTTGAAGTGTTTACACCTCAAAATCATAAAACAGCGAATATGTGCCCCCCACTCTAGGCCAAATTAAGAAATAATGGTAGTTGCTTATAATCGGACGATTGTTCATAATCTTTTATGATGACCTTAAAGTTAAACTTCCTGATGCAAACTTATAATCAGTACTGTTCAAATGTAGATCAAATTAATGAACTTCTTAATAAATAACGACAGAAATTATGTCTGCCTATACATAAAATGATGGTATTTTGTATGGTATTTTACTGTAGTTACAAGGAACTGCCTATTATGATCAGAAGAAGGACGATAATTATAAGGCACAAGTGTAGATCAATGTGTAGGCCTAAGCCTGCAATTTTCATTAAGCATCAGCTATATAAGTGAAGAATAAAGGAAGTAAGCTTAATTTTGTTTACTGTGGGTTTCGTGGGTACAGGTGAACCACGAATTCAAATGTTAAACGAATAACATATTTTCAATTTAAGCTTTGTATACAGATATTGGCAAAACCACGAAATTAAATAAAGTTTTCAGCAATCCACGAAAATTGATACCCACAAAAATAAATGAATCCACAGTAGTTAACTCTTTGTGTCTATCAGATTTTGGGAATTTCTTTGTCAATTTGTAAGGCACTTATTCAAACCTGTTTAGAAATTTATCATCGAGTCTGACTTACAGCAAAAATTATTATTCATTTAATCAGTGTTGCTGTAACATGGTCATTAAATCACTTGCGACCTTTGGGAGTTTTTGGGTAACCTTGCAAGCTGACAGTCGTGATGTCTCAATTTTTTATAGGACATTAAAGTGACCTTCAACACCAGTTTAATGTTAAACATCCAAATCTGTCCTAAGCCTTATCAGTGTTCTTGCAAATGGCTTCTATTTACATTTCTGTTGAAAAGAAAGAAGAAAAAAGTCATTGCTGTTGAATTGAAAATTGCTCAGTTAGTATTGAGGTAAATCCTTGGTAAAGATGTTTCACTTGAGCAACTTTTATTTTAAACAGTTAGCTTTTCAAAAAACTTTCCCTGTCAACAAATGTAAATAAAATTTCATGAAAACCAGTTTGCAGATGAATCCTCATGGTAACTATGAGTAGAATTTAGACAATAATGAAATAGGTTTAAATTTCAAAAATCTATTTTAATTCTACTTTTTGTTTATCATATGCCTGGTAAGTCAGAATCTTTGTTAACTTTGTAAGTGGCTGTCTTTATAGTTGATTTATGTCATTGGACTTGATGGCAGATTGTTGATAGTTTCTGTTATCATATTATGGTAGACCTGGTACAATAATTACGCAGACACGATCGTTGCCTGTTTTGCACTTCTGATGGTTAAGGTTTTTATACTTAAGACGTAATAGGATTTACCCGATTTTTAAAAAAATAGGCCTAAAAATAGAAAAAAGATTACTTTCTATCAGTGTGACACGTCAATTAGCAGATTGTAAACAAGCAAAAAAGAAAAGCTGCTATGTTTTTTGTAAAAATAGGAAATAACACGTTTGAAGTGATCCTGATTGCAAAATTTGTTCAGCGTTCTTTAAATTCCTGATCAATCATTTTCAGGTAATTGGAATTTGATTTGGGACTACAGATGTTTAATTTTATATGTTGCAGACATTTTGTGTTAATACCAAGATGATGGACAGCAATAAAATCAATGTTCCTTTAAATGGTTATTTCCTAGTATTTATGAGGAATGCTTTGTCATGTACATCTGCCTCATATTAAGTCTTTTTCTTCACTCCACTCTATCTGTACTTTCATAAAAAGTGCTTTGACTCCCTAAATATTTTAATCTCCTTAATTCTGGATTTTTTATATCTTTTTGTTCTTCATCCTATAGAATTGAAAATTAAAATTATTGATTGATTGATAATTAGTGCTTTACCACCACTTTTCGGCTGTTTCGTGGTAGCCAGTTTTAGTTGGTGGAGGAAGCTTAAGAGTGCCCGGAGATAACCACCATCCTTGGATAGGAAAACTGACATGAAAATTATCAAATCCTGAAAGTGCCCTTGGCATCAAAACATGTCATTCAAAAAATATAATAAGTTCAACCTCTTGGTCACTAAGTGTTGTCCTCATTCTAGTCCTTTCTTTGATACATTTGTACGATAATATTATATATAATTAGATTATTATGCCTTAGTGCTCCTGACATTCAGGTTTTTAGATAGATCCCCGCCATAATATCTATTTCTAACGATTACGTCTTCTCTCTTCTTTGTTTTGTAATGGATGTATTAATAGGTTTACAAGGCTTAAAATAGAGACAAATGTTGTCATAAAAAACTGAAGTCTTAGAGTTTGTGAATCGAATACTATGTCAACAAATGGTTTGTCACGTAATCATGTCACAATAACTTGGATTTTCCAGTTTACCAGTAAAATATTGTAAGAGATTGCTTTCATAGTTTCGTCTCTTAGTAAATATTTTCTTTCAGGGATTGAAATGACTTTTATTGAACAAATATTATCAGATAAGGTTTTTCTCTGAGGTCTTATATATATGAAAGTCACAGAATTGATTTCTGGGGAATTTTTTTATACGAATGGCTTGAAGACATATTAAACTATTATGTTCGTCATTGAAACAAATCTGACATTTTCATTACACCTGAAATATACATGATCACCTTAGCAACACAGAAATGAAAACAAATTAATATTAGTCACGATTTTTCGTACTTAAAGCTTAAAACTTCCGATTTTAGGATTATTGATGTCTGAGATGAAATTTTAAAGCGACATGATTGGCTTTTTACCTCAGCACTGAAACAGGATGCTTTGAAAGCTTTTTTAAAAATTAAATTCATCGTAAAAATGTTTCAGTTTTTATCAATATTAAGTACAATTTAAGGTACTGAACATCAACTGGAATCCCTTTTTCGAAAAAGAATATTCAAATGCTTTTGATTAAGTTTTATTCCAGTTTATTAGTAAGCTAAGATTTCTGCTTTGACGTTCATTTGTTGGCTATTATGAAGGTGAGATTTTGAATAAGCAAACATATTCAGAGATGATGGGTTTAGTGTAACTGTCCTTAAACACATTCAGAATAGTATATTGTTGATTATAGCGAGTGTAAGAAGTGGGTTCAATTTGCCAGGGTTTGGAATAAATTTTACCTCAGTACTTAACCCTTTAACCCCCAATCCCGCCTGTAGGTGTGATGGCGACAACCATTCTTTGATGGCCCGTATGACCCTCAATACCTTTTTTGAACTGCCCCACCTGAACTATCATGATAGCAGGGACTTCAACCAAGCAGTTCATGGTCCATAAACTCTTCTCAGACATCTGTTTATGAAAATATGGCACTTTGATAGCCGTTTAAGAGTTCAAAATCAGAAAAACGTGAAAAGTAGCCAAAATCAGGTGGGGGTGGGCATCTTTTGATGGCCACTACGTAACTGGTAGTCATTGTAGGTATAAACTATTATCGTAAATGCATGCATAGGTGGTATAGGAACACAAAGAGGTATAATATGGCCAATAGGAAACTAGTCTGTAAAATCTAGGTCACCGTTTTGTCAAAAATCCGTAAAAACAGACATTTAGGCAGACCTGACTTGACAATAATAATTCGCCAGCAAGACACTTAAGTCCCATATACTCCCAGTTAGCATGAATGGAATGCAGTTACTATAGGGTAAAACTTGAATGACATAGAAACACAGTCCGGTCAATGTTCACCTCTCAAGGTCGTTTTATAATCGGAAAATAGACAGAAAATTACCATTTTTCAGTGGGGGTGGGTTCAAACCATGAGAAAATCTTCCACCTCCCATCCCATCCCCCACCCATACGATCCATCCCTAAATCTCAATATATAGTTTAATAGATGAGCATCAGTTACAGCATCAAGAGTCTGCTAATTTGCATATAATTTGCATATGATTGCAAATTTTCGAAAATGCCTGATTTTCCAGAAACCTCTTGGGGGCGAATGAGTTAAAGATGTAAAAAAGTAGTACAATTGTTAAATAAGGATTAGGGTTCTGATTCCTGGACAAAATATTTTAAAACTCATATTTTCTGCTTTGCCACTTAATGCTTACATTAGGCTTACAGCAATTCAGAGTAAGTGGTCAGCTTGTAGTCTATATTCAGTATATTATATATTGTAATATGCTAAATTAAATAAGAATTTATTTTGTATAACTATACATATATCACATCTATTGCTATGTAAAATGTAAAGTATTTTGGTCGATTAAAAAAATGAAAAAAATTTAGAGCCCAATTTAAAATCTTCATTAAAATTACACTTTTAAAATATTTTATTTTTGATTAAACTCAAGGTTAATTAAGTGATCGATCAGCATATGAAACTGACAAATTGATATTTTTTTCATGACATAACATGCTTTGATCAATTACCAGCTAGAGTTGCAGAGCCTTGCACGTCATCCTTAATTATTAGTTATCTTTTACAAAAATTTAAAAAAGCAAAGTTTTTTACTTCTTATTTCACACTTATTCAAGCAAAAAATTATCAGAAAAGTTTCTTTTTTGTGAAGATTTTTCTTAAAACTTATTGGAAGTTCTTTCATCTACGATTTAAGTTCATGGTCCCGTTTATGTTTTGATGCAAGAATTTCTCACATGTTAACATTCAAAGTAATTAAGACTTGCCAAGATCTTTATTGATGCTGTGATTGTTTATGTCTATTGAGGTCAAGATTTAGGTCAATTATTATAGTTCATCAAGGAAATTGTTTCATATTTTTTGTCTTAGAAAAAAACGTATTCGAGTCTATCAAATTAGCGCTACTTTATTCCAAGAGCATTTTGAGTTCATTAGTATCAAGTTCAATTAGAATACATTTAGGCTATTTTTAGTTACCATTTATATTATTTTCAACTGTTGTTTATATTTGCGAAATTAAGTATGTGAGCAATCATCTGACATGTAATTTGGAATAATTCAAAAATAAACATATGTCTGTTTTCTTGGCAAAAATGTCAGATCGTTTACTATCAAAGTAATCAGACTTAATATAAATTGTTAAATCTGTTTCTTACTGCTAAGAAGATTAATTTTGCAGACATTAATCGACATATACCCCACATAAATCTTTTTTCATTCATAGGATAGTAACAATTAAACTAATTTACTTGCTATTTTTTCTTTGGCTGAAAAAAATTTATGAAGATATTTTAAAAATTGTGAAATTTACTCAGACTCAATATGCAGATAATGTAACAACACTAAAAACTTCAACAAATGGTCAGATTTAATTATGAAATATTGATACAGTATTTTTTCAAACCAAATTTGTTTGATTAAACCCAACTGAGACTTGGTTAAATTGCAATAATAACATAAACGGTTGAATTTCCAAGAGCAAACAAAAATGGCAAATGACTCCATTAGAACACAATTATTGGGACAATCTTGTTATCTGAACATAATATTCTAACTCGAGCCAATGTCTTTTCTTTTAATTTTATACTAGAACACACCCGTGATATCACGGGTCCGTGACTGAATTAAAGTATATAACTATGCGCAAGCCTTATTTTAGTATTAGTATTGTCATCTGATAAAGTCATGCCGATTATAAGATACACAGTTTTTCTCTGCTTTCAAGTCTTTCTGTTTGAACCCGTCGAACTGAAACAATAATATTAATTATTTGGAAAACAAAAGGTCCTGGAATGGAGTATTTTGTAATCAGCAGCATTGTCCTATATAAGTTATAAATAAAGTTGAATTCTTTGCTTCGCTGTTTTACGTCATGCCCACTAACAAATTGAAAACTGTACCTATACGCCTTATTTTTAGTCCAGATTTTTAGTATTCGTATTGTTATCTTAGAAAGTCTTACTGATTAAAATACTACAATAGGTAACAATTTGACAATTTAGTAGTGTCAACCCTGTGGTTATGACCCGTGTATATAGCATATTAATCCTGAATACAACGTTTGGTGGTGCGCCTGTCAGATGCGGAACGTACAGATAAGGTAATAGGTAACAGGTGAATATACTATTGGTATCGGTAGCGGAATCGACCCGGAACTTCTTAATTATTGGCAATATTAATTACGTGGAAAACAAAAGGGCCTGGAGTGGTGTAATTTTTAATCTACACCTTTGTATTATATTAGTTATATATAAAGTTGAATTCTGTGATTCGTCGTTTTTACGTGATGACGGCTGACAAATTGGACCTCGTAATTTTAGTATTATAGATGCAGTGTTCAAGAGAATTGCTCTGAATAGGAGCATATACACATTTTGACATTTACAAGGGATCAAATCCAAAGGTTCACTAATAAAAGGAGTAGGTCCAGTAAGACCCCTTTTTGGCCCCAAAATATAGCAGTTTTACAAATTTGTTAAAATGCAAACTTTTAGTTATTTATTGGACAGTAGAATGCTTCTGCTACATAAATATGGGCTGTTTTTGACAATACAATGCACATATATCGGATACTAGCACCATTAAGTCATTCTAAATTACTGAAATCTTCACAATTCTAGCATTTTAGTTAAATTTTAGACAGTTTTCGTGTGAAACGAAAGTGGCCGCATTTGTGTTCATTCTTAATATTGAAACGAAAGTTGTATTTTATGATAATACATAACATATATAAAGGTTGAGGATGAACACGGATTTGGCCACTTTCATTTTTGACAAAAATCATCTGAAAAGTGACATTTTTCGGCATATTTGGTAGATTTTTCATATTTGAGCTTGAATCGGGTTGTTTTTAATGACTAAATCAGTTAAAATCTTTCACATAAATTAATTGATTCAAATGAAATAGACACTTAAGTGCTTAAAAAGTGGTCAACATCTTTCATAAGATGAACCTGAAATTTGAGGCCAAAATCGGTCCTTACCGGACCTACTCCTTTAAAGAATGGAGAATGTGTTTAAGAGACAACAACCCAACTAAAGAGTAAGGGAACCAATGGGTCTTCAACAAAGCTTAAATTAAGCATATGATGCCCAATTTATATAGTGCACTGATAAAACATCTTCTTTAGCTAAATCTGTATTAGATGGCTTTTATTATAATACAAAGTTGAAGATATTTTGATAAATAAAAGACATTTATTGTTTCATTAATTAGTAAAAAGGCTTTAATCTTGATTTGAGTCAATTTATAATTGTCTTGAGATAGATTTTTCAAAGAGCTGATAAAATAAAATCTAAAATTGATTCAGCGATTTTTGCCTATCCCATGATAACCAACCACAAAACTAGTTTATTAAATATATATGCCATTATGATATCATCATTATTCTTATGGAGGACGCTAATACAACAGTTGAATTTATACTTTTCATTCAGTAACAAATTGAGTTATTTTAAGTATAACAAGTTCTTAATTTAATCGACATCAATCGGAATTGGCATCGAGGCAAAAACCAATGATCAGTCAGTCAGAGATTATCATGCCAAAAAAAATATCGCTATTTTCTGATAAAAACTATCATTTACCCAAAAATCTAAGATATAATGTCCAATATTATCAATATTACATAATTTTTTTCTGTCATGTTTCTTTTTATATCATGAACATTTAGTTGAAAACCTGATTGAACTGTCTAAAATGCAAGCAAGTGAAAATACCAAAGAAAATATTCATGGCAAGGGATATTAATGCCGTTCGTAAAATCCTAATGAAATACAGCAGACGTCGTGACTTTCAAATGCAATATTCATGTTACAGAAAAATGTGCAATTGCATTAAGTATCTTTTCTAATTTGTTATATTCATCCATTATCTGTTGTTATTGCAGAATCCTAAAAACATACAAAAGCTTTGAAAGATTATAAACTATCAGTATGCATAGAGATAGGTTTAGATTTATATGAAAAATATTCTTTTCAGCAGTTTTTCCCCTAATGTAATAAAATTAATCTTAAAACTTTGTCATTACATAACTCGTATAAAAAGCATTGATCACTAAGAATTTCCTTCCTGGCGACTTGAAGCAAACACTATTTAAAAGCTTAGCTATGACATGCAATCACCATAAACCATCCGCTCATCAGTACGCATTCTGATCAACTTAAATAGCAACTTTTAGATGGATCCTTTGAAAGGAAGAAAGGGGGAGGGAGGAAATAGAACATAATAAAGCATGCACATATCTCTGACTAAAACTTTTAAAGAAAATAATTGCTCTAGCATGCATAGGTTATTTGTTTTTTTTACAGTGAGTTGACTGTTAGTGTTGCTCTCCACCAATTGCAACTCATTCAAAATTTTGACCAAATTGCAATTTGTTTTATTAAACCAAATTGTTCAACTGGTCAGAAAATTGAACAAATTGTTCAGTCAAAATGTGAAAGTGCAAGGTGATAATATAAAATATACTTACAACCGATCCTATAAGACTTTAACTCCACTTTAATGATGTTGTGACAAAAATTAGTTTATCAGTTTGTATAGTTATATTATATTCATTTCCATGCTGAAGGGGAACTGTTTATTTTGAATTGCTATTAAATTGTCCAAACTAAGCTTTCATATAGTTTTTCTTTCTAAAAGTATTCTATATTTATAAGAATCAGATATCATTTTAAATAAAACATCATATATTCAGTAAAATATGTGTGAAATAACAATATTCTATTGATAAATTTTCAGGGGAGATAACCTAAAATATTATTCTTTTGAATAAAGACTTTTTGAAAGAAAAGTTATTATCTTCCCCATGGAAACTTCCTACAAACATATATTGCAATTTTACACATATTTTACAATATGAAATGTTTTAATTCACATAATGTCTGATTCTTATAAATATAGAATACTATTTTGAATTGCTATTAAATTGTCCAAACTAAGCTTTCATATAGTTTTTCTTTCTAAAAGTATTCTATCTATAATACTAAAATTACGAGGTCCAATTTGTCAGCCGTCATCACGTAAAAACGACGAATAAAAAAATTCAACTTTATATATAACTAATATAGTACAAAGGTGTAGATTAAAAATTACACCACTCCAGGCCCTTTTGTTTTCCACGTAATTAATATTGCCAATAATTAAGAAGTTCCGGGTCGAGTCCGATACCGATACCAATAGTATATTCACCTGTTAATGATTACCTTATCTGTACGTTCCGCATCTGACAGGCGCCACCACAAACGGTGTATTCAGGATTAATATGTTATATAGTATTACACGGGTCATAATCACAGGGTTGACACTACTTAATTGTCAAATTGTTACCTATTGTAGTATTTTAATCAGTTAGACTTTCTAAGATAACAATACGAATACTAAAAATCTGGACTAAAATAAGGCGTATAGGTACAGTTTTCAATTTGTTAGCGGGCATTACGTAAAACAGCGAATCAAAGAATTCAACTTTATTTATGACTAATATAGGACAATGCTGTTGATTAAAAAGTACTCCATTCCAGGACCTTTTGTTTTCCAAATAATTAATATTATCAATAATTGATCAAGTTCCAGTTCGACGGGTTCAAACAGAAAGATTTGAAAGCGGAGAAAACTGTGTATCTTATAATCGGCATGACTTTATCAAATGACAATACTAATACTAAAATAAGGCTTGCGCATAGTTATATACTTTAATTCAGTCACGGACCTGCGATATCACGGGTGTGTTCTAGTATTTATAAGAATCAGACATTATATGAATTAAAACATTTCATATTCAGTAAAATATGTGTAAAATTGCAATATATGTTTGTAGGAAGTTTCCATGGGGGAGATAATAACTTTTCTTTCAAAAAGTCTTTATTCAAAAGAATAATATTTTAGGTTATCTCCCCTGAAAATTTACCAATAGCATATTGTTATTTCACACATATTTTACTGAATATATGATGTTTTATTTAAAATGATATCTGATTCTTATAATATAGAATACTTTTAGAAAGAAAAACTATATGAAAGCTTAGTTTGGACAATTTAATAGCAATTCAAAATAAACAGTTCCCCTTCAGCATGGAAATGAATATAATATAACTATACAAACTGATAAACTAATTTTGTCACAACATCATTTAAGTGGAGTTAAAGTCTAATAAGATTGTAAGTATGTTTTATTTTATCACCTTGCACTTTCATGACTTGGCTGTGGTTTTCTACAGCAGTTGGTTCAAATTTCTGACCAGTTGAACAATTTGATTTTAAAAAACAAATTGCAATTTGATCAAAATTTTGAATGAGTTGCAATTGGTGGAGAGCAACACTAACAGTCAACTCACTGTAAATAAAATAAATTGGGTCAAATTATTTTTTGCTTTTCTCTAAATGGCATCCATTTCCATAGATGGTCACATGATGATTTGATATACCATGATGCATAAGTGCAGAAGTACGATCTTTCCTCATGTAATATTTGGAAAATTTGGATACAGCAGGGACAGTCTTTACTTGTTTAAACATATTTATTTATAGTGCATTGGGAAACAAGTTTGATGCAACTTATATTAATCCATTCCCCCTTTGCAGATGTGAGAGGTGCCCTGTAGTGGCATTAGCTGGCTCTTTTTCAAATTTTAGTAGACTGTCAATATATGAACATACTTCTTTAAATTAAAATTGTTGTTACAAAATTATTAGGTTACACCATGACCTTTGAGATCAAAATGGACTGGATACAACATCAAAAAATTATTTCATATACAAAAAATGATGCAAAAATACACCAAGGGCAGACAAAAACAACATGGCAAATGGAAAAAAAAATGGACGACAAGCAGACGACAATAAAAACTTAAGATTGAGCATTGTGAACCCCCACAAGAAACTGGCCATGGGTAGTTAGTTGAACTTCTTAAATGTTTTACAGAATTTAACACTAACTGAAAGTCTGGTTGATTTGTTTTATTCATAACATTTGTTTAGAAACTATTTATATAATCCTGCAATGTAGTTCTAAAATTATATCTGCTCCAAGGTGTTGTCAGATTATGAAAGAATTAATGAACATGCCTAACTTTGGCATATAAAAAACCCATCTTAATATGTCTCTAGACAAAACAACATGAAATTGTCGTCTGCTGATAGGGAAAGGGGGAGTTAATTTTAGATATTTCCAAATTGATGGGAACAGAACCATATTATTTTTTCACAATTAGTTTTTTCGCATGATAGCGTCTTATACAATTTGTCTGATCTACAGCTGAAATAAATACCGTGCTATTATCTGACTTTTCTCATTTAATGGCCGACTTCTGCTAATTTTTGCTGAAGCGGCAAACACAACAATTGGAAAGATTTTTAGGTTGTCCCGATTAAATGGAAAGAAGCCTCTAGCTTCCACTCCTACATTGTATATAAATTACCAAGACATGGTTTTACACTAATTCCTTGCATAAGTCATTCAGATGACAGTGGCAATAATAGCATGGACTCAATAGAATTCCTATGGAATTCCGTAGGAACATGCTTAATTGAAATCTCACATTGTCATTCAGAAATTGGAAAAAAGTCTTAATTTGAAATTGTTGGATAAGTTTTAAATTGGATTTTATACAGACAGAAAATAAGAAATTGCATTTAAAAGAGTGAAATTAGATGTCAGAAAGAGATTTAGAGTTGAAAATATTTTTTGTTTGTTTATTTTGGTTAAATTCTAAAGTGCGAAAAAAATAATCCTTGGATCAGAAATTTAGTTGCATACCAAAGGGTGTTGTACAATTCTTAAAAAAATGACTGATTGAAAAAGAGAAAAAAAAGAGGTTTTAAATTTAAATTTAGATGTTTTTTTAAATTTTAGGATCAATTTTGAAAAATCTTTTGGAAAAATCAATGAGCAACCCAAATAACAAATCATCCGAGGAAAGATGAATATAGTCATTAAACTATTTCAGATTTATTTATTTTTCCAAACATGAAGGAAAACTTAAAAGTTGAGACCTGGAATTTATCCAGAAGAAATATGTATATAATATTGAAGTATTTCCATCATAAAAGAAACACCTTTGTTGATATGTACCAAGAATACAATTTCTTTTTGATAATTATGGAGGGAGAATAATATGCAGATGAGACATAAAATACCATTTGATTAGGGAGCTTTATGAAGAAATTGATTCTCTATACTTGACCATATTAAGACTTAAAGGTTAACTAGTGTTAAGGTTTTAACCATCATTATCCAAATATCGCTAACAATAGAGGATTTCCTTTGGAATCGGTATGAAAGTACCGCTAGAGTCTACCAAACATCCTGATTGTTAATTAACCTAATTAGTGCATTTCCTGTGATTTGTTATTGACATCAGTACTGAGTGTCCTCCTCCTCCTACGAAATTTGATTCCATAATAGACGGAATTTGCATGTAAACTATTCAAAAGTTGTTTCTTGTTTGCATTTAGATTGATCGTTATTGAGTTTGGGTAATAAATGTAATTGGGAAAGAGTATTGTGAATAGATAAATGAACAATGTCAGTATTAAAATGCATACATGCTTCTACTACAATTGAGCATATATTCGTAAAATTTAGAATGAAAATGGGGAATGTGTCAAAGAGACAACACCTCAATCAAAGTGCAGAAAACAGCCAAAGGCACCTATGGGTCGAGCAAATCCTGCACCGAAAGGCTAGCTTCAGCTTCAGCTTTGTGCTTCATGTAAGCTTTTCATTTCACTCACTTAGTAGAAGACTTTGTGGGTTATATTCATCATTTAGACCCAGTTGTCTGTCCAGATCCTTCCACTATTACCGGTATATAAGATTTTCAAAAAGGAATTCTTCGAAGATATAGAACGGGAAGGTTTTGTTTTGAAATTGAATGAGCTACATATTTTTGTTATAACAAAATTTCAAAAGTTGAACTCCATGAATAAAATTGTAAAAGTGCTTATGCTACAGCTTACTACATAAGGATGCATTTAATTAAGTTTTGTACAGGATGCATTAGAATAATGTGCTTTGATGATACAGTTGGACTGGGTGAAATAGAACATTTTAATCAGGTTCAACTCAACTAAGTGCATTAAAATCTTCTTGTATTTATATAATGATTGAATGTGAATTTCATATGCCTGTATGAAAATACATTTCAAAACCTACATCAAAGGGAGTAATAGATTAGTGTATGAATTAGATTATTGATTCAGCTAATGTTCATTTCTTGTATATATTCAGTGTTTAAATGTAAATATCATGTCAATTTCTTTGCATAGCTTACAGATCCTGAATGACAATTACTTAATTAGAAAGATTTAGTATTTTTTTTAGGATTTATTTTGCTAGATTGTACTATACATATTTATATATATCTCTACTAGATACAGTTTTACTGTTTAGAACCAGATTGTGTTGCTTGTGTCACCTGTAAACCCCACCCCCCAAAAAAAACATTTTGAAAAAAAGGTCATGACCTGAATATCACCCAGCTTTGTTGTTGTTTCCCTGAATTATTTTACTTTACAAATAAGTATTATTTTCTTTAACCCAGAACAATTTCAGGCTCTTACATGATTGGGTTTACATAAGGCAAATACTGTTTCATAGGTATTGCTATTATAGTACTAGAAAAGGAGATAACTCCGTCGATTGATGTGATTTATCCAGAAATTTAGCAATCTTGAAGAGTTAGTTCCCATTTATTTATTACCATGATATCAATATTTATGAAACTTGCCTAAAAAGTGAAAGGGAAGCAAGATACTTTAGAAACAATTACAAATGAAACACACAAAGTTGGTCTCATAAAAAAAAGTATGTGATGGTCAAAATTGCAGTCATTTAGTTGAAAGGATTACCCATCCTGTCATTTCTTTGGAAACCAACCTTGAAGCTTAGGAAACTTATCCCTGACCTAATAGTTTTACAGGTGAAACAAATAACCATTCAGAGTAACCTATTTATTCTGTTAGAACTTATGTTTTATAAAAGTTTTACAGAGTTATAGACAACTAGAATACTTTAGGGGATGTGTTATTACGTTGATTGAACCAAGAAGTTGTAAACACGCCAATAACCAATTATGTTTCTTGTTCCTTGAAAACATATTCCCTGTTAATTGATTGTTTTTCTTTTATTAAATGCATTTGTTACAAGCTAATAACTTTATTGACAGACTTCCTCAAAATGCATGATTTGATATTAATATTAACACCGTAACAGCAATCTAAAATTGACACGTCGTTCAGTACAGACTTGTGTCACTGAAGTGCAGGACTTGTGTTATGCAACTCTTGGTCCAAACATTGTAACAGCTTGATTTAAATAGAAAAAAATTGGAAAATCCAGCAATAGTTTACTGCTTGCAAAAGTGAATGCTTTATCAGTATATTATTAGGTTGAAGAATGTCAATTTCCTGTGCTTTGCTCGTCACATTAAACTTGGTAGGTTCCTTGATACATCAATTCAAAACATTACATTTAATGGCAGTTCTTTTGATACATGTCAAAACATTACATTAAATGGCAGGTCCTTTGATACACTATGTCAAAACATTACATTAAATGGCAGGTCCTTTGATACACTATGTCAAAACATTACATTTAATGGCAGGTCCTTTGGTACACTATGTCAAAACATTACATTTAATGGCAGGTCCTTTGATACACTATGTCAAAACATTACATTTAATGGCAGGTCCTTTGATACATGTCAAAACATTACATTAAATGGCAGGTCCTTTGATACACTATGTCAAAACATTACATTTAATGGCAGGTCCTTTGATACACTATGTCAAAACATTACATTTAATGGCAGGTCCTTTGATACACTATGTCAAAACATTACATTTAATGGCAGGTCCTTTGGTACACCATTTAAAAACAGTACATTTATGACAGCTCCTTTAATGCATCATGTCAAACCATTACATTTAAAGACATATCTCTTGATGCATCCTGTCAAACCATTACAATTATTGACAGTTCCTTTGATGAATCAACGTGTCAAAACATTAAATTTAATGACAGGTCCTTTGATGCATCATGTCAAAACATTACATTTTAAGACAGTTCCTTTGATACACTTTAACACATTACATTTAATCACAGATTCTATGGTTCATCATGTCAAACAATTACATTTAAAGACAGATCATTTGATGCATCATGTCAAAACATTCTATTTGAATGACAGCTCCTTTGATGCATCATGTCAAAACATTATATTTGAATGACAGCTCCTTTTATGCATCATGTCAAAACATTACATTTAATGATGTTTCCTTATATACATTTTTTTATATTCAGATTTTATGCTATTGTTGTTATTTCTAGCAAATACTGCAACTGGTTCACTTGTGTCATTAAACCAAAAGAAACTCTATTGCAGGATTTTTCAATTTGTCTTTAATATGACAAATATAACTACTAAAATAGGTTTGTAACTGATGCGTTGTTCTTTCTTTTTTTTTCATGCCATTTTGAATAATAGTGTGGCAGACTATATCATAAACAAGTACGTAAGAACAAGTTTTAACAGTTTATATACATAGTTTTTCTGCTGTTTTTGTTTTTTCACCGCATGACACTTGGAAACTATTCTGTTGGCATGGACCGCTGTTACTCTCTAAATGCATGTTCTCACAAAGTAGATCTGTTTTGTTTATCTAATATCACTTTAAATGAATTCATTTTCACCTGAGACTACTATGAAACATATAGCGTTTATAGTAGGCTCAGTTAAACACTTTTAAAATTTTCACAGTATTTTAGAATTGCTCCCCTTGTCATTGATTATTTTTTTTTTTTTTAAAGTGAGTTATTTCCCTTGAGAATTAGAATAATTTTTTCTAGATGTAATTTTAGCTCATTATTTATGTAGATGAAAATCTTCCCAGTATTTGATTTGATTTTTAAAATAAATATCCTTGAAGAAATGAATTCATTTTCCCTTTGAATGTGTTTTTGTACACTTGCATGGAGTGATTTTTGGATTGTTCTAATCTTTTTTTGGTTCTGAATAAACATAGATTTACGATAATTAACCTTGATTTATTTCTTTCCCTCATCTTGGTTGTCATGTCAACAGGGATGGTTTCCATAACAATTATGATGCACAAAACTTGCAATCAACTTCTAAAGATAGAAAAAAAAATGTTCGATCAGATCAGTCAATAGTGCATTGATCGCAGTCCTGTTGTGTGACAACAGCTAATTCACTGAGGACATCATTTACGTAATAGGTATAGAAATTTATTAAAGTAAAATTAATGAAGAAAGCATCGACAGTTACAAGCTATTTTCTGCTGTCAACTCAGCTCGGCTACTAATATAGATTTGTATTGATGAATACAACATACCTGTTAACCTTCAGAAGTAGGTTCAAGATGGGTAGGGAGAAAGGGAGATAATAATGCCCCATTTATGGGCATTATGTTTTTCAGTCCTTTGGACCAATCGTTGGTTTTTCCATCTGTCGTTGTCTGTCTCATCCCACTTAAGGTTAAAGTTTTTATGGTTAAAGTTTCTGGTCACGGTAGTTTTTGATCAAGTTGAAGTCCTGAATCATTCAAACTTAGTACACATGTTCCCTATGGTATAATTTTAAAATTTTAATGACAAATTAGAGTTTTGACCTCAATTTCAAGTCCACTGAACATAGAAAATAAAAGTGCTAGTGAGGCATCCATGTTCTATGGACACATTCTTGTTTTATCAAAGTTTTTACTTGATCGAGATTATGAAATTTTGGGATTTTGCAGAGGAAAAAAGAGGGTTAACAGGTATGGAAGACGTATTTTCCATTGAATTCTGGTTGATGCATGTTTCTGTGTTCATACAGCACTTGCTTTCACTGTAATCACTGTCACAGTGCTTCAAATTCTATTGTGTGTCACATTTGTATTGAAGTTTATCTGTTGATGCGGTTTCAATACCGCCATTTATTTACAGGCACTGAGAGGAAAAATGAAACCTCAAAACGCTAGATGTAAAGAATTTTGCTTCATTTATGCATTTGTCTTATAGATATAAATTATAGGGCTTCAGAGAAAGACTCTAAATGTTATGTTCTTTAATACAGTGTAAATATAATATGTAGTCATTATGGAATATATTGTTGCTGTCTGATGTGTTGTCTTATATATTGTGATAAAAAAACGTAACAAAATATTCTTGAAATCTTTAATTATGTAAAGATATTTTAATGTATTAGTGAATTGGGAATTATAACAGGATAGTAAAATTAAATATGAGAACATGAGAAATAACAGAACAAGGAAACATCACTAATTGCTGTTGTTCATCTTGAAGATCACTCAAATGTTAGATTCGTTGACCGATTATCCTGTAAACAAATATATTATAGATCAATTGACCTTAACTTTTCCATGACGATTCACAGCCAATTATGCCCCACTTACGAGATAGAGGGGCATTATGTTTTCTGACCTGTGCGTCCATTTGTTCGTTTGTCCTTCCGTCTGTTCGTCGTCTGTCCCGCTTCAGGTTAAAGTTTTTGGTCAAAGTAGTTTTTAATGAAGTTGAAGTCCAATCAACTTGAAACTTAGTACACATGTGCCCTATGATATGATCTTTCTAAATTTAATGCCAAATAAAAGTTTTGACCTGATTTCACGGTTTACTGTACATAGAAAATGACAGTGCAAATTTCAGGTTAAAGTTTTTGGTCAAGGTTGTTTTTGATGAAGTTGAAATCCAATCAAAATAAACTAGTATACATGAATATATGATCGTTCTAATTTAAATCCTAAATTAGAGTTTTACCCCAATTTCACTGTCTATGTACTAACATAGAAAATGATAGTGCAAGTGGAGCATCTGTGTACTAATGGACACATTCTTGTTTTAATTTTTTTTAAGAAAAATAAAAGAATGTATATAGCTTTGATATATGTTGCACTGTAATTTGTAAAATCTAATTACCATTAATATTAATGACACTTTATTAAATTTATTATAGTTTTTCAATCATATATTTATAAGTTTGATAATATTATAAAAAAAATAATGTTTAGTGGATTATTTTGAAGGAGGATTAGCATTACTACACCATTATATTTTAGATATTCATTTGGCTGAAAATTTGAAATATTGCATGAAAACACGATACAATTTGTAGATTCAGTAACTGATCATGACAATATGCCATTTGCTACTTCCTCAGGTTTCATCTTTGAACAAAAACATGCACCCTACATAGTTTATGGTTGAAGATAATTTGAAATTCATATATTTGGATCAATGCTAATGACAAATTAGTATATCGTTTTTTCTAACTCTACTGTCAATTTATCCCTTTCCGCGCCCATTGTTAACAAAATTTAATCAATGTGTGGTTCGTTTGATCTCAGTTTTCATTGGTTAAAATCCGATTATGATGTCGAATTTTCTTGCTTTCCTCTGAATTTCCGATTGTGACGGCATGACAAAAGGCGACCATGCCTGATGACTTCACATAGAAAGAACACATCTTTTTGCAGATCATTCGAAAAGAAGGAATATGTTTGCCTGCATGTTAGAAATCATTAGAGAAACAGATTCTATCACCAAATCTCGTGTAATACGATATTTATCCACTCTCCATCTTATAGTCTCGACAGTTAAATTTTAAATATTTAAAACGCTCGGCAAGCCTCGCGTTTTAAATTTGAAAATTTAACTGTCTCAGTGGATAAATATCGTATCACACTCGATGCAGTGGTAGAATCTATATATATGTGTATCATTTGTGTACTAAGTCAGCAAGATATATCCTGTTTCAAGGCTGACGTAGACCAATTTTAGAAGCAACAGTTAATTAAAAAATTGAGTTTTCTTTGTACTGACAGTGAATATTTCATTAATTTTGCACCAGTGGTTTTAATTAATTTGATAACTGTACGTGCAGGCATAGAAATTACCTTGGCTTCCATAAGGGAAATTGACAATGTAGAATAATTGCAAAAGTTTTTAAATTTCTTAATCTCTTAAGACTTTTTAAAAGTATTTATTTTTGGTTGTCTTTTAGTGATGGTTTGATTTTAATGATGTTTACCTGAACTCTCCGTTTTAATAGTCCTGTATTTAAAACAGGAACCTGAACTTTTAATCAAAAATCATTTGCTTAGAATCACATTGATTGTGAAAAAAGGACAATTTAAGAGAATTATAAATCATAAGACAAAGTATAAGTTGAAAAGCAGACATACAGAAACATGGACAAAAGACAATAAGTTGAACAGACAAAAGCTAGCAGTCAGCAAAACCCTTTTATAGAAACAAATTTCATTTTCACGATTGAAAAATATCTTTGATGCCTAAAATTTGTTGTTAGAATTCAAAAGACGTCAACATAAAGAGACTTTCTAAATTTCAAAATAGTTATTTGCTTTGTGTTTTTCTTATTTGAATAAGAACAATTTAGCTATTTCCATATTTATAGTCTTGGGCAAGTCATCATGTGATGTCACTATGTAAATTTCGGAAATTGATTGGTGTCAGCAAAATAACAATTCTCAAAAACAAATACATGCAATTTACAGTACATTTGTGTTTAAATTTGTTCTCTAGAGCTTCTTTTGTACTATAAAAATTTCTTGGTCAGGTTTCTACAAAGACAATTAACTTGTGGTTGGTTTACCATGTATGTTTTGTTTGATCAGACTTATTTTGAATGAATGAAAAAGGAGGAAATTATTCTTCACAGAGGTTAGGTTAGTTGTTTGGTTCAAATGGACAGCAATTTACACAGCACTGACCATTTACATTGGGTTTAGATTAATAGCTAATGCAGACGACAGTAAAATGGAAAATTATTCATTTTGTAATCAAGCAAATGTCTGAATTAATTAGGTACCAGTATATTTTTGAATATTGTTGATTTTTTTTTTGAATATTTCAAATATTGTTTTGAAAATTATACAACACAATCTGATAAATTTTCAAAATTCAAAAAAGATGAAAGACATGTAAATATGTCACAAAGAACTTTCGTTGAACTTTTATTGATATGGTAAATTGTGTTTTGGCTTAAATGATACATATGCTAGTCAGACGGGACTTTTAAAAATCATTATCGTTAAAACATTCTTTCAGCATGATTGATTGAATTTGGATTAAAATTTACATCCTCTGAAAATGTTTTTGAAAGTCTTTGATACATAAAACTGGTTTTCCCTAGAGAAAATCAATAAACCAGATTAAAGTCACATAAAACATTTATAAGAGACTGATTATTTTACTTGCCTAAAGTCATTATCACAATATTCAGAGACACAAAAAAAATATGGGTTTATGAGGAAAAAATGCCCCTAAAATATAATGATTTACCTTACAATCATATTCTTAATAACTGAGGAAAGATATAGAATTTTTTTAATTATTTGTCTTACGTAGGGTCATTATAAAGCTTGATTTAATAGATTATAAAATCAAATAAGTACCAAAAGAAATTAACTGAGTCTCTATAAACATTAAATCAGGACCAAAAGAAATTAACCAAGTTGAGACTATGTCAGTAGCAGATGGTACTAAGAATTTACTGTCTGAAAAGTTAATTCCATTTCTGTTTTATCGTAGTATAAAAAAAATATGAATATGTGGTATGATTGCTAATGAGACAACTCTCAACCAAGACACCAAATGACAAAAGAAGTAATATACGGAACTATAGGTCGCCATTATACACCTTCAGCTAATGAGTTAAACCAAACACAGTTAGCTTGTTTCAAGCCTCCAAAATGACAAATATATTAAACATTTCAAACAAAAAAACTAATGCCCTGATTTATTTACCAAACATAAACGAAAAGCAAATATTATTTACAGCAACAACCACTGAATAACTGGCTCGGACTTGCTCAGGCACATACAGAATGTGTCTGACACATAGTTATGATGATCATACTTTTTCCTTGTCTGTTAATCATGCATTATTTATTTAAGCATAAAATTTTCTGATTCAAATTGTTACCACAATAAAACAATTTCCCTTAAGATTTGTCATAACCTTTTTTGGTTGTCTTAATTATTGCTAATTTGTTCTTGTTCTGAGTATGCTTGAAATACTTGCCACTAGACATTTGAAGCAGCAACAACAAATCAATCGATCAATTAAGCCTTTATGATTTCAGTGATTTAAAGATATAACTTCCTAAGCTTCAGACATCAGGGGTTGAAGTCATAAAACTTTGCTCAGTGCTCAAAAACATAAAATCCAACATTTTGATTGGTTAATTTTGGAGTATGAGTTCAAAAAACTGACTTGAAATGTTTAACCATAGGTTCCTCTGTAAAGACATACAGAAGTCACTAACTGAGACGGGAGCCATTGACCCTTCCAGCATCTGATTTCATTTTCTGATTAAAATTTATTATTTCAACAGAAATCAGTCTACCTAAATATTAAGAAATTCAAATGTATCACTTTATGTGAAGGTATGTTTAAATGACCGGTTCATATTATTCATCAAAATTAATGCATTAGTTCCCTGAGCCAAATCATTAGTCGCATGTCCAAATGAATAATGACATGATCGAGCATTGTCCTAATCATCATGTTTCATTCTGTGTAATTTGCCATGGTAAAACCGGAAGTAGATGTTCTATATTATCGTCTGTTTCCTTTACGTCCTAATCTTTCATAGTTGAAGCATCTCTTGAACAAAGGGCCAGTTACCTTTCATCCATAATAGGTGTTGATTTATATAACTTTGCTATATAAGACGTTGGCAGAAGATATCAGAATTAAGTGTAATTTACTTCCTTGTTCCGTGTGATGACTTAATGAAAAATCAGCATAAATATGTCGAGTGACATTTTCCATTACAAAATTTGTCATAAAATTAGCACTCAAGGGCATTGCCTTTCTTCTTAAAAAGTCATGGAAAGAGGATTTTCAGATTATTAGAGTTCATGCAGTTCATGTATACTGGAAATTTATGATATCTGCAGCCTATCCTGAATACAGCCTTTTTCTATATCTCATAAACAGACTGTCTTAAAGTTGATGTAAGCTATGGTAGGTTGACACCCTTTGCATTTACTTAATGCTTCTACTACTGTAAATTCAGAAATTATTGTGTGCATTTAATATTGCGATTTGTCATTTTAGATTAAAATACGATTTAAAAAAATATCCGATATTGAGAAAAATCGAGTTTAATTCATATAAAAAATGTCAAAATGAGCGATAAGATTATTACGTTTATTACCCTGTCCCGTTTTTCACCAAAATAAAAACATCGTAATAATTTCTGAATTTTCAGTAGTTGAAAATTATTGTAACATAAGTCTCTTAAAGTTGATGTAAGCTACTGATAGGTTGAACCCTTTGCATTTACTTAATGCTTCTATTATTCCGATATGTCTTAAAATCTGGATAAGGAACTTTTCCCTACAGAGATTCCTATAACATCATTGACAAGGATTCTAACAAGTGTTTCTCTAGAGAATCGTCAGAATTACTTTATTGATATCTCAAGATCGTGTTTGATACCCATAATACCTCACTCTAACAGAATTATGTTGTAACGGCTTTTGCTAAATGGGCTTTGCGTCAAATCTTGAAGCTTGGGATAAGAAGTGTCAGTTTTGATATAAAGTTTATATTCTTAGTATATAAATAATTTTTAAGACCCTTCAGCCACTGACCATCTTTAGTTACTGACTATACAATAGACTTAAGTACAGTTAGTTCGTTGTTTAGGGGAAATATATAAAACAATAGCAGTTTTATGAATATTTTATTCTCGAAAACAGAAACAAAATATTAAGTTTTTTGTTGGTTTTTTTGTTTTTTTTAGATATAAGAAAGGAGATGTAATATGATTGCCAATGAGACATGTTGTTTCAAATTCAACCACCTAAAATTAAAAAAAAAAGGCTTTTCAAAAATTAAGATAAATAATACCACTTGTTTGATTTTGGTTGTCATGATGTTCATAGTAAAAAGTAAAGTCCCCAAAATACTGAACTCCGAGAAAAATTCAAAACAGAAAGTCCCTAATCAAATGGCAAAATAAAAAGCTCAAACACATCAAACAAAGGGATAACAGCTGTCATATTCTTGACTTGGTACAGGCATTTTTTTATGTAGAAATGGTGATTGAACCTGGTTTTATGGCTAGCCAAAACCTCACTCTTTATGACAATGTTAAATATACCGCTAAAATGACATTATTACATTACGGGAATACAGTACAAATAGATTCAAGAACATTCAGGACAGAGAATTATATAGATAAATAATATAATAATACATTTCCACATGTAAATCACACATTCTAAATCTGAGATTAAAGCTATTGCAAAATGTAATCTCATATGCAACCACATAGTCATATTCCATTTCTTTGCATAGTGGAAATTATATTGTGTACATGCAATTTACTGTTATATAGCATCAAATATTAGCAATAAGTTGTTAATAAAACAATAAAGTATTGGTTTTCTAAATCAAATCCAGTAATACAGCACAAAAGTATATTAATCAAGCAGAAATCATCTGTTAGCTAATAGGTTATTTGTTATTACGTGGATATTTGCAATATTTGTTCACAGGGTTTTCTCTATATTTGTTTGTATTTATTACAAGATATATTTATTTATAAATGATATTAATATAATTAATTCAGTGTTTTTCTATGTGCTAAAAAAAGTGTTTTATGATGTAACAAATTTTGAAGCAAGACAAGATTTTGTCACTTTAATAATGATTTATTGTAATATTTTAGTGATTTATGTTTAATGCAAATCAGATAGAAAATTATAAGCTTAAATATAAATAAATGCACAATCCAGTTGTTATATGCTTGCAGAAGATAAAACTTTATCTATAAATGCGGGTTTTAATTTATGTGCAAAAACTTACGTTGTACAAGTTAGAACAGAATGTGATGCACAACATATGTTTAGCTATATCTATCATTGTATATGAGTGCTATTCGGGGTTCATTGTTTTTCCAACTTATATCATTACATAGGCTTCAGTATCTGTAGAAAGATTTTACCCATAATTCCTCTGTTATATACCTTTAACCAAAAAGGTAAGATTCCACCTTAAAATTGCACTTTATTATTATATATATGTATATATCATATATAGTATAAAAATATATATTGTCCTTTAATCATATTTATTCCTGAAGCTACAAGTAAGTAAAGAATAAATCTTCACTTTGAAATCATACAGTCACATTCACAAATTATCTTGCAATTTTTGTCAGATCTTATTCAATCTTGCCAGACATTCAGAAGCTTTCTAAACATTTTAAGATGTTGAAACCAAAACTGTTGAGGCAAAGTTCAGTTTAATTTAAAGCAAACTCTTCTGAGTTAATCTAATAATATGTTTAACCAGTCTTGATAAAATTCAGAATTAATTGTTCAGCTGCAAAAAAATTGGTGAACACTTGAATGATTTCTTCAAATTCACCTCACTCAAAGTGGATTTTCATTTTTTTTTCACAAAGTTTTTTTAACACTTTATATTTTTTTTTGTCACAAAGTTTCACAAATTTTGACAGATTTTTTTCTTCACATTTTTCATGATCAATATGATATGATATAATCTTGATTCATGCATGTTTAAAAGAACTTTTTCATGTAATTTTTTTTTTGATGATATTAAATGTTGCACTTGACAAAATATTTTTTTTGTTTTATGTACAATATCATTGACCATAATATACAATTTTGACAGATGTCAACATTTTCTGTTGAGACTTGTTTTCAGGCTCACCAGGGGTGCCTATCTCTTAAAAGTACTAAAGAAAGTAATTGCTAGTTGACTCCAGCCTTATAAGACCATAAAAGTCCTAATATACCCAGTAATTCTCTATTTATTCCATTGTTTTGTAACCTTGTTTGCAATATTGAACAATATCAATTTACTCTCCCCAATATAATTCTTTAATCATTGACAAAAATCATTGATATCTTCTCTCAAGTACCAAGTCTTCTGAATCTACGGGATAATACTGGAAAATTGTTATAATACCCACAATGCACTGTTTATTTCCATTATCCTATCATCAGACGGTGCTTGGTTCTTTTATTGTCCTGATTATACGGGTTAATAAAGATAAACCACTTACCACAGAAATTACATTCTACGCTTATTTGCCGTATGTAAACCATGCCTATTTGATGTGCGATCAGCGATAACCACTCGAAATCGGCAGTTAGAAACAATGAAGTGTGAAGAATTACATAATTTTTGTTTAATTTGTGTTAAAATTCACAAGTAAACATTGTAAATGAAGCAGAATTATTTGATGCAATCCAATAAAGTATCTAAAGGGTAAAGAACTTATTTCTTTGATTCTGTAATGGACTGCTTTAAATACCGTATATTTTACTTCGTAGGAAATTTAATGTTAGCGTTTCACAACAAAAATTTATATGGGCAATTTAAAGATACACATCACATTGTATACTATAGATGCTTGAAGTAAATATATAGGATAGCTAAAAGGTTTGAAAGCAGTTGGCTCTATATATTGTAGATGTAGACAGTCAGGACCGTCCTTGTTACAGACACCAAAATCTCAAAAATTGCAGTTTTGGTTCCTGACTATGTTGTTAGTTATTTAAGAAATGACTGTAATATTTTTTCTGTCTATTCGAAATAACATAAAAAATTTGGTGCACACTGAATAACGGCGTAGCTGGTTATTTAACAATGTGCACCACATTTTTATGTTATTTCGAACAGACAGAAAAAATATCACAGTCATTTCTTATAATTTAATTCTAAATTCCATTTTAAACCGTTGAAAACCATGAAAAAACGTTGATGACTTCACGGTCACATGACTAAATTATGTCTATGGGCTCATAACAAAATAACGTCAGCCAATCAGAAGACGTGTTACATCCAAAATTAAATTATGTAGTTTTAAACCTTTAATGAATGAAATGATGTTAAATTGAGGGAGATATGATTTAATGTCCTTATGTCAGCAATTTAGACTAATGAGTCTGTAAACTTCGCAAATCATTCATTTATTCTGTATATGAATAGATTTTCTGTTGTTTGGTACCTTAGTTCAATATCCACTTGTAGGCAACTTGTACTCACTTCAATCTTTTTGAAAGTAGTATTGTTAGGCAACATTTTGCCTATTTTAAAACCAATTGAAATAGCTGTTGGCATTCTGGATACTTTAATCATATTTGAAATGTTTTTTGAAGTGGACTACTTTCTATCAAATTAGACAAGATGGCTTATGTAATTACAATATTATATAATTTCTGATATCACAAAGAATTACCTCATCATTTGAAACAAATTAGTTATTGAGGTAGTTGACTTTTGTAAAATCGCTTTTTCAAGGTCAAGTAGGGCTTTGGGAAGCACTTTTGAATATTTCAATTTCTAATTGTATTTGCAAGTGTGCATGCCTATATCAGAGACATACACATGTATATATGTCTCTGCTTATATCCTGCATGAATATTTTGAAGTAGATATTTTGTTTTAATAGAACTACTTAAGATCAGCTCTTTTTTTAATCTTTTAATAGTGATTTTAGTGATTTTAGTACAGATAGTTCATATATGTATTAGGTAAAATTTTGTATGTACTTGTTTAAATAAGTAATTTTTTGTCTATTCAGAGTTGTCTTCTCTTTTCAGTGCTGTTGAGTATGGTGTCGATAGTGAAAACCTCAGTCTTTCAGCAATAAGAACTATCAGAGTGTTACGGCCTCTAAGGGCCATAAATAGAATTCCAAGTAAGTTAAACATGGCAGAATGCATAGATAGTATCAGTAAAAAGTAAAATAACAAAAATACCACACTCTGAGGAAAGTACTAAAAGGAAAGTCCCTAGGCAAATGGCAAAATCTCTAAAATACACTGAGGAAAGTACTAAAAGGAAAGTCCCTAGGCAAATGGTAAAATCTCTAAAATACACTGAGGAAAGTACTAAAAGGAAAGTCCCTAGGCAAATGGTAAAATCTCTAAAATACACTGAGGAAAGTACTAAAAGGAAAGTCCCTAGGCAAATGGTAAAATCTCTAAAATACACTGAGGAAAGTACTAAAAGGAAAGTCCCTAGGCAAATGGTAAAATCTCTAAAATACACTGAGGAAAGTACTAAAAGGAAAGTCCCTAGGCAAATGGTAAAATCTCTAAAATACACTGAGGAAAGTACTAAAAGGAAAGTCCCTAGGCAAATGGTAAAATCTCTAAAATACACTGAGGAAAGTACTAAAAGGAAAGTCCCTAGGCAAATGGTAAAATCTCTAAAATACACTGAGGAAAGTACTAAAAGGAAAGTCCCTAGGCAAATGGCAAAATCTCTAAAATACATTTTGTGTTGACAGTCTTTTACATTATTTTTAACATTTTTATGTGTTAAGCAATAACATTGTTGAGTTGAATGATGCTCTCACAAGTTATTGTGAATTTGTTGACTGATTATTTTTGAATCCAATGATAAAGATTTTTTTTTTTTTATGTCGGGTACTTTTGATAAATTATATGTTTTTTTGTATTTGATATGAAATAAAGCACTAAACAATTTATAATGCACTGCTGGCAAAAATTAAAGGTTAAAAGCATTACACGCTCTTATTCATCCTTTTTTTTAATTCCTCCGTCATTAATATATATTGTTTCAGCCTAGTACAGGCTAAAAAAACATAAAAAAAAAAATACTGTAGAAAACAAGCATAAATCAATCATGGAAAGGAAATACCAAATTCTCAGGTGCGGTTTATTTTAATTTTATAAGATATTAAATGCTTATTTTGTCATATTTTGTTTGTGAGAAAAGGTTGGTTGTGGGTTGACAAAAGCCCACTAGATAATCCAAAGACATAAATCTAGTTTAAGAAAGCTTATTGATGTATTGATGACTGAAAGTAGTTAGAAGCTCTATAATAGTACACTAACAACTTTTCTATAAATTAAGTGTCGTATCAGAATTTCTAAAAAGGTCATCATTGACATTGGCGACACTTAATTCCTTTATAGTTATAAAATTAAATGCTACATTGGGGAGGTTTTATTTTTCATCTATTAGAAATTTGGAGGAGTGTTTGTAGTATTTTTATTAATGCTTGTCGGGTAGTTAATGGCACTGTAAGACTTAAGTTAACTAGCAAACATCCTATAAATTCAGTGTTATTTCTGTTCATTCCTGAAAATATGTCATCATTGACATTGGAACACTCAATTCCTTTATACTGGTAATTATAAAACTAAATGCTCCATCAGGGAGGTTTTATTTTTCATTTATTAGAAATTTATACCCAACACAATTTAAGAATAATGTTTATTATTAAAATATCAAAACATATATATACTAATCTACACATAATATTAAAATAAACTGTAACATAACAGTACATATCTTTCTACATGACAAGACTATAAACACTATAATACATTATTGGCTTTCTTGGGGCTACTCATTCACTTAAAAAATTTGGCTTAATTTTAAAAATCTTATCAAAATATGAGAAAAAATGAATATTTCAAACTAATCAAAATATGAGAAAAATAAATTTAAAAAATTGTTCCTGAGGCGATCCCCAGGAATGAGCCTATTGTTCCTCGGCAGGAATGAACCTATTTCCTGGGGCGACCCCCAGGAATGACCTATTGTTCCTCGACAGGAATGACCTATTGTTCCTCGACAGGAATGACCTATTGTTCCTCGACAGGAATGAGCCTATTGTTCCTCGACAGGAATGAACCTATTTCCTGGGGCGACCCCCAGGAATGAGCCTATTGTTCCTCGACAGGAATGAACCTATTTCCTGGGGCGACCCCCAGGAATGAGCCTATTGTTCCTGGGGCGATCCCCAGGAATGAACCTATTTGTTCCTCGACAGGAATGAACCTAATTCCTGGGGCGACCCCCAGGAATGAACCTAATTGCTTCTGGGCGATCCCAGCGTAGTAAAAATACTACTTTAAACTACCTATTTGTTCCTCGACAGGAACCTATCTGATGTATTATTGAATTGGGGGAGTATGATTCCCCTGGAATTAAAAAGGCAAAAAATACACATATCATTTCTTTATGAGTAGCCCCTTAAACATGAAGTAAACAAATATGTACATTTCGAAAATAACAAACTAGAAATATAATAGAATCTTTCACAATGTAATATAGCAATTTCAAATCATTCTTTTTATAACATCAATTATAGATATATTTTAGACTTCGCTTGAGTGAATGCATGGAAAACACTCATCAGCTTATATGAGAACAAAAACCAACTACTCCGCTATATGAATATTCTTAAATGTTTAGTCAGAATTCAATTATATGGACCTGACTGTAACTAAATAACTCTTTCAGTACTTATAGCATATTATATCCAATCATGACCTGTAGACTAAATACCCAGTTAATGCACAGGTGTTGTAGGGGAAGGCGGGTGGGATAGCTAATTGTTCTTGCATCCGATACATCGATGCGTTCTCTCAATTTCATCAACAATACTCTAACCCCCCTCTAGGCACTATTCCTAATAATCTAAAAATAAATGTTATGCAATTGCCTAAGAATAGACTAAGATACTGCCTGCTAATCTTTGATGACAGATGCATTGTATTGTGTATAAACTATAATTTAATAAATCAAATTTCCTTTTATACCCAACACAATTTAAGAATAATGTTTATTATTAAAATATCAAAACATATATATACTAATCTACACATAATATTAAAATAAACTGTAACATAACAGTACATATCTTTCTACATGACAAGACTATAAACACTATAATACATTATTGGCTTTCTTGGGGCTACTCATTCACTTAAAAAATTTGGCTTAATTTTAAAAATCTTATCAAAATATGAGAAAAAATGAATATTTCAAACTAATCAAAATATGAGAAAAATAATTAAAAATTGTTCCTGAGCGATCCCAGGAATGAGCCTATTGTTCCTCGGCAAGGAATGAACCTATTTTCCTGGCGACCCAGGAATGACCTATTGTTCCTCGACAGGAATGACCTATTGTTCCTCGACAGGAATGAGCCTATTGTTCCTCGACAGGAATGAACCTATTTCCTGGGGCGACCCCCAGGAATGAGCCTATTGTTCCTCGACAGGAATGAACCTATTTCCTGGGGCGACCCCCAGGAATGAGCCTATTGTTCCTGGGGCGATCCCCAGGAATGAACCTATTTGTTCCTCGACAGGAATGAACCTAATTCCTGGGGCGACCCCCAGGAATGAACCTAATTGCTTCTGGGCGATCCCAGCGTAGTAAAAATACTACTTTAAACTACCTATTTGTTCCTCGACAGGAACCTATCTGATGTATTATTGAATTGGGGGAGTATGATTCCCCTGGAATTAAAAAGGCCAAATGAAATGAGTTCATTAATGAAAGAATGAAAGCCCCCAAGAAATAATAATGCTAAAAAAAACACATATGTAAAAATAAACAACATTACCAAAACATTAATTTCAAAAATGACACATTTTTTGTTGTGCTTTAGAAATAACCCTCTTATCAGTTCTTATATATCTGATATAACAGTCCGATGACCATCTACCAAGTGTTTGTATGATATGATCTTCAATTCCCGCTGCTGCCGCTGAAGTAGCAGCACCAATTCTGAACGAGTGACCACAGAAATCACTTTCCTTATAACCTAGGCGTATTAAAAGCTGTCTTAGATAGTTAATAAATGTTGCCCTGGATAATGGCCTACTTGAATCAAGTTCACTTTCAACAAATAAAGGAAAGTTTGCTAAAGCTCCCAACTGTACGCGATACTTCAAATACTTGTTCATAATATGCACTGGTCTAAATATATCATTTTCATTTATAGTTATCTCTACTCCTAATCGAAAAGGGTCAGTCTTAGATGTTTTTAGTTTAAGCACAAATCGATCATGTAGTTGGCTGATCTCAACATCATCAATTATAACGCAGTTCAGATAGTCGTCCTTAGTTTTGCAAGTGAACTCTCCACATCGAAGGAAACCAAAGAATGCTGTCACAAAAGCACATTGCAGCATTAGATCCATGAACGGTGAGAAAACGCCTGTTGATAGCAAGTTGCATAAACGTTTTAACACCTCTGAGGTAATAGGCAATCTGTTCCTAGAAACATTGTTTTGTGATTTCTTAATACCTCGCATGATATAAGGAAGTCTTTCTGTTCCTGCTGTAGGGTCATTAAGACCTGCGCGCAAGTAATGGTATCGTACTCCGGCTATATACATTTTAATAGTATCATGTTGCAAATTTTTACTATTCTTACAATGAGTTGCGAAGTAAATTAAATGGTCCTCAGAAATTGAAGGTAAACATATAATGGAGCCCTGTATCCCGCTCATGTTCATGAATGTTATAAAACTCTGTAAGGCTGATCTGTATGTTTGTTTAGTTCTCCGACATAAAGACAAGTCCCATAAATTACGTGCTTGTTGTTCTAAAACATCATTATTTGGGAAGGCAAGAGGCAAGGCACTGACATCTCTTCTGCATCCGGTGCTAGTATTCTGAATTTCTGCATCTGATAACGAGAAAGAGAGTCCGCAATATTATTGTTAATACCAGGAATATGTTGAGCATGAATAATAAAATGGTGTGTAGCTGCATGAAAAGTCAACTTTCTCATAAGTTTCATGATACTCTTAACTTTAGACCTGCCTTTCGAAATAATGTCAACTGTACTCATATTGTCGCAATGGAATAATATACGCTTCCTGTTCCAGTTATGACCCCACAAAACACAAGCCATGACTATGGGGTACAGTTCAAAAAATGCCATAGATGTTTGCTCATCCATAACTTCTAAAGGAAAATCTCCCTGGAACCACTGATTTTTGTAAAAACCTGCAAATGATTTTTGTGTAGCATCAGTATATAGTTCCATATCAGCGGCTTCCGTTATATTGTCGTTAATGAAAAAAGATACACCATTCCATTCTTTCAAAAATAACAACCACATATCCAAATCTAATCTACAATCCAAATTTAATTGTATTCTATGGTGAAGTTTCTTTGCTTTGGTTGATAAAGCAATAAGATGTGACACAAAGGATCTTCCATGCAAAATAACTCTTGAAGCAAAATTCATGTGCCCTAAAAGACTGAGGATTTCTTTCTTTGTACAATGTTTTCGGTTGCGAAAAGTCTCAATAAACTCACAAATTCTTTTAACTTTTTCTAAAGGTAGACGGGCTTCCATCAATTCTGAATCTAAAAATATACCTAGGTATTCAATAACTTTACAAGGCCCAACTGTCTTTTTAGCTGATAGAGGAATTCCTAATGAATCAAATATAGCCAACAAAGTCTCTTTGGTTTGAACAGCGTCAGCGCTTTGTGGCTCTATTACTAAAAAATCATCTAATAAATGAAGGATGTTTTTTATACAGTAATTGTTAGTAGCTATCCAGCACACTGCTTGCGAAATGTTGTCAAATATTTTTGGACTTGAACGTGATCCAAAAACTAATTGTTTGAAAAAATAATATTTGTTGTTCCATTTAATACCCTGATAAGGCCATAAATGAGGAGACACTGGAATAATTTTAAACGCATCAGTAATATCGGTTTTAATTAGCCATGCCCCTTGTCCTAATTTTTTAATGATGTCAACTGCATCGTCAATTTTAACATAGCTTAAAGAAAATTCCTCCTTATCTATTAACTCGTTTAAACTAGGATTAAGTTCGTCATCATGTGGCGCAGATAAATCTACTATGAGTCGTTTCTTTCTCGAGTACTTGCCTTCGGCTACTCCTATTGGATTAATACGAAAATGTTCGTACGGTATATTGTGAAATGGTCCGCATAAGTAACCTTTCTGAATTTCAGTATCAATTAAACTGTTGACACTCTCTGGCTGTGACATTGCTGATAGTAAGTTTTTGCATTCTATAGAAAATTCAGGTAAACATCTTAATCCTGTATGAAAACCATGTTTTAAACCATGAATCAAGTAATCAGTAAATTTGATATCAGGGTGTTTGATCAATTCATATTGTAATCTGTGAACGTTGATAGGTGTGAATAATGATAGATCAAAATTTTGTGTATCGTTTACCTCTTCCTGAACATATGCGCCCCACTTTTTTGGGGCCCTTCCTCGTTTTTTGACACATTGCATTCATTTAGTGAGTGGTCTTTCTTACATAGTAGACATATGTGAAGATTGTAACATTTTGCATATGTGCAA
Source organism: Mytilus edulis (assembly GCA_019925275.1). Classification (NCBI taxonomy): domain Eukaryota; kingdom Metazoa; phylum Mollusca; class Bivalvia; order Mytilida; family Mytilidae; genus Mytilus; species Mytilus edulis. The sequence continues at coordinate 41,334,078 of CM034356.1, read as the reverse complement.
CCTTTCTCTCCATTGTAATTGTTGCATACTTCTCTACCATTATGGTAAACTCTTGATCTACCATAAAAGTCAGACTTGGTGCCCTTTGTAGTCGGATAGTTGAGCGTACCCCTAGTACCTTCCTTATGAACTAAAGAGGGACAAAATCCTGTTAGATGCAGTGTGCTGTGACAATGTTCACAAGTGTTAGGCTTAAGATTAGCAAAAATGTTACAAAATAAAGCATTGTTACGCACAGACCAATCAACCATGATATTGTTATAAGTTAAATGTGCTGCAGATTGTAGGGAAAACTGCTTGTGATATTCATAGAATCCCCTGCCACCATATCTGGTAGCCATATCCACTATATCTCTTTCATAAAGATCAAGTTCATTCCGCCTCTGGGGATATGCTGAACACATCACATTTTTATAAATACTAAATGCTTGAACAAATTCCCCTATTGACAATGATCTATTCAATCTGGGATCTGGTTTATTGTGATACGGAAACTGTTCAATGTTATCGCTGCACAGGCCAGCGTAAAAGGGTATTAACAGGGATGCAAGATTAACGTCCCTACCTGCTGTAATGTTATTTCTTAGTTGGGGGGAAATAGTTTCCACCAAAGGCAGTGATTCTGCCGAATACCCGTAACAGGTACGTTTGTATCCTCTTGTATCAACTTCTCGGGCCTGGGCTTCACTTCCTGCAGCGGCGGTAGGAACATGCCTGTTGAAGGACGATGTCTGAAAGCTTTGCATAGCCGATTCAATGGAGTAGTTCCCTGTAGAACTGGGAGATGTAATTGGAACTGAAGTAATAGTGTTTTGAATAGGTTGACTGCCGTCGACAGAATCATTTACAACTGGAGATCTTGAGCAAGTTGATGGTACTATCGGACTTGTACTGATATTGTTATTTTGCGGAAGATTGTTGGTTAAAACAGTTACTTTATTATTCAAAGAAATAACATTCTGTTGTAGATTTTGAACATTGGAAGACAGTTTAGACACGAGATCGACTAAAACTGCCGTTCTGTCGTTATTGTTATTGTTTACATTTGGTGTTGCATTCTGGGATCGCGCACTACTCTCTTGAGGAATTGCTAACATGGTGTCATGGCCGCCGTCGCTTACGTCATCTACACTCGAAGTCGCTGGTCTCAATAAACGGACTAACGCCATTCTCTTAGCATTAGTTGGGAATGTAATGTTTTTAGATATTAACTCGGAACGGAGTCTATTTACAGTCCAGTTTTCCAACAATTCTGGATCATAGGGTGCCTGTCTCTTTCTACCTTGGCGTTTAGGACCCATGTTGTTCACAATGGAAAAAACGAACCTATAGTCTATCAATACTCAATAAGATATCCAAGCACTATTTCCATGTCAATTAAATGTTAATGTTTCGATACTAGATAAATTCGAACTATATGATTTGATAACAGTAGATATATAGCTAATTGTTCTTGCATCCGATACATCGATGCGTTCTCTCAATTTCATCAACAATACTCTAACCCCCCTCTAGGCACTATTCCTAATAATCTAAAAATAAATGTTATGCAATTGCCTAAGAATAGACTAAGATACTGCCTGCTAATCTTTGATGACAGATGCATTGTATTGTGTATAAACTATAATTTAATAAATCAAATTTCCTATCAGAGGAGTGTTTGTAGTATATTTAATATTGCTGGTCAGGTAGTTTAATGGCACTCTAAGACTTATAGATCACTAGCAAATTTTCTATAAATTCAGTGTTACGTAGTGTTATGTCTGTTAATTCCTGAAAATATGTCATCATTGACATTGGGGACACTTTATTCCTTTATAGCTTAATACTCTATTGGGGAGGTTTTATTTTTCTTTTATTAGAAAGTGGGAGGGATGGTTATAGTAATTTTATTATTGCTCATCAACAACTAAAATCCCCTGAGAATCTTTTGAAAAAGTTTTGACGTGGTTGAAACTAGAATTTTTAAGAAAATATGAATGAATTATGAAGTTCTCATTCAGAGAATATAAATGATCATGCAATATTACAGATTAATATCCAAAAGCAATAACAAACAAGTCATTTTAGTATGGCTGTATGTTCAATATTGTCTTTAGTTCATAAATGCATAGGAAAATCCATTCATTAAAAAGATAAAAATCTGAGTTTTTAGATATAATAAATACTAGAACACACCCGCGAAATCGCGTGCATTCAATGCGTAGTTTAAAGTATCAGTATGTAAAGTGTTGTTGGAAGAATTTTGTTAAATACAGAATGACTGGAGAATTTCAGCAAAAGTATCATAAGTCATAGGTTATTGGGGACAGGAAAATGTTTTTTTTTACCCTCCACCTTTATTTCCAAAGTTCCAAATTTTTGGTTTTCTATCAATTTCAATATGAACATACATTTAGTATGTTATGGACATTTATTTAAGTAAGGAGCCTGTAATTCAGTAGTTGTCGTTTGTTTATGTGTTACACATTTGTTCTTCGTTCATTTTTTGTACATAAATAAGGCCGCTAGTTTTCTCGTTTGCATTGTTTTACATTGTCATTTCGGGGCCTTTTGAAGCTGAGTATGCGGTATGGGCTTTGCTCTTTGTTGAAGGCCGTACGGTAACCTATAATTGTTAATTTCTGTGTCATTTTGGTCTCTTGTGGAGAGTTGTCTCAACATGGCAATCATACCACATCTTCTTTTTTTTTGTAATCAATGAATTTTGTAAAAGATTTAATGACTGGAGAATTTCAGAAAAAGTATCAAAAGTTCACATGAATAATTTTAGCGCTTATCTGTATATTATGAACATTCATTACTATATAAATAAAGCGTATTTACTTTCAATTCTAAGTTTACTAATCGATCCATGGTGATCATTGATATAGTATACAGACCCTCTCTATTTAATAAACTCTGTGACTGCCGCATAGCCAGAAATTAGTAGTGGTTTTGCTAATTAATATTCATAATATGTAAATGACAATTGTACCACGTGATAGTACTTTGAACTGGACTGGCTTGATAGGCTTGAGATCATTAAAATCTTTAAAACACGGATATTATAAGTTGCCCGTCACAGAGTCCTTATTTACAATCACTTTGATATTTCCGTAAAGTTGTCAGGCGGTCAAAATCAAAACAATAAACGCGAATTTAGTGAATTTTTCGTGCTTTCGTGAGTTTATTCTTCTTGAAATAGTGACATTTTAATTTTACGTGGGAACCTAGAGTTCAACGACTACACATACAAGGTTTGGACCTGCTTATTCTTTGGAAATTCAAGTTTCATATTTCACCCCGGCAACCTGTTTTTGTAATGACCATGTAAACCAATTTTCAACACTAAGTTTGCAAATTTGACGTTTCAGCCATTTTAGCCTGTATTTTACACTGCAATGTTAAAGCCTCTCCCTTCGATTTTTAAAATAGCTCAGGAACCTGTATTTTTGCAACAACAGTCATTATGTTTCGTTTAAATGGTGTATATTGTTGTGTATATTCATTTTCTGCCCCGGCAACCTGTCTATCATTTAAATTAAAATTAAAACAGACATTTTTTCAAATTCCCTATCATTTTAATGTAATTTCCGTGACCCGTATCCGATTTCTTTAGTATAATATTCAAATAAGCAAAGTGGCGTTGATTTCTGGATATGCGTGGATAGTAAACTTGAAAATGATAGCAGATAAAATTCTGAAAATACACTGTTCAAAGTATACAGAAAAACGCAAACCGGAAGTCTAATCTGACTTAAAATTTCGTACAATGACGGAACAATACCTGGATGCCTTTTTTCTCGTTTTTCTCCTAAAATAACTCAATCTGAATAATCATATGAATGGATGACAAATGCGACTATGCACTGTACCTATAGGACACAGAGGCGTGTTGATTAATTTATTGTGGAAAGAAGAGAAGCGACACCAAAAATGAGGTCTTCTCGTTTAATAGTATAGATTCAATAGAAATTATGTCATTTTTAATAACATTTGCTGCACAGATTTTTGAAACTCCATTTAATTGCAAAGATTTTTTTTGTACTTTTACAAACAAAATAAGCATGCTTTACAAACAAGATGTTGTGTTTGACATTTTCTGAGCCTAGAGATTATTTTGTTCTAGTCTCTAACCATTCCGGGGAAATGTCAATATTCATCAGTCCTTATAGAAAAAGTATCAATCAAGTTTTATCTGAATCTAATCAATCGTTTGTATTAAGCCAAGTTAAGAGATCGCTTACAGAGATAAATAGACTTGTGAAAGGTTGATATTTATAACGAGGATAGAGTAAGCTTTAAGGTTTTATATGACTTTGTATGTAATGTATTTGTTATCTTAGTATGTAAAGAGTGATTGGTACAAGTTAGAAATCGCTATAGAATCAATGTGCCAGACATTGATAAAAAAACAAAATGGGTTCAGTTATGTAACTTAACCAAATTCTTTAGAATGGCAAAGAAATTTAACTTTATTTGTAATGTAGGTTTTCATTGGTTGAAAGTAAGTTTTATTTGCCAGTGGTTGATGGGGTCATGTGTGCTGTTTGAATCATGATAAAGAGGTTTTTTCGATTTCAACAATTATACGCAACCTTAGGGCCTTCAACAATGAGAAAAACCATATGGTATAGTCAGCTATGAAAGGCCAAACATAAAAATAATTATGAAATAATGCAAAATGATAAAACTAACATTCTTATTTATAACAAAATAATTCACAAAAAACAAATATGACAGACGAGAGCCTGGAAATGAGGGGCGAAAGATACCAGAGTAACATTTAACCTTATAGATCAAAAATAAACTGACAACGCCATGGCTAAATAGGACAAAAGACAAACAGACAAATAAAAGTACACATGACACAACATAGAAAACTAAAGACTATAAGCAACATGAACCCCACCACAAACTGGGGATGATCTCAGATGCTCCGTAAGGGTAAGCAGATCTTGCTCTACATGTGGCATCCATTGTGTTGCTCATGTTATTACAAACACAGTAAATAAATTTGTAAGGTCACATTTGTGGAAAGGGATTTCGGCTACAGACATATAAAAGCTATACAATATTTTCCCAAATATCTCCAGTCCGTCCTGTGGTTACTAAATATTATCAAGAGTGTAATATATATGATGTATTTCTTTTCTTTTTCAGGTATGAGAATTTTAGTGATGTTGTTACTGGATACACTACCAATGTTAGGCAATGTGTTATTGTTGTGTTTTTTTGTCTTTTTATCTTCGGAATTATTGGTGTACAATTGTGGGCTGGAGTCCTACGTAACAGATGTTTCCTCAATGTTAGTGAAAATATTTCCTATGCACAGTAAGTAAATCTATACATAATTTATGATAAGTCGTGAAGTTAAGACACCATTCACCTAGTAAAATATCCTTAACATGAAAACTTTTAAATCATTTTCAGCAAAATGAACAAGTTTGGTACATTTCAACCTGTATCAATGCAAAATTGTACAAAATGTGAGCAAAGTACATTTCAAGTTTGTTGGCCTGTGCAAGAGGTAAAAAAAATCTCTTATTTTTCTTTGTCCAAGTAGAGACGCTTGGAATCCCAAACCAAAAGGGTCTGTTTTGCAAAGTTCACTAATTCAACAGTATTTAATTGATGTCACTTCAAGTCAAGTTCAGATGACTACTTAAACAGTACTTCTTACTAAGTCCTACTTATGAATGACAGTAAATTCCAAATAAATACCTTCGATCAGTTCATGAACATTAAGACAGTCTGAAGTAGTCTTAGGAATCATACTATATCTCCTTGTTTTTTTATATTGAACAAGTTCTGAAGATTTATAATACCGTTGTAATTTTTTGTACGTTCCTTGTCTTAATAGAGTATAAACTAAATATTCAGATTTATCCATAACAAATATAAGAAAAAAAAGATGTGTTATGATTGTCAATGAGATAACTCTCCACCAGAGACAGAATATGAAATAGAATTTAGCAACTATAGTCATGATAGTTGACTGTACAACTTTCAACAATGAGCAAATCCCATACCTCATGCTAGACTCATAATATGAAAGAAACCAGATCTATCTCATGAATGATCTATAAATTATTTATTACTCTACATATGATGTGACCTTTATCGCCATGCACACCACACCATGTTGGGATGACAGTTACCGTGGACACCAATCAATACCTAAACTAATTGAAATGCTGACACAATTTTAAAATTGACAGGAGATTAGATGATCAGAAAAATCTATTTTGGCTCGTCAGACTTAAATAATCCACCTAAACTTATGTGATGATTGTTGCATGATATTCATGTGAGCAGCATGTGACATAACTGCTTGGCTAATATGACTGGTCTGAGCTATAGGCTCCATGAAACATGTTGTCCCTGAACAAAAATGAATCTGTTCTGTTATATTTCCTTTTAAGAGATAAAAGTTAATTAAGATAGGAAAAATAATGAAATTAAACTCAACATTACATAGAAATGATAATTTGTTTTGTAAAAATTATGTTGAGTAAATAAGCAGATCGTATAAGTGGCAAATTCATGAATTAAAAATCTGAAATTTGATTATTAAAGATTATTCTCATCACTTTGAACCCAAATGTATAAGTTTAATGTGCCAAACATTCTCACCTGTCCTTTACCTAATTTTGGGATCAACTTCAATTTTTAAGATGAGGTTATGTTTATAATAGCTTATTTGTGATGGGTCACCAATATTTGACCAATATGCAGATAAAATATGGCCTTGTTCTCATTTTCTTCTTAACTTTTAAGAATAAAGTCTGTTCCTTCATAGTAACTTTAAATGACAGGTCAACAATGTCATATCATATCTCTTAACCTCATTTTCATGCTTTTACACCCATTGGAGTGGTCAAATTTTGGTATTTGATTTAAATGTGTATTTCAGAAATAAGAGTTTTTTGCTTTTAGAATATTTAAATATTGCAGCAGTCGACACCTTTTAGTGATTACATGTCTCTGTGCATATGATTTGACCTTAACATTAGTTGTAGATTTATTTCATTGACCTTTAAAATAATTCAAATTTTCAAATTTTATACTTATTTTACAAAATTTTATCAGAGTTACAGCCCTCTGAGTGATGAGAGGTGAAAGATAACAGAGGGAATTTCAAATACATTAGTCAAAAATAAACCTGACAACACCATGGCTAAATAGAAAAAGACCCCAAAAAATTGTACACAAAACACAACATAGAAAACTTTTTGTACAGGGCTTATTGTTTTTGTACAGGGCTTATTGTTTATGTTTGGTTGTACTAGTTTAAATTCTTGTAGTTTTAACTGCTGTGAATAGGAGGCCCTTAGCTGACTTGCCATTTTCTAATTCATTTATCAAATGAATAATAGAATAAAAAACCAAATACAAAAATTACATGTCGTAAGTTCATTCCAATCACAAAGACATTAGTTTGATGGTACAATTCCTAAACCAAACAATGAATGGATTCCTAATAGTTACTAAGGTGTTTCAACAGTTCAAAGTCCACATTAGACGGAAGTTAGAGAAAACATTAAGAGATGTTTCTTTCCTTTGAAATAAACATTACCCACATAATTTACAAATAAAAAATAATATATCCCAGGTCGAAGTCAGTAGTCAAGGACAGGACAGGCAATAAAATAATTATACAACAAACAAATTTAATTCCTGCGAGTACGACATATACAATATGTCTAAAAGGTTTTTTGTGTTTTGATTTGGTACACAGAATTTCACACCTGGAATTACGACAAGATTATGATTTGTTACCGTTATGTTAGTAATTTGTTTCATGAAAGGTTAATCGTGAGGCATCTTAAATAATAGTAGATTAATACTAAGTAATTTATTATTATAGGTAAATGTATGAATTGTTTGCATAAGACGGAAATTTGAGTAAAAACAAAGAAATGATTTCCGCTGTGAAATGTAAAAACAATAGCTGCAACTCTTTTCACAAAAAAAATATATGAATTAGAATTGATTGTAAGTTATACCGAAATGTGTATGACTTACGATAATTTTAACCCATACCGGTAAGTTGTTTTTTATGAAAAGAATTGCTGAATCTTAACAAAGAAGTCATAATGCAATCAGATTCGTCCTGCAGGTTCTGTTGAACTCCAAACATTATTAAGATCCAAATGCACTGTAAAAAGAAACTTCGACAGTCTATCATGCATGTAGCTTAGAAAGAAAAAATAGAAACTGTAGAAGGCTAGTGGCCTTATAAATAATTTAGTTACTTAAATTATGTTAAATTTGTTTCCTTTTGGAATTCCTACACATGAATAACTATTGATAAATTGTGATAAATAACACAGAAATGCATGATGTTAGATTTAAAAAAAAAAAAAAGTTTATGGTTTACCGACATGCATTTAAAGCTCTACCTGCATGGCTAGTAAAAAGTAAAGTAATGAAAGATGTCAGTGTGCTAGCAACAAGTTTGTTGAAAAAATAACTGAGATATATTCTTTTCTTTTCAGAGCAAATTTAAGTCCTTATTATATTCCAAAGAAACTCCTAAATGTACATTACGACTATATATGCAGTAAACCAGGAGAATCAGGAATGAGGACATGTGACAGTTTCCCGCTTTATCAGTACGAAGGAATAGGGTGTAACGGAACTGCTAAAATGTACAGCAATAATACACCCACAAATAATTCTTGTGTAAATTGGAATCAGTATTACACCTATTGTACTGCAGGGGATAAAAACCCCTTTCAGGGTGCTATTTCATTTGACAATATAGGATTAGCTTGGGTAGCTATATTTCAAGTAAGTTATTTGTTTACTGTATAATATAAGATTGATGTAAGGAAATTTTGTAGTATAATAACATAAAAGCAACTTCTTTCAGGGTGCTTTTTCATAGGATTTATTGAGCTTAATTGGGTAGCTATATTTAAGTAAGAATTTTACCGAGTCATATTAATATAAAAGAGCAACACAAATTTAGCTAGTAAGAATAGCAGTAAAAATATATGTAAAGCATGCAGACAAGGACAGGATATCTAGCATAACAAAATGTGCAGTATGTTGCATAATAACATGTGCAATGTATTATAAACAAACCAAGTCACATTTTGCTGTTTGAATTTTTTTTTTTGAGAAAGTGCACAGTATATGTACTTATAACCTAACAGTACTTTTTTCATTGTCATTGGTTGTAGAAATTCTATGGTCTTGAGGAAACGATGATAGTCCGTCGGAAGGGGACAATAAATGGCTGACCCGTGTTAAGAGAGAGCCATATCTCTTGCACGTTAAAGACACCTTTGTAGATTTCGAAAAAGAGCAGGCCAATGCCGCTACAAGGCAGCACTCGCACCCGCAAAGTGGAAAGGGATTAATATAAGTTGCAAAACTTGTTTCCCAATCCACTATAAATAAATATGTTTAAACTAAGGATGACATCAAAAGTTCAATGTAGGATAAAAAACTTAATTCACATAGTTTTTCACAGACCCCCCCTTTGACTTAATTTGGGAAAAAATTGATTTACCTATATGGATATATGTAAAATCGATTTGGATTAACAAAACTTGCAGCAATGTTGACCCCCCCCCACCCCCCCCCCCACCCCCCCCACCCCCAAACTATTTGATTTAAGTTTTTATCCTACATCGATCTTTTGATGTTGTCCCTTAACTAAACTTCTATCTTCTTTATAGTTGTCTTATAATTGATTGTTACTTAGCTATTTGTTTACTTCATTATAAGAACTGTACAGCATTTCACAAGTGATGGTTTAACTAGAAATAAAACTGTTGAGCACTTTAAAGTGTTATCACATTTATCTGTAAATGTTTGTTTACAGTTTGAGTTAAACCATGGAATATGAGTGCTCATCTTTGATCTCCCATGGGTTATTGTCCAATCAAAAGTCTCAATTAATCTGTTACTAGATTTTTTGTCCAATCAAAAGTCTCAATTGAACTGTTACTAGAATTATTGTCCAATCAAAAGTCTCAATTGAACTGTTACTAGAATTATTGTCCAATCAAAAGTCTCAATTGAACTGTTACTAGAATTATTGTCCAATCAAAAGTATCAATTAAACAATTAAACTTAATTTACTAGAATTATTGCCCAATCAAACATCTTCAGAGAGCTCAAATACAGGAGATGGATTTTCTTTTTTATAAGCACTTTGATCAGTAACAGCTTTTAGTTTTTTTCGATAGAAATATTTACCCCTTGAAAAAAAAAAAAATTTTTAATATCATTTTCTGATCATGTTGGTTGACCGTTATGGAATACCGTTTCACAAATGATATCGGATATGTTCCTTACGTCGTAACTACAATCCCTTCCTTTCATGAATGTGACCTACCGAATAGACTATTTACCGGATTTGTTATCACATAAGCAACACGACGGGTGCCACATGTGGAGCAGGATCTGCTTACCCTTCCGGAGCACCTGAGATCACCCCTAGTTTTTGGTGGGGTTCGTGTTGTTTATTCTTAAGTTTTCTATGTTGTGTCATGTGTACTATTGTTTTTCTGTTTGTCTTTTTCATTTTTAGCCATGGGGTTGTCAGTTTGTTTTAGATTTATGAGTTTGACTGTCCCTTTGGTATCTTTCGTCCCTCTTTTAAGAAACATCAAGTCTTTTGCTATCTTTCTGCTGCATTTTTTACATGGAGAAAATGTCTTAATATCTAACACTTGTGGTAGATCTTATCCCAGTTGTTTATTTATGAACAAATCGAAAAAAAATTAGTGAAATAAAAAATATTTTTTAGAGTGCAATGTACAGCGTTGACTGTAAAGTGCATTTGTATTAGCATTACAGACAGCCAAATAGGCTTATGATGCACTCTTAGGTTAAACTGTACACAAACAGATATACGAAAATGAATTTAACTGTTATAGTGCCTAGACCTTTGGTATTTAAAATGCAAGAAGGAAGTCTTTTCTTATATTTGAGCATTCTTAAATAAAGATTGATTAAGAATTACTCTTATAAACTAATGTCATCCTTTGAAGAGAGTTTTTATTTACTGCTATAACAATTTAAGCTTTGTTAATTTTACGATGTAAAGTTTAATAAACCAGAGATTTTGTTTCAGTAGTCTTCTAAAATGTTACCGTAGATATAAAAAAAAAAGATGTGGTATGATTGCCAATGACACAATTCTCCACCAGAGACCAAATGACACAGAAATTAACAACAATAGGTCACAGTACAGCATTCACCAATGAGCAAAGCTGATACTGCAGCTATAGAAGGCCCCAAAATGACAAATGTAGAACAAACGGCCTAATTTATGTTAAAAAAAATGAACAAATAAAAAAATATGTAAAACATAAACAAACGACAACCACTGAATTACAGTCTCCTGACTTGGAACAGGCACATACGTACAGAATGTGGCGGGGTTAAAAATGTAAGCGGGATCCCTACCCTCCCCATGACTTGGGACAGTGGTATAACAGTACAACATAAGAAAAACTATAAAAATACATTGTTAACTGTAGAGTACATTTGAATTAGCATAATGATTCAGATAGCCATTTTAATAGGCTTGTGATGCACTCTCATGTTTCAACTGTACATATAACAGACATCAGGAAATGAGTTCAAATATTACAGTGCCTGAACTTTGGTATATGCAAGAAACAGTTTAGAATGTTGTAGGAAGTCTTGTCTAATACTTGAGCATTCTAAAATAAAGTTACCTATATACACAATTGTTATTACCAGTAGAATAACTCTTAGACTTAAGACCTCTTTTAGAGTGAGTTCTATACTTCTAAAGAATTTAAGCTATGTAAATTTTATAATGCAATATTTCATATGCTAGAGATTTTGTTTAAGTCATTTTTTTCCTCTGAAAATATGTAGCTAATTTGACTGTAAAGACTTTCTGAAGTGTGCATTAGCAACATGTGATATTTTTTTTTAATTTTCTGACTTAAAAATGCACTTATTGAAAGTTCAGAAACTTGAATTTGAATTAACTAGAGAGAAAAATTAAAGCAGTGTTCAATAAATTTTATTGCATAACCAGCTTAAACTAAGAATTTTAACACTAAGGTTAAACACCATGGTCCTTAATTTGATAATAAACTCTTTTGCTATCCCCCATCACAGATATATTACATTTTGATTGGCTATTAATTTTAACAGGATTGGTTCAGTAGTATAAACTGAACTTTGTTATGAATCGCAGATCAACATGTCACAAGAAATCCTTTAAAAATGCACAAACAGAAACCCAATCCATAATGCACTTGAAGGTCGCACACAAATATCTAAAAGATAGTAGTAAAAGGAAACAGAACTGAACAAATAAAAAACTTTCAAGCAAAGAATAGAATGAATACTAGAAGTTAGGTTAGGGTAATTCACAATAAGCAAGTGATATCATCAGGAAGTAGGGGCTTTAAATATAAGGATTAGCACATCATGCTTTACATGCATCATCTTATGTTTACAGCTACATGTAAGTCATGAAGCAAAAGAGAGCAAACAACATTATACTTTCAGTTGAAATTTTATGTATGATATTATAAAATTTAGAATGGAAATGGGGAATGTGCCAAAGAGACAACAACCCGACCATAGAAAAAAACAACAGCAGAAGGTCACCAACAGGTCTTCAATGTAGCGAGAAATTCCTGCACCCGGAGGCGTCCTTCAACTGGCCCCTAAACAAATATATACTTGTTCAGTTATTATACATAGTTATGAATGAAAGGAGATTTGGGTTATATTGAAACAGCAATCCATCAGCTATAAAAAAAACAAAAAAGACACCAGGAAGTGAATAAGCTCAGTTTTCAACAATAGAGTTTTTACCAGCTGTCATGCTCTGAATAATATATAAACATGATAAAAGTTTGAACAAAATTAACAAAGTCTACCAAAGATCTGGCTACCATTGCATTAGATTATCAAGTGTTAAAACACTTAGACAAATACTTACAAGGTGTAATGACTAGTGAAAAGTATATTTGTATTTAACATAAGTTTCTATAAAATCACTGGTATCATACCCAGTAACTGCATGCATTATATATAATGTCAGTGCTTGTGAAGAAAAGAACAGGGTTGCTCACAATGTGAAAACTGCAGTCTGTACACCAAAAAGAATTCACATATAGAGTTCTATTTTAATTTATACAGAGCTTTATAATTGAAAATAAAATTCTGGTGTACAGTCAAAATAATGTTAGTAAATTAAATCTACGATCTTTTTGCCTAGGTCAATATTTTTTACTTATTTGAATCATTTGTATGTGTAGATATTAATAAATCAATTACATTTTTTTCCATTTTACTAAATATATAATTTTATTTTTCAGGTAATTAGTTTAGAAAGTTGGGTGAATATTATGTATTATGTACAAGATGCTCATTCTTTTTGGGACTGGTCTTATTTTGTAGCTTTAATTGTGGTAAGTAGTTTATAATCACTTTTCAAATGTTGGGAAAAAAACTAGGCCCCCTCATTAGGGGGTTAGAACCCCCCCTATTTTTGGTCGATCAATGCATTTGAATAAGAGCATATAGTTGGAACCCCCCCCCCTTTACTCTGGGTTGGGAACCCCCCCTTTTTAAAATGGCTGGATCCGCCACTGACCCGACTATCTTAAAGTGTGAAATTTAGACTAGTGACCTATCAAAATTTGCAAGTCTTCAATACTGTTAGCATTAAGAAACTGCTTCCATTGATCCTTCAAAAACAGATGCCAACAATAACAACTTGTTAGGTTTAAATGTGTTTTATGTTATTTCAATCTTAATCATCAATTTCTTCTGTTGAAACCTTTAAGATTTTTCTCAGTACCGTTTTGTTTTTATAAAGGGACATAACACCACTACTAACTGTGTATGAAATAAGCCCTGCCTCCCTTCTAACCTAATATAAAATATACACGGTTTCCACACAGACGCTTTTAACCAATCACATTCCTAGAAATGTATAGAAGGTAAGATAATAAATAAAACAGCCCTAGATTATTAAATAATCAAATAATCATGAAATATTTGGGGCTGGTTATCAAATATTCACTTTAAAAACGGTCTAGTGATCACATAACCAAAAACCACATGAGAAGGCTCTAAAACGTATTGTCAACCATTTCTTTTATTTATCCTTAAAGAATATTGACATTTATGATAGAAAATTAAAAAAAAAAAACAGCATTTTACAGAAAATTGAGTCTTTGAAAAATTTAATTAATTGGTAAAATGATCTATAGTATTATAGAAATGTTTACAAAACACCTCGGAAATTTAGTGTATGGCATAGAAGATTATATAAGTAGATTTTGCAATGTCAAGTTTTAGTGAAATGACTTTAAATGTTAAAACAAATTCGAGAAATGTTTTATATTAAAATTTGATTTGGAATACTTAAAAAATTACCACTGGTTCTTCAATTGTCACACATTCCTGAATATAAACTAAGAATTCCAATTTCCTAGGACAAAAATATATGGTTTAACTTCATTCTGTAAAAGTACCAAAAGTAAATGTAATAAGATACTGTCAGTCACTAAATGTCTTCCCACCCTCGCCTCTAATGCTTTTCCTACAAAATAACGTTATCATAACTACATTGTCTATAAATCTTATTATTTCAAAAGTTACTTTGTGGAGGTGTATGTATTCAATGGTAGAAATGACATTAATCTAAATGGAATATCATTTTAAGTACATAACACTTGGGGAGTATTACTTTCTTTGTTTCATTTATCTCTCCATTGGTTATGAAATTATTCCAGTTCTCAACGGTCTTGTTAAAATTGATAGGGTGTAGCAATTTTGAACTAGGAATTGAAGTACCATTCACAGAAAAATGTTGGGGTTAAATTGTGGTAGATTTTTTATTGAAAATGTTGATAATGATATTAATAATAATTCTTTATTTATAGAGGGTTTTATAGTTTATAACACTAATCATCCCTGAGGCCCTCATGAAATGCAATGAAATGAAATAAACAAACAATTTACAAACATTCAAACTAACACACACATGAGTGTAGTTTTGTTTATCTAAAGCAATATTTTAAAAATGAAGTGCTGTCTAGATTTTTTGTTATAATAGGTATATAAAAATAAAAAGATGGGAATTATTGCCAATGAGACAACTCCCCACAAAAGATCAAATGACACAGAAATTAACAACTATAGGTCACCATACAGTCTTCAACAATGAGCAAAACCCATACCGCATAGTCAGCTATAAAAAGACCTGAAATGACAAATGTTAAACAATTTAAAAGAGAAAACTAATGGCATAATAATATGTACACAATAATAACATGTATAATAGTATTTATTTTAAAACAAATAAGTTTTTCTCGGTACATGTATTTATTGCCATATTAGTTTTGAAATGTTGATTATGGGCTTGTTGAAGGAAGTACGGTGAATTTAAAGTTCTTATCTAAGCTCGTTGTTTGGTCTCTGCTGGCGATTTGTCTCATATTAGCACTGTGTATGAAAAGCTGTTTTATAAATATTAAGATGATGACATAAAAATGGAAGTTACAGTAACAAAAAGAATTGCTACCTCTTTATGAGTTTGAGCCTAAAAATAAAAAGACAGAAAAAACAAGAATATAAATATCAGATTGCATGTCAAGCGTGTTTTGTGCATTGAAGCGTAATGTTCAAGTCATTGACAGACCGACTATTGTAAAGACAAATAAACGATCGGGAAGGGAAATTACCACATTTTTTTCTAAAAAAACCCAAAGGAGATCAAACAGAAAGACACATATGATAAATGACACTCAATATCAACTCATAAATCAAATATTCTTTCGACTTTCAAATCTTTTTGAAGTGTTTAAAACATTTAAAAACAAATGACAGAAAAATTAACATCATGAGCTATATTTATATGCAGAAACCTGAATTAAAGTGTTAATTTATTAATAAAATCAGAAAATGCCAAGTTTTTACGAAGAACAAGTGAATCTAGTTCGTTTGTCTAATGAGGTGAAACTCTAGAATCAACTTGTACTTGTAGAGTTAAAAATAGTCAAAAACAACCATCAAACAAATGAGTTACAATGACAACATGCTAATTTGAAAATTTCAATAACAGAATTAATTTTGAAAAAAATAATTAAAAGTCTGATTGAAAATGATATTGATCTACATGTATGTACAATTTATCATTTTGTTTTTCTGGTTGAATTATATATTAGATTACAGGCTCCATTAAATCCATTTTGATTCCAGCTGGGGGAAAAAAGTTTGTGTTTACTGTATAGACTGTTAACAAATGTTTCAAGAGTGAAATATTGAGGAAGATGTGGTATGATTGCCAATGAGACAACTCTCCACAAGAGACCAAATGACACAGATATTAACAACTATAGGTCACTGTACCGCCTTCAACAAAACAAAGCCCATACCGCATAGTCAGCTATAAAAGGTTCAGAAATGACAAATATAAAACAATTCAAACAAGAAAACTAACAACCTAATTCATGTACAAAAAAAAATGAATGAAAAACAAATATGTAACACATCAAGAAATGACAACCACTGAATTACAGGCGCCTTGACATGGGACAGTATGAATAAACCCTAACTATAATTACTTTTCTTTCATTTCAGATTGGTTCTTTTTTTATGATAAATTTATGCCTAGTTGTGATAGCGACCCAGTTCTCAGAAACTAAGAAAAGAGAAACTGAGCGTATGATGCAGGAACGTAAACGTTTTCAGTCGTCAAGTACTTTGGCCAGTAATTCAGAACCTGCTGGATGTTATGCAGAAATATTAAAATACGTTGCACATTTAGGACGGAGAGCGAAGCGGAAAATCTTAAAAATGTATTACGATGCAAGAGGAAAGACTCATCCACGACATAAAATAAAACCTCAGTTAGCATTAGGGAAGCGAAAACAGAGCAAAGGTAGTGAATCTGCACAGAGTCATGCTTGTAATAGTTGTTCGCACAGATTTAACTATTTTTATCAGTTTGTTAACAATCAGAATGACCCACATATAAGTCGTCGCAACAGTAGTCCTATAGCTCCCCGCGCATCACCTGAGATGAGTGACCTAGACTCTATATCGTCACCACGTTGTACTAACTTTCTAACAGTGCCAGGCTTTAACAGCATGAACCCCTCGTCTGAATCTATTAACACGCTCGCTTTTACTGCCACAGACACGCTATCACCTCCATTGCTCAAGCCTCGTATATCATCGCCAAATCATTTAGCACCGCCGCATGGCAGCATTAGTAGAACTCCCTCTATAAATAGTGAATGTAGTAAGAAATTACCATGTGTGCCTGAGTTACTAGTTATACGTACCCCTAGGAGTACGCCAATGCACCAGTCTCATAGTCCAAGTAACACCAAGAATCATAATAATCACACTTATAAGGGTAAGTTTAATCAGTATAATCATTCTTATAAGGGTAAGTTTAATCAGTATAATCATTCTTATAAGGGTAAGTTTAATCAGTAGAATCAATATTACCAATATAATCAGTATAACCATGCTTATAATATGTAACACACTTATCTTTGCTTTGGCCACTGGAGTTCGAATTACCGATAAATACCAATTAAAAGTCACAAAAATTGATTTATTTGATGAAAGCTTACTCTTTCAGTAAAATGTATGTAGGGTAATGCAAAAGTCTTTTTCAAGTTTAAGGAAAAGCAATCTGTAAAAAGAGTTTTGGTGGCCTAAGAATTGATATATGGCGAAGTAAAATATCATAGGCAGGTTCTAGTGATGGATATTTTTTTTACATCTTTTATCTCGGTAGTGCTTTTAGCACTTTTCAAGTTTGAAGTACATTGATTATAAACTGGAAAGAATTGACTGATAAAATCTTCTATGAGGAAGCACTATTTTCCTGTCGATGATATTTTACTTGAATTATCTAACAATGTACTTATATTATGCATTTATGTGATAAATATATTTATGTATGATATATAAACATATTACATGTTGTTTGGTAGATAAATAACCATTGTTGTTAATATATAGCTTAATGTAAAGCTTTTGTGTAAATATCTGAAAGGAAATGGGTTTAAACCATTAGCAATATGTATAAGGATTCTCTTACAAAGAAAGTGTTGATTCCAAAGTGTATTACAGCCCCCCGGTAAACAAAATAAAGAGATTGTTTTATAGTGTAAGGGTAGTTAGGTTAAGAAATATGAACGTTATCGGTTGGCCCTTATTTGGCCTCTCAGTTTCCAAAAATAGTAAAAATGATTGTGATTTAGATACTTCATTTCATGCAGCTGTCATTAAATTCTGTCATGACATGTGTTTAAGTTACACATTTTGAAATTCTTGTTTTCGACCTAAAAGAGCCATCTTTAAAGTGGGGCATTATGTTTTCCGTCTGTGTGTCGATTCTTTCGATCGTCCTTTCGTCTGTCAGTCCATTAGTTTGCTCATTCGTTTGTCCGTCTGTACCCCTTCAGGTTTTTGATCAAGGTAGTTTTTGATGAAATTGAAGTTCAATCAACTTGAAACTTAGAAAACATGTTCCCTATGATATGATGTTTTTAATTTTTAATGCCAAATAAGAATTTTTACCCTAATTTCACTGTCCACTAAACATAGAAAATGATAGTGGGAGTGGGCTATATATGTACTATGGACATTCTTGTAAGATATGAGCTAAGGCCATACCCAAAAATCAATTTTACCAACATCAACATCTTTTTAGCTCACCTGGCCCAAAGGGCCAAGTGAGCTTTTCTCATCACTTGGCGTCTGGCATCCGTCGTTGTCGTCCGTCGTCGTTAGCTTTTACAAAAATCTTCTCCTCTGAAACTACTGGGCCAAATTGAACCAAACTTGGCCACAATCATCATTGGGGTATCTAGTTTGAAAAATATGTGGCGTGACCCGGTCAACCAACCAAGATGGCAGCCACGGCTAAAAATAGAACATAGGGGTAAAATGCAGTTTTTGGCTTATAACTCAAAAACCAAAACATTTAGAGGAAATCTGACATTTGGTCAAATGTTTATCAGGTCAAGATCTATCTGCCCTGAAATTTTCAGATGAATCGGTCAACCTGTTGTTGGGTTGCTGCCCCTGAATTGGTAATTTTGAGGAAATTTTGCTGTTTTTGGTTATTATCTTGAATATTATTCTAGATAGAGAGATAAACTGTAACCAGCAATAATGTTCATCAAAGTAAGATTTACAAATAAGTCAACATGACCGAAATGGTCAGTTGACCCCTTTAGGAGTTATTGCCCTTTATAGTCAATTTTTAACCATTTTTCGTAAATCTTAGTTATCTTTTACAAAAATCTTCTCCTCTAAAACTACTTGGCCAAACTAATTCAAACTTGGCCACAATTATCTTTGGGGTATCTTGTTTGAAAAATGTGTCCGATGACCTGGCCATCCAACCAAGATGGCCACCACGGCTAAAAATAGAACAGGGGTAAAATGTAGATTTTGGCTTATAACTCTGAAACCAAATCCTTTGAGAGCAAATCTGACAAGGAGTTAAATTGTTAATCAAGTCAATATATTTCTGAACTGAAATATTCAAATGAATTGGACAACCAGTTGTTGGGTTGCTGCCCTCCAATTGGTAATTTTTAAAGAAATTTTGCCGTTTTTGGTTATTATTATAGATAGCGATAAACTGTAAACAGCGTGGTGTTCAGCAAAGTAAGATCTACAAATAAGTCAACATGACCTAAATGATCAATTGACCCCTTAAGGAGTTATTGCCCTTTATAGTCAATTTTTAACAATTTTCATTATTTTGGTAAATTTATGTAAATTTTTACCAAATATTTTTCTCTGTTACTAATGGGCAAAGTTCATTATAGATATAATTGTAAGAAGCAAGAACGTTCAGTAAAGTAAGAACTTCAAACACATCACCATCACCAAAATACAATTTTGTCATGAATCCATTTGTGTCCTTTGTTTAATATGCACATAGACCAAGGTGAGCGACACAGGCTCTTTAGAGCCTCTAGTTTATAAAGTTAGCCTAACTAATTAGTTACTGTCTTGTTGACCTTTTGTTCACAAATCCTCTTTTATTCATAAGTATGTCTTTATTTGGCAGATGTCTTATAGATTTTTATTCATAAGTATGTCTTTATATGGCAGATGTCTTATGGATTAAAGAGACTCTTCATTGAACTTCAAAGCTTACTATAATATTTCCTCAAAGGAAATTGAATGGTAAATTACGTAATCTCAGCGTTTCTCCTCATTTTCTTGAAATATTTGCACAGTATGAGTGATTGAAATGTCATAACATTGTTATTCTTTACTCATTTATTAATATATCGTGATTTCTACTTTTCCTGCATTATGATCAAATACGATGTAGTCTTAAAAAAAAAGAGTCTGGTTTTTGGACAAAATAATGAACCTTATAATTCTCCTTTCGTTGTTTGGTCATGGTGCTAATTTTCTTTTAATATGATCGAATATGCTGCAAAAAATTGACAAAAAATATATAAAGTCATGGATAGTATTAACAGTTTTGTTACCATTTTATTGAATTTGATTTGACAACTGGATCAGAACAATTGTCGAGTTTCACACATTTGTCCAACCTGTAATTGTTATTGAATAATTTCCATAAATTGTGAAATGTTTTTTCTCGATAGTATTGTCAGTTAGGGCAAGTGGGAATTTTATTGAGTGGTATTTATAGAATAATGAAGTGTACTTTTGAGGATCTACTCTGGACAATTCGGTTTATTTGAAGATAAATCTGTTTCGTGTCATTGATTGAATCTTTATTTGCTAACATATAATATGTATTGATTTTCTTTATACAGTAAAACCTGTATAAACCGGCCGGCGACGGGACTATGAAAAAGGGCCGGTTCGGACAGTGAGCCGGTTTATTCAGGTTTCCGTTTTGACCGGAAGTTAATGACTTGTGACGTCCGACATTTTGCATGTAAAAGTTCTCTCTGATTGTTAATTATATCTGATAAATTAAAATACTTTCACGTTGTTTTTCATTTTGCATTTGTATCATAATGCTCGCGTTGTTTGGATTGTAAGACGAGAGTTTCGATTTACACTCATGATCAATAATTTGAAATGTTGGAATGGCCGATTAAAAAGCCAGAATATTATCAAACGTAATTTCATCATTTTCGAAACGTTGTCGTACAGTGTACAATATCCATTGATTGTTGTCATCCGGGTGTTTTTCATTATCAAGGTCATTTGTTTAGGGGTTCACAACAGGGAACCCAGGATTTTGAAATCACGATGTGAATTTCTGACTCCGCGATTTTAATTTGTTTATCCAAGTTAAAACGTAAGTTCAATCCGAGATATATTCGGTGTGTCTTTTCATTTAATTGACACGTTTATAATGTTTTAATAAATAATACAGCTCACTACTGTACGATTGTAGGTTCACAGTTTGACACCTGACTAATTGATTATCACAAAAAGCCATATTGTATAAACACATATGTTTTGATTGCATATCGATCATTGAAATTAATTAGACAAACCGGTTTTGACAGGTAATATTAATGTAATTAAGATAGAGTATTGGGACTTCATAATTAGACCGGAATTCGGAATAAACAGGGTCCGATTTACAAAGGGTATTTTAACAAAGACTTTGAATGGAAAAATATGGAACTTTCATTTTCGGCCGGGATGGACAGGAAACCGGTTTATTCAGGGTCCGGTTTAATCAGGTTTGACTGTACACCCATTTATCAAATTATGATGAGAAAAAACACAATAAGTAAATGTTCTGGGAAGCTGATTGTCTGATATAATTGAATGATTATATTTGATCATAATAGCTAGACTATATCAGAAAATTGGAAATTAATCAATTGAAACAGTTATTTTTCAACAGTCATCAATCAAATATAATCACTCAAATTTTATTTTTTAAAAGTTGCGATTTAAAGATTTAAAAAATAAATCTTGGCTTCTTGTGACAATCAAAGAATAAAAGAATGCAAAAAAATATAAATCTTCTCTCTGAGCAGACGGTCTTTTCTGATTGGCTTTTAAATGGGGGAGTTCATGGTCACATGAGTGTTTGTCTTCTGGAGATAATGATATTCAGGCTAAGATTTATATAAACTGACACAGACTAATCATATCCATCAATTTGGTGCCTTTTAATCTCCAGAATTAATGAAGTTTGCACAAAATACTATTAAGATTTTTGGCTTGTAATAATGAAGTCCTTGTTTCTAACTGAAAATGTGGTATTGATGACTTAATCAACGAACTATTAAAGTGCTCATCCCAAAGACACTCTTGAAGCTTTAATTACTTTTATTTATTAATTATACTGTGGAATTTTGCTAAGATACAGTTCTTTTAAACTTTATAATTGATTGATTGTTGGTTCCTTAGTATAATGACATCCATTACAAGTATTTCAGGAATTTACAAATAATGGTCCTTTTTAACACTTAGGAATTTCAGCGTTACTCTTTTTTTTTAAGTTGTGATTTGATATTAATTCAGCATTTACTTTTCAGTAAGAGGTTGACAGTAGCATATATTAATAATAATAATAATAATAATAATAATAATAATTCTTTATTTAAAGAGGGTTACACAGTTAGCTGTAAAGCTAATCTTCCCTGAGGCCCTCATAAAATACAATGAAATATAACAAACAATTACAAAATATCAAACAGACACACATACATGAATAATGAAATAAAAAATTGTTATGAAATATACAATTTTCAAAACAGGTAAAAGTTACAAATTCATATATGACATGTATAGTATTGGCATCAACAATATCATAAGTTTGAGAAAGTGTGTGAAAATTATTATTCATATAAAAAAAACACACAGCTTCTTAATGTTCCATCAAGTAATTTTTTAAATCTTTTTTGAATGAGCTTGTACTTGAGGTTGATTTTTTCAGGGATATTGGTAAGTTATTCCATAAAATAGATCCTGAATATATAAAAGATTTCTTATAAAGCTCTGTTTTGGCTTTTGGAACTTGTAAATTTTTGCAAGAGGCATTTCTCAAACAATATTGGTTTATTTCTGGCATTTCTTTAAACTTTTCAGTGAGATATACAGGGGCATCATTCTTAAGGCATTTATGCATCAAAACCGATTTGTGGTATGAGATTCTGTTCTCTACTGTCATCCATCCAAGCTGTTTAAACAGTGGAGCTGATGATGAAAGTGGATCAGCATCTAAAATAAGTCTTGCAGCCCTTTTTTGCAATTTTATTATTCTGACTAGATCATTTTTAGCACAACCACTCCAAATAATACAACAATAATCTATCAGTGGGAGAATATAACCATTATAAAATAATTTTCTTAGATCAATATTTAGAAATTTCTTGATTTTAGAGAGTAAAAAAATTCTTGATGAAATTGATGAACATAAGTAATTAATATGGCCTGTCCAGGACAGATTAGAGTCAATTCTAACACCTAAAAGTTTTTCAATTGATGATTTTTGAAGAATATTATTCTCAAAGTTAGAACTGGATCTGCTTGATTTAAACTAATTGTTCAATGAGTTATTACCATAACCAATTATTACCATAACCAATTTTACTAAAATGATGTCCTTCTGCTTTAAGCATGATTTGAATAATTTTATTTTTCTCCCAGTACTATCATAGTTATATATGAATAACAAAATCCTCTGATTTTAGATACAGAAAGTTATTTTTGTGGCCAAAATAAAATCAATCTGAAAGTATTTTACATCAATTGTAATCATATTTATCTAGACTCAGCATTTTGTTTGAACTCATTGAACTTAAAATAAGATAATTTCACAAGAGGCTCTCAAGGGTTAGTTGATTTGATGAATTAAGTCTGATGTTTCAGAAATTCGATTAAGAAAATTTGGGTCAGTGAGTTGTATTAAAACATTGAGAAGTTTAAATAATTTGGGTCATAAGCGTGAAGTACAGTGAACCCTCAATGTGGCAGGTGTTTTGGACTGATCTCAATTGACTTGGATTGCTAGATTCATACATGAGACAAATGTATGCCAAAAATAATGAAAACATTTCTAAATTGATTTTAGAGTAATATTTATAAGGAGATATCTCATTGTTTCCCCAGAATACTGAACGTCATTGATGGTAAAGACTTTTCGTCATTGGTGGTAAAGACTTCTCGTCTGAAGCACAAGATTTAATTATGATAGTTATCTAATGAAATATAATAGACTCTTGAGGCCAGACTTTTTAAGTCAGACTGACATGAAGAATACAGCAGAAATCCATATTTAGAAATAATTCCATTCAAGATGTATTGCATTGTACCAACCTTGGTACTTTCAGGTCTTGTAATGAACGGAGATTTTAATTGATGGTTTTTTTTCCCCATATCATCAAGATCTTTTGAATGTTTTAGTTTAAAATAAAAAATCTGTATCAGGAGAATGATTTATGTAATCTTATTCCTACATGTATTTCCATCCATCTTCCTTGACATTTGATCTGTATCCATTTAGATAATTTTCACAAGAAATTGACAAATTCCTTGACAATAAAAGATGAGAAACAAATATTGAGAAAAATTGACATATTGCTACAAAATGGCTTACAAAATTAGTAGCTCCATAACTCCTTAAATATTAAATCAGGAATATGATGTCAATTGCATTTTGGTTTGATTGATGTATGAAATGTCTTTAACCATGCAATGTAAATATCAATCATTTTACAGATGCCATTGCATTGAGTAAATTGACATTTTTCGCTGTCAAATTTTACTGTGACGACTTATTTAATTATTGCAAAGTTAAAGAACAGACGAAGGCTGCAGATTTTGGTGGTGACAATCTGTATAGAGATCAAGATTTCTGTTTTAAAAAAAGATCTTTAATTCTGTGCTTTCGTTTATACATGTTGATTTCTGATTGATTAACAGCATGTGGTCCTCTTTTTCAGACCTTCAATGGTAAAGTTCTAAAATTGGTTGTTCACTGGTTTTTGCCAATTGATGGAAGAAAATGATGATCTTGTTTGATAAGGTCACACTAATTTTAGAACGACAAATTCCGTCTTTTGTCTTCAGATTTCTATTGTTCTTATTTGACTGATACTTTCCACCACTTGTCACACAAAGTCCAAAATGCAAGACTTTAAAAATTATATTAATGTATTTATTTATGATTTGGTCAATATGTGGAGAATCACAAGTGGTAGGTTAATAATATTTTGTATGCAGTAAGCAGTTGCAGATCTAGACAAATTTGAAAGTGGGGGCCCACTGACTGCCTAAGAGGGGGCCTGCTCCAATCATACTTCAGTGATCCGATCAGGGCCCGGGCTCCTTGGTCCAACCCCCTAAATCTGCCTCTTGGTGGCACATCTCAATTCCAGTTATTCATAATGGTGGTCTGATTTCATTATTTTTTTATGGCCTACAACATGGAGCAAACAAAACCTCACCTCACTACAAGTTTAAGACCGCTAAAAAAAGCTTTATCACAGTTATAGTCACAAAAGGCATATGCAGATAAGATTAGAGGGTTGGGATCCCGCTAACATGTTTAACCCCGCCACATTATTTATGTATGTGCCTGTCCCAAGTCAGGAGCCTGTATATTCAGTGGTTGTCGTTTGTTTATGTGTTACATATTTGTTTTTCGTTCATTTTTTTACATAAATAAGGCTGTTAGTTTTCTCGTTTGAATTGTTTTACATTGTCTTATCAGGGCCATTTATAGCTGACTACGCGGTATGGGCTTTGCTCATTGTTGAAGGCTGTACGGTGACCTATAGTTGTTAATGTCTGTGTCATTTTGGTCTTTTGTGGATAGTTGTCTCATTGGCAATCATACCACATCTTCTTTTTTTATAAGGTACAATTAGGCAGTTTCCGTAAATTTTCTTAAGCCTTCCCTGGGCTAGTCAATTGAATTACAAATAATTAGTGCTAATATGTCGTTGTAGTTCCTATCAATATAACACTCAATCCACGGTTAATGGATTTATCATTCAATTGAATTTAAAGTCATTGTATTAAAAGAATATTATGCAAAATTAACAATACCTGTATGTTAGTTTTGTAAATGCTAATGGTGTTTTCAGTATTACGCTGGTGTTAAATTTCCGGTTTCACTAGATATAAATGTGAAATGTTATGTAACTTAATAATATAATTTTTATGTACTTATTATGGTATTTTTTGTATTATAGTGTCTTTTTGCAAAATATTGACTGAATTAAATTTCAAGGTCAATTAACAAATAGTGAATCTGTATCTGTATTTAAACTTTATGAACTTGGAAAAGCATCACATGATAATCCCAGCTATTTATTTGTAATTATTTGAATGTTGTCTCAAGTATTTGATATAATTGGAATTTTATTTTCAGATAAATTCTACTTACAATTACAAATATTAAATACAAATGAAGTATTTTCAAATGTCAAGTTTTAATGCTCGCACCTTATCTTCTATTTAAAGGTATTCCCGAAGATCTACTAGACGTAATCGGAGACAAACAGATTTGTTACCTAGTGAACGATTATGATAAACAGTGTAATCATACATGTAATCATGTTTCTCACGATGTCTCTGATAATGAGACCCATAAGGAGAAAGATTCTGAGATTGAAAGCAAAGATAAAAAGGGCAAGCGCAATAAAAGTAAGAAAAATAATTTAAGTGACTTTTTGCTAGAATTATCCCCATTTTTAGATTTTTTTTTAATTTTAAAAGTTACTATATGGGTTAACCAAATATGTCTCTGATAATGAGAACTATAAGGAGAAAGATTCTGAGATTGAAAGCAAAGATGAAAAGGGCAAGCGCAATAAAAGTAAGAAAATAATTTAAGTGACTTTTTGCTAAAATTATCCCCCATTTTAGAATTTTTTTTAATTTCAAAAGTAACTAACTATATGGGTTAACCAAATATGTCTCTGATAATAAGAACCATAAGGAGAAAGATTCTGAGATTGAAAGCAAAGATAAAAAGGGCAAGCGCAATAAAAGTAAGAAAAATAATTTAAGTGACTTTTTTTGCTAGAGTTATCTCCCATTTTTAGCAATCATTTATACAACAAGTAACTATATGTGTTAACCAAATATTCTTGCAATTGGTCAGTTTAAGTTGATTTTATCTTGTGTTATTAAAACAATTCTATATTGGTGAAATGAAACAGCTAATCCTAACACCCAACTGTCCAAATATAGAACTGAGAATGGAAATTGGGAATGTGTCATAGAGACAAGTACATACCTGTCAACTCACCCGTTTTTTGCGGGTGACACCCGTTATTTTCACCTCTCACCCGGGAGTTTTTCTTTACCCGGCGGGTCCCGGGAATTTCTAACATTACCCGTTTCACCCGGATTTCTGACCGGAATTGTTTCCGGTATTTAGAAGTAATACGACCTTCGGTTTTATCGGTCTTTTTCAATGTAGGACTGTTTACCTGAGCTACGTAACGATATGAAGAGACAACACAGCTACAAGATGAGTTCAGTGACTATCAGTTGACCCCATTAGATGAACTTCCACTTTGCACTTCCCCTGAAACTGACATTGGTACATTTTGGGGAGAAATGTCCAAGTTGCATGACATTTTTATTAACAAGCCAAGATTTTTTGTTTTGTCAAAACTTGCTAAAACATTACTGGTTTTGCCAAACAGCAATGCAGACAGTGAGAGGGCATTTTCTTTAGTAAAGAAAATAGCTACAGAGTTTAGGGCTGATCTTAATAAGGATACACTGTGTGCTCTTCTTTCTTGTAAAATGAATACACATTTGCATTGCTATGAACTGAAACCAAGTGCAGTTCTTTTAAAGAATGCCAAGTCTGCTACTATGGAATATAACAATAGTCTGAAATAAACTTGTATACATGTTCTAACTGTTTCATATACATATTGACTATATATTTTTGTTCTTCAATTGAGCCCGCAAAATGTCGTACGCGTTATGACCTGAGATTTTTTTTCTCAATGCAGGTCATGACCTGACTTTTCATTTTCAGAGGTTGACAGGTATGCTTGAAGTACCCAACTAAATAGCAGAAAATAGCCCAAATATTTCTTTTTAAAATTCAAACAGAATTGACCTTTTGCAATATAACATGTGTAGTGTTAAGTTGTTATATATTTGTAGTGTCATTTATTTAAATAGAAAGAAAATCTCTTCTTATTCAAGTTAAAAAAGAATTCAAACTGAAATAAAACTTTGATAATTCACTGAGAAAACAGTTATTCTAAATTATTCTGAAAGTGGTGTTATGACTGTCACTTTGAGTTTTGGTTGATACAGATATGCTGAACTACTTTGCAAACATTATAAACTAAGAATAAGAAAAACAAAGAAAAAGAAAAGTAAAGATAACAAAAGCAAATTTTACCAGGTAAGGATAAAAAAAAAAAAAAAAAAAAAAAAAGATACAAAAAACAACACAGGCAAAAGTTAGCAACTTCGAATGAAAAAACAAAGAAAAAAAAACACAAAAAAAACGCAAATTTTTTTACCAGCTAAGAATAAAAAAGAAAGAAAGATAAAAAGGAGAACACAAGCAAAATTTACCAGCTGTTTGTTAGTCATCAAATTCATTAATAATCAAGAAACTTGCATGCTTGTTGAAGAGAAAGGAAGCCAGCTAAAACAACACAAACAATAGAACCTGTCATAACTGTATCAGTTCATTAAGGCTTTAAAGTAGGATTGATGTCAATGACTTCATCAGATATTTGATGAATATCATATCAAACCTTACCTTATTATTGATATTGAAAGGTTTCATAACAGTTGTTGTTTCAATATATGAGGGTCTTGATTCTGAAAAGTTTTTTTTTCATTTCTTTGTTCTTGTTTTTTTTTTTACAATTTTTTCTCTATTCTTTATTTTTCATGTGCATTATTCTCTCTTCTTTGAAATTTAGAAACCCATTATTCTCTACTCTTTCTATTTTAGCAACCCGATTATTCTCTGTTCATTATTTTTTTGTCTTTAATTCTCCTATATTTTTTCCCTTTCTTCTGCAATTGTTCAATGCTCTTTATTCTCTTCTTTTGTAAAAGCCATTAGTCTCTTTTACTTTTTTGGCCTGGCATTTTTTCCTATTTTTTTAAATGTTTTGCCCATTATTCTCTATTGAGTAAACCCCATTTCGACCCTCATATATTTTTGATATTGGATTTTCAAAGTAAAAATAAGATAAATACCATAATATCATATAAATTTGAATAAAACCCTCACACTTATTACAACTTCAAAGTTACATCAAGTACAGTTTATACAATTATCACTTTAAGATTATTTATTTTACGGGCGAAACATAACAGACTTACTAGAAATTACTGCCCAACTTAAGGAGATATTTGTTGCAATATTACTACAAGTATTGACCCCACATTAAAGAAGATATTTCATGCTTTTATCACATACTTAGAAGAATAAACAAATCTTCAACAAGGAATGTGTGTTTATGCAGAGTTTGATGAAACATGCTTTGGAATATCTGTAACAATTATAACTATCAATTTTTTTTTTTAAAGAGTCATCAAGTATGAATACATGAATACTGTAAATTCAGAAATTATTGGTGCATTATTATTAGGGCCCCGCCTTTAGGCGGGTCGCCCTATAGTGATCAGTTTGTCCGTCCGTCTGTCCGAAAGTTGATCAATAAGATTTTATTAACTACGATAATTATTGTTATCATGATTTGAAGTTTATTTAAATTGTTCAAGAGGATTAATTAGGGCCCCGCCTTTAGGCGGGTCGCCCTATAGTGATCAGGCTGTCCGTCCCTCCGTAACACTTTAACTTTGTGTCCGCTCCATATCTAGAGAACCATTATGATTTCATACTTTATACTTTACATGTTTATTAACCACCACCAGAGGGCGTGTCATGATGTATGTACAACTTCCTAGGTCAAAGGTCAAGGTAAAAAAACTTTGGTTTCAGTTGACAACACTGTGTCCTGTGGTGAAGATCGTGTCCGCTCTATATCTTGAGAACCGTTATGATTTCAAAGTTTATACTTGACATGTATATGAACCAACACCAGAGAGTGTGTAATAATTTATGAACGACTGCCTAGGGCAAAGTTCAAGGTCAAAAACTTTGGTTTCAGTTGACAACCCCATGTCCTATGGTAAAGATCGTGTCCGCTCTATATCTTGAGAACCATTATCATTTCAAAGTTTATACTTGACATGTATATAAACCAACAGCAAAGGGTGTGTCATAATTTATGTGCAACTTCCTAGGTCAAAGGTCAAGGTCAAAAACTTTGATTTCAGTTGAAAGATACAATTTTTTAATGCACATTATTCACAGCGGGGCCCACAGAGATGGCTCCCATCTCAATGATATCTAGTTGGTTCTTATTGTGATTTTGTCATTTTGGACTTAAATGGGATTTTATTTTTTTGTGATATTGAGAAAAATCTTGTTTATTCATATGAAAAATTTCAAAATGTGAGTTTGAATTATTGCGATTATGACCCTGTCACATTAATTTCTGAATTTACAGTATAGGAATATACAGATAGGTATGTGAAAGTTACTTATGTGTGGGTCTACTCTGCTTTGATTTGCTTCAACATGTGAAGCAGATTATAAGAGTTTAGTTCCTTCTTGTTGAAGGTTTTCAGAAATATCTTATATAGGTGAAATACCATCAAATCATAGTACTTCTTGCATAAGAATAGGGTTGAAAAAATTTATTCCCTTGAATTTGACAGTTGTAAGAAATTAATCTTACATTTCGTTGCAATAATAATTTCTGAGTCATAAGCATATATCTTGGGCGTTTCAAAGCAACATTCTTTTATTATTTGGTGTTTATAAAAAAACAATGATGGTACATGTATTACACCTTATATAACGATAAATCAAATCACATAATAAATGTCAGAAAAGATTATTATGTGGTGTTGGCTATGATACGGTAAATGGATCTGAATCAAGTTATCTTTAAGAGACAATATTGTATCAGCTACCAGATTCGTACGGGGGAGTCCTGTTGTTTGGGAAATAACGCCTGGCCCCTTTCAAAATACATATAATCGCTACTGAATACATTAATGTTATGTACAACTTTTGTCTCCGTAAATAATTATTAATATTAAATTTAATTTTTTGTAGACTGTGTCTCGTACAACATGGAGAAGTTTGTAGAACACAAGTTATTCCGTTGGGGGATATTAGGAGCTATAGTAATCAACACAGCTAGTATGGGAATAGAACATCACCACCAGGTTGGTATTGGTCATTGTTTTTATGCCCCACCTACGACAGTAGAGGGGCATTATGTATTCTGGTCTGTGCCTCCGTTCGTTCGTCCGCTTCAGGTTAAAGTTTTTGGTCAAGGTAGTTTTTGAAGAAGTTGAAGTCCAATCAACTTGAAACTTAGTACACATGTTCCCCATGATATTATCTTTCTAATTTTACTGCCAAATTATAGTTTTGACCCCAATTTCATGGTCCACTGAATATAGAAAATGATAGTGCGAAGTTCAGGTTAAAGTTTTTTGTCAAGGTAGTTTTAGATGAAGTTAAAGTTACATCAACTTGAAACTTAGTACACATGTTCCCTATGATATGATCTTTCTAATTTTAATTCCAAATTAAAGTTTTGACCCCAATTTCACAGTCCACTGAACATAGAAAATGATAGTGCGAGTGGGGCATTCGTGTACTATGGACACATTCTTGTTTATTGATACTTATAGACTATCGTTGGTCATCTCTGATTGATTTTCTCACTTGAGCCGGTACAGCGAAAGTGAGAAAAGCAATCGAGTTGAGATGACCAATGATAATCTGTTAATTGCTATTTAACCTATGAAGACGTTGTTAATTTCATTGACAATGGCGCATACACCCTTAGTTTCTATCAATTTTTTTTAATTTTATAACAAGGTGGTACCTAACACTACAGGGAGATAACTCTGTAATATCAGCTAAATGTTTTAAATACGTTGTGTTGTGAAGGCAATATAAAGCTTCTCAGTGATCAAAATTAGTGTTTGTCAAACTGCTATATAACCAGTGTAATTTTTCTGATAAAAACCTTGGTTCAAATTTTTTGAATTTTTTATATTTTTGTAAAAGGGTCAAAGTAAATACTTTGTGAAAATTTTATGAAAATTAAACGAGCCAAATTATTTTAATGAAAGTGTTGGGTACCACCTTAACTATGCTGAAAAAGGAAATTATCAGTCAGTAAGATCAAATGAAAATTTCGTAAAATACCTAATGTGACCTAGAGGTTACCCTGATAGAATTACTGCCCCTTATTCACAATTTGATACTATTTGCAGAAGAGAAGACTTCATTTTTTTTTTGCCAATAGTTCTAAAACTTTGTTAAAATATTAAGCTTGATATGATTCTTCATCAAAAACCATATGTTGACTTTTTGGTTTTATAGTGTTGTTAGTTTGCTGTATAAATCGTGTTTAAAATTTAATCATGATTATGATTGTTATATTATATAATTTCAGCCTCTTTGGTTGACAGAAGTCTTAGAATACAGTAATATTGTGTTTTGTACTCTGTTTGCACTGGAAATGGTCCTTAAATTAATAGCCTATGGACCATTTGGTTATATCACAAATGGATTTAACGTGTTTGATGGATTTATTGTGATATTAAGGTAAGCCTGTGTATTTAGATACTTATTTTGTAGATTCATTTATTTTCGTGGGTACCAATTTACATGGATTGAGGATAATTTATACTTTCGAGGATATTTAATTCTGTGGTTTTAATAATGTCTGCATACAAGTCTATGGAAAATTTGTAATTCGTTGAACATTTAAATTCGTGGTTCACCTGTACCTACGAAATCCAAGAAAATTGGTATCCAACGAACATTGATGAATCCACAATAATTTTAATACAAAATTAATAAATAAAGCAGGCTTTTCTCAGGGGCTGAATGTTCTAGGGTCCTTCATGACTCAGTGGAAATTTCACAATACAAATGAAATAAAAAGTGGTATGATTGTTAATGAGACATCTCTCGTCTGGAGCCCAAACGACATTAAAGTTAGCTAGTATAGGTCATGGTATGACCATCAACAATAAGCAAAACCAATAGCAACCTGTAAAAGGTCCTGAAATGACAAATGCTAAGCAATTCAAATGAGAAAACTAACAACTATGATTTATTCACAAAACAATAAGCAAAAAACGAAAAGTTTTCTTCAAATATCAAATATGATATACAGCAACAATTGACCACCACTGAACTTCATTTTCCTATTTTCTTGGACACTTTACTAAATTAAATCTTGGTCATCATCAAGATTACATCAGCCACTACAGGGTGATGTAATCTTACTATGGTAGACTTCATTGATTCACTTGAAGAAAATTTACAAAATGACAAAATCTATCAATATCAGTAAAGTCCATATGACTAAATATGTGATGATGGGTTGTTGGCAATTTGGTGCTAACCTCAGGTTTCTTTTATTCAAATTGGCCATTTCAGAATCTAATGCATTCTGGGTAATATTTTCAAAAGCATACACCAAAATGTTTTGATTGGTCAAATACGTTCTAAACAATGGAAATTCAACCATAACGTTATTTTCATTTTGGTGTAGGAACAATGATATTACCCAAAGTCCTTTAGATTCTGAAAAGGCAAATTGGTCACACAGACTTCTTAAATCAATCTAGAAATTTGTTCAATTGTTATTTCCTTTTGTAATGTCTAAACTGGCAGATTTGAATTATTTTAGTTATATTAAGATAAGAAAAATAATGAAAAATATTGAAAACAATTGCTTAATTTTAATTTAATTTAAAACATTTGTATTTCAGAAAATTAACTTTGATCATTGTTAAGTGGATTTATATTTGTTGAAATAATGGCACCAATAAATTACCACATAATTGTTTTAATATGCTTTTTATTAAAATATTCATAATTTAATTAACATACAAGGAAGGTTTACAAACAGGAATATTTAATTAATTCTTTATTACAGTATGGTAGAATTATTGCAACAAGATGGAGATAGCGGACTGTCTGTTCTACGAACTTTTCGTCTGCTAAGAATTCTAAAATTAGTCCGCTTCCTGCCAGCCCTACGACGACAGCTAGTAGTCATGCTCAGAACCATGGACAA
Organism: Mytilus edulis; assembly: GCA_019925275.1. Lineage (NCBI taxonomy): Eukaryota > Metazoa > Mollusca > Bivalvia > Mytilida > Mytilidae > Mytilus > Mytilus edulis. The sequence goes on along the minus strand of CM034356.1, from coordinate 41,300,005 downwards.
CGTTGCCACATTTTTTGCCCTTCTTCTTTTGTTTATGTTTATTTTCAGGTAATTATGCGTAATAATCTATTTATAATTAGTCTAATTATTTTTCCATTTAAAAAAATTGAAATGTTCATGATAAATTTTTTTTCTTTATTTTAAGAAATGAGTTGCAGATGTATATATATTTATAGATTATCAGTGATCATCTCAACGAAATTGATTTTCACACTTGAGCCAGGACGACTAAGCAAGAAAGGCAATCGAGTTGAGATGAACAATGATAATCTATTTATGGCTATTTTACATACGACGACGTTGTCAATTTCATGTCAATTTTGTAAGCAACGCCACGTGCATGCTTAGTTTCTAGCGATAATTATTCATCTCAAGCAAGTAGAATGATATGAAAATTATCACAAAAAAAAGATGGAAGGAAAAATGCACAAAATAGCGATAAATATGAATATTTACAATTCAAGCTTATATATGCCAAGTGAAAACAGTAAATAAAATCTTACGGAAATTCCCTTCGTAATGCTGTGGATTCGATAAAACAAAATTGAAAGATATGTTATAAGCATAATACCAAGCAAATTAATAAGAGTTGGCCAAAGATGTAAATTATCATGATTTATTTATAGTTGATCAGTGGAATGTCAGCCCAAGATTCCATTTCCACTCATTAAGTTAACTCAATTTTCTGACGAGTCTGAAATTCACTTTGACCTTGAATCTTTGATAAATCAAATTCAATGTTGTCTCCAATTAAATGAACCGTCTAAAGGTTAAAAAAGCATTAAAATTTGCGTAAGTATTTTGAATCAATGGATACCAGACAAAAGGTGATCTTACGATCTTGATTAGCTGCAACGGTCATTAAATTTCTGGTCATTGACCAATGAATTGATTTATATCATTTGTTACCTTAGATCACCATTGATATTCAATTTACCCTCATCATATAAAAATAAAAAGATGTGGGATGATTGCAAATGAGACATCTATCCAGTAGAGTTCAAATGACGTGGACATTGGCAATTACAAGTCATTGGACCCACAATGAGCAAAACCCATTCTGTATAGTCAGCATTTTAAAAGTGCTGAAATGACAAAATGTGAAGCAATTCAAACAAAATCCTTATTCAGGACAAATAAAATGAAAGATAAGCACATATAGCAGACAGCAACCAAACACAACCACTGTGTTAAAGGCTTCTGATTTCCACCAATAAAACACATTAAAAGTACTTTCTTATAGGTTTTTTAACGACCTTGACTGGCTATAAAAGCTATAAAGCCCTTGCACGGTGGGTCGACAAACTAAAATTAAGATCATTGTCTTTGTTTATGAAATTTCTGAACCTTTTGTCCAGTTATCAATGATATATATTATTCATCTAGGATAAGGATAAATTTGATAGTTAGTGAAATATCAAATATTGCTCAATTTGCATTTTTCATCTTTTTCATTATCTCTCTAAAAAACAAAACATATCAAGATAAATCAAAGCACAACCGATAAATAAAAAATTGTCTGTCAAAATTTGTATGTCAATCACAAAAGAAGAATTTAAAATGAAATTTAGTAAGGTTCAGTATTTGATAAAAGGTTATTAAGATAAAAATGATGGTGTCTAAATATATCTCAATGCATTATATAAATCGATCAAGATAAGATCAATATCATCTTCATAAATCTCATCTTTGCGATACAAAAAAATGATGAAAATCATATACCAGTAGGAAGCCAATGTTTTAATATCGGTAAATCATGCTTTTACACAATAAATCATATTTTTTATCAAGCATATATATAAATATATTTCAGCACACTGAATGAAAACATTTTATTTGACTACTGTTCAGAAATTGATCTTGATATAAGACGCTTCTAATTTCACGCCTTTTCTGAAAAGTGGAGTCAGTACCCTAATAATTGTAAGAAAATGTTGTTACAATTTGTAAGGAACTTGTTACCAGTTTGTTACCAGTATGATTGTTAGTTATCATGCCATGAGAAATCTAAAACTTGGTCATTCATTCAGAAATAATGGTGTTTCTGAATAGATATGGGATATATAACGATCATTTATTCACATCTTCTGTGTTCTATATTTTTTTTTTGACAGCTTCATTCATTTTAGAGGGTCAGCGCTATTTATTCAAAAAAGAAAGACTAGACCATCTATGAATTATAGTATATTTGCATTCATTCAACGCTCATTTGTAAATAGTGGTATGAAGGTGTTATATTACGACCTTATTAAAAAATGTATGCATCCTGAATGAGAGAAAACTTTTTAATCTTTTTATCACTAGTTCATTTATATTGGCAGCAAGCACATCTTCCATTTCTTGACAAGTTATTAACACAAAAAAATATCTGTTTTTCAAAACCAAGCAGCCTTGAAATATTCGTACATCATGGAGTACCAATTTTCATGGATTTAGAAGGTATAGGTATCTGAATTTGAATATTCAACGAGGCAATAAGGCAAAAAAAAAACACGAAATCTATTACCCATGAAAAGACAATTTTCTTGATTCACCAAAAAAGATACCCACAAAACTTAACCAACTTATATTCTACAGTATAGAAACTTATTAGGGTATTACTAAAGACCTGAATAATATTTTAACTTCCTTTTAATTCTAGCATTCTGGGAGATTCCTGACTAATATTTCTACTTCCTTTTATCTCTAGCATTCTGGGAATGAATCTTTTTGGTTGTAAATTCTGTAAACCTCGAAAAGATGGAAGTATCTACTGCAATAGAAAGAATTTTGACTCGTTACTTTGGGCGATTATTACGGTCTTTCAGGTATTAGAAGTTGGAAGCACCCATTGTTAGTTGATATTGTGTTTCCTAGCAACAGTTGCTAACCAATAACATGTGTTTGTTGATCCTGGTGTGCCTGGAGTTTGTGTTGTGTAATAAATAAAATATGCTAATTTAGTGCACAAAATGAAGAATATAATGTATAAATAGTACCCTGGATGTAAAAACTGAAAAATCTCCAGAATACTGCTAGGGAATGCACAAGTTGGGTTGCTCCAAAAAGTCTAAAAGGATTTTCAATTTAGATATTGGATTTGGAAAAATCTGTCAAAATTTTATAATTTTTTGCTTCGTTGTAGAAAAAAAAACTTGCAAAATAATCTGTAGTTTCCAGTAAAAAGGTAAAGTTGTTATAAACTTAAAAAGCTTTTGATTTAAAAAATTTAATCCCTTCTAAGAAATATTTTTTTACCTATCAATAATGAAAATGATAATCTTTATATGAAAAGAACACAGTATTCTGGAGAAGGGTTTTGAATTTTAGATCAGCTAATAATTTTGTTTGCAGCTATAGCTACTAGTTATATGCATTTAAAAATGTATGTCATGACCACATGTTAGACTAAATGATAGTTTTATGGTGACGGGTGGAATGTGTACATGCTTACATGACACATACGGGTAGTCAGAAATTTCTCAATTGATTTTTATCATTAAATGTTTGGAAGTTCCAAATCGGAACCTAGCAAATGGTGAAAATTATTCTTAGATTTTTGTTTTGAAAATGCACAGTGTCCTGGGCATGAATTTATTTGGTGGAAAATTTTGTTGGAGGGAAGATAGTAGTCCATGCTTCTGTGCAGAGGTTGACGATTATAATTCTACAAATTCCTGTATTTGTGACCGAGCCAATTTTAATTCCTTGCTGTGGTCACTTGTAACAGTGTTCCAGGTAAAAATTCTTTTCATAATTCAGTTTCTCTATTCTTTTATTTTTAATATTTTTTCTCCACTTAATATATAATTTCCTTTATTTCTCGGCACTGACTGGTTATGGACTTGCCTGACACACTTTCAAATTCTTTTTGTTGTCCTCTGAATATTATTATTATTACTGGATGCTTTTGAACTCTTCAACTTGTATATATTTAGCTTTTGTAAATATTTAGTTTTAAAATCTTTTGATGATGTTAGACTGAAAAAAGAAAAAAAATTGAAAAAAAAATTGAAAAAAATTTTTCTAAATTTAATTTATTTAAAAATTCGCTTTGCTTGATGAAAATTGCTTGTATAATAATCTGATTCAGAATTAAAATAATTATAAGATATTATTTCCCTGTATGAAAATTAAGAATTTAGTTGTTTAATAATTTATTTTACGAATGTTTATTAAGTTTACCTGGGCACTGGTTTATGACAAATCATTTCCATTATGCACCGATTACCTCCCTTTAATGAAATTGGGTTCTTCTCCCCTTGGCCACCTGCATATGGAAAAAAAATCGAAAGTTTTAAAAGAAAAGATGTAAGATTTAGGAATGGTCTTCTTCACTACACCAAGTTTTTTTCTGGTGGGTATTCATGATATTAAAAAAGGACTATTCGTGAGATCATGAAAACATATGGTGAACAAATAAGACGAAAAAGATAGATGAAAAAGTGAATGTATGCTGCAGCTGTTTTCATCCTTATTTTAATTGTTTGATGTTCTGAATTTTGCTTAATTACCAATGCAGAAATATTGTCACAGAAAACCAAAGAGTTAAAAATAGATGTATTGAGAGCAAGGCACATCATTGAAGGAAAAATAGGAAAAATGAAATTTTTCAAGAAGTCTTTTATGCATTTAAGAGGAATCTTTTCATTATTCAGACAAGTAAATGTTATTCTGTTTACAAGAAAATAACACAAATAAGAGTAGTGAATTGAAATTATAGTTTATATTTTGAGGTATGACATTCACGATTTGTGCATGTTTGTATGTTAAATGTTGTACATAATCCCTGCATGTGCTTTCAATTGTTGTCAATGTTGTAAATGTAATATTTGTGATATGTTTTAAATTTTTATATAGATTTATCTTTTACTTACCAGTAATAATAATGTTTCATGGTGAACATTTTGAATGGATTTTATAAATAGCTAATTTATGATGAACTTTCTTCTTACCTTTTAAAAAATGGACAAATATAAGCATTGTCAACACCCAGAAATTACTGCCTGTCACTGTGGCTGTCATTTTCTGTCCACAAAGTTTTCAACTGTGAGAGAATTCAGCAGTTATTACAATTTTTACCTGGACTGTCAGTAAACCATGATTTACACACGAATAACATGGGGTTTGTTTATGGGAACTGTGAGAGACTGCTGTGTGAATCAGTGAGTAAAGTCCATTTCGTGACGGTCCAGGTTGAGTTGAGAAAGACTGCCATTATTTGTTACAGTTACTAACAGCTGTTTATAGTCAAGTTAAATGTATCATAAACTGTTGTATTAGTTTCAATTGTGAAGTTAATCTGGGACAGAAAAATTACTGCCACTGGAACAGACAATTTTTTAATTCAAAAGGAAATTTTATTAATTCCTTCAATTTTGCTCCTCTGTTGAGGTGTTGAAAACCAGATTAACGAATCAGAGAGAAAAAAAACCTTGAATTTGAGAATTTTGTTATTTTATATTTTTTGGGTTCCAATTAATGCAATGTAAGGGGTTCTTGGGCCTCTAAAATATATTAGAAAAGCTGAAAAATTGTTTTCTATTGCCCATTTTATACTTATATAAATTGTGTACTTGTGCAAGTTAAAACACTTTTCAAAACTAAAGTTTTTAATTTCCTTTATGTTTTCATTTTCCCACATTTACAGTTAAAGTTATTCTTTGCAGAATGTTGTGACAATCTTAACATATTAAAATGATCGGAAACTAAAAATTGAAAATAATTGTATACTTCATATTTTAGACTCTTTTGTAGAAATGTATTATTTGAAAAGTATTTTATTGAAATGACAGTAGAATGATAATAAACCCTTTTAAATTTCTATCAGATTTCAAATTTATATAATGGTAAAATGGAGTGAAAACGTTGAAAAATGTTCATTTTCAAAATGAGTACGTTGAAAAAATATGTTTATGATTTTTTTTATTCGAAAGCTATGTGAGGTGAAATGTATTATGGTCTATATCCAATATCATACAGAAATTGTTAATCTGAATAAGCTTTTTTTTCTTCTAACCAGGTTCTAACTCAAGAGGATTGGAATACAGTCCTTTACAATGGTATGGAGACCACTTCAGCCTGGGCTTCACTCTATTTCATTGCCTTGATGACCTTTGGGAACTATGTTCTCTTCAACCTCTTAGTTGCCATTCTGGTGGAAGGATTTTCACATGAGGCAAGTATTTGATACCATTAATTAGAAGGAATTCATTTAAGGTGGTACCCAACACTTTCACTAAAATTAATTTGGCTCGTTCAATTATCATAAAATTTTGACTAAGTATTTACTTTGACACTTTAACAAAAATATAAAAATTTCAAAAATTTTTAACCAACCATTTAATTTTTTTTTTACTGTGGTTATATAGCAGTTTGACAAACACCAATTTTGGTCATTGAGAAGCTTAATATTCCCTTAACAACACAAGGAAATTAAAACATTAGCTGACTTTACAGAGTTATCTCCCTGTAGTGTTAGGTACCACCTCAATTTTCTATCTAAATAACTATAAAAAGGAAGATGTGGTATGATTGCAAATGAGACAACTCTCCACAAGAGACCAAATGACATAGAAATAAACAGCTATAGGTCACCAAACAGCCTTCAACCATGAGCAAATCCCATACCACACTGTTTATTTTGGTATTGACTTTCATTACCATTGATATGGTCATAATAATAAAATATAAGTTAACAAAATTTTTAAAAAATTTCGACTTAAAAAAAAAAGATTTTCTACCCCTGGGATATATTGCCATTGCTATTTTTAGAAAATCCTGTCAGAATTTTGGGTCTGTAATGCTCAGTTCAACTTTGAATTTAATTTGACTTTTAGAAATTCTTTGATTTTAGCGTCACTGATGATTATTTTGCAAACGAAACGTAAGTCCAGCCTACACAATTTAAAGCCTGGTATGTGTGATGAATTTATTTGTATTTATTTTACATGTTGAAATGTTATGCTGTTTTCTTTTCTAGGAGGAAGAAAAGAAGAAAATGAAAGAACAACGTCAGAAAGAAATAGAAGCCTTCCTTGCCGAGACTAACAACAACGAGGAGAAAAATCAGACCATTAAAATCAAGGCAGTAGATATTGCTCAGATCAAAATTAATAATAAAGAAAAAGGTTTGTACTTAATTTAATACCTGGTTTTAAAAATTCCAGCAGGGAACATTCTTTACGTTATTGTAGAGGGGGGATAGGACCTTTATCGGGACTCCGGGATCGGGTGTTTTTAAGCTCGGGATTTCGGGATTGACCCTTTCGGGATCCGGAAATCGTTTTTTTTCGGATTTCGGGACATCGGGATTTACTTTTATTTAAATTCGGGACATCAGGAATTCGTTTTTTTAAGTCTGGGATTTAGGGATGAGGACCCCTCCTATCCCCCCTCATTGTAGTATTAAACCAATTTTTAAGATGTTTCAGCCATTGGCCTTCTTCAGTTTCTTTTTTGTTCACAACTACATGGCAGACTTTTTTTTGGGGGGGGGGGGGTTCTGAATTTGATAGTCAATAAATATTAAAACACATGAAAATAAATTGTGAATGTATGATGTTTGGCACATAGTGTGTATTAGCTGCAGAACCATAGCTCTTAAAGACCATGTGAACTTTTTTTGACCATTTCCACACTAAGGACCAGAAGAGCTACAGTTCTGCTGAAAAGTGTGCACATGTAGTACACAAAGTTTGAGTTACAGTTCTGCTGAAAAGTGTGCACATGTATTTCACATAGTTTGAGCTACTGTTCTGCTGAAAAGTGTGCACATGTAGTACACAAAGTTTGAGTTACAGTTCTGCTGAAAAGTGTGCACATGTAGTACACAAAGTTTGAGTTACAGTTCTGCTGAAAAGTGTGCACATGTAGTACACAAAGTTTGAGTTACAGTTCTGCTGAAAAGTGTGCACATGTAGTACACAAAGTTTGAGTTAAAGTTCTGCTGAAAGGTGTGCACATGTCGTACACAAAGTTTGAGTTCATGTATTTTACTATCAAAAAGCATCCATTATTTGATGCCATTTGAATTTATCAAATTTGCAAATCAGTCACCTTTGGTCTTTTATGTTAAATAATTTCTATTGTGATTTAAGAAAATTAAGGAAAAACGTATCATTATCTTTTATTGCATCATTGTGAAAGAATTTGATAAAAGAATAAAAAAACTTGTAAAAAAAAAGTTTCTTTTTACTGAATGAAACAAACAATTTATGATATGATTTCTTGTTAATGTTTGATTTGAATACAGCTTTAAAATTTAATGGACAAATGAAGTACGTTATCCGGCATTTTGTAATGAAAATAACAACAAATTGGCTACATTACTTGCTGTGAACCAACTTATTTTCACTGATACTTCATTTCTATTTGACTGCACAACAATTTATTTTCCTGATTTTCTTATCTTCGTCATGTATTTATATAAGAGAAGATTTGAATTTAACATATTCTAAACATTATTTTTCTACTCGTGAAAATAAGGGGGTTTACACCACTTCATATGATTTTGTATCACGAAAAATCTACATTTAGCTAACAAATATATAATGTAATTCAGTTACTTTTGCAGAAAAAATGTTAGCTTTGTGTCCAGTCATAAAGGAGGATAACGCCAACAGAACTGGTCAGGCACCTGATATCGCCCCACCAATCATCACACATACAGCAGCCACACCCATGCCCACACCCCAGGGATCACCTAACGAAAATCCAAACAAAGATTACAACAAAGTGACATTATGTGTCCACCCTCAGGTTCAGATGGACACTCTGTCTGTACATTCATCATCTACTGTAAGTTATTTTCATTGCAATAGACTAATTTCTTATTTCCTCCTTTTAACTCAAGAATAAATAATTTTTCAACAGGTAACCTTCCCCTTCAAAACATGACATTTTTCATATTTCTTTTCACTCAGCAAAATTATCAGAAAACAGTTTATTTTCCTCAAAATTATGCCAATTGTCAGTTAGATTTTACTTCTTTAGTTCTGCTTACTTGATGGAGTACCAGAATGTCCTTTAACAGAGAAGTTATATCTTGAGTCAAAAACCTCTAATATGAAAAATTCTACTGGTGCTAAATAGTTTGAAAATACAGAGTAAGACTGACAAATACTTGAATAAGAAAAGCAACCCGGTAAATAAAGATGTTGATCCATTTTCTTGTAAACTCAGATTATCAAATGAATTAAGATTAAAACCAAGAGAAATTTTATGTTAAATTCTCTATAAAAGTTTAATCCACCCTCAGTTTTATTAATTTGATTGCTATTTTAATCTAATGCTAACATATTTGTCAGCACAATGTCTATTATTATTTTTTTTTGCAGTCCAACGCTAGCTTAAGATCATCACCGCGTCTTTCACCAAGAGCTTCACCCCATCCATCTCCCAGACCTTCACCTCGTGGATCACCCCGCCCAATTTCAAGGTCACCTGGTCTATGTAGATCCTATAGTTACGGAAGCAGAAATAGTTGGCGAGGCAGGAGAAGTCGTGATGGAGAGAGAAGATGTCTGGTACAGGAGTGTGGTAAATCTCAAAGCGTAGATTATTATGACGATGATGTATTCATACCATGTACACCCATTCCAAACAGGTATATATGTCCTTATATCTTATGTTCCGTGGTAAAAAAAATATCTACAAAAATACCAAGGTAAATTCAAAACAGGGGAGATAAAACCTGACAAAATCCTGCATCACAATTCAAAGTCATACTATTCACTTGGTATAGGCATTTTCCGAAGAAAAAATGGGTTTAACCTGGTTTTGAAGATAGCTAAACCTCCCAGTTGTTTGAAGATTAAATGAAATTATGTAAAATTAAAATAGTGCAGATTGTTATAACCAAAAATTTATTTTAATATGGTTCAAAGAAATATGGTTAAAATTCAGTTTAAAATGATCATTGTAAAAAAATACACTTGCATGTGTTTTGGTGAAATGTGAGTCACAAATATTGATTTCTTGTCTTAAAATATGATTTGAAAAAAATATAAGTAATTATAAATTTCTATTTCGTTTCAGTCGGCTAGATTGCAATGGCCATTTGCCGTTAAACAACCAACGAACATTAAGTCCGCAAAACTCCATAAAGCGTCAGCCATTTCCATCACCTCGTAACTCATTAAAAATTCGTAACAATTCAGTCAGCAGCACACAAAGCGTCTGCAACTCAATATATCTGAGTCGTCAGAACTCTTTTACTAGTCGTCGTACCATGAACTCTTTGTCTTCCATGACTGGTGTTAAGGAGGATTATAAACAGAATAATCTATCTGAATCACCAACTGGTGAAGCTAATACCCAACATATATCTGACGTTGAAGACGAGGAAGACCCAGATGCTATGGATGAAACAGTATGTAATGTTATTTTGAGTTAAGCTTCATGCACGATTTTGTATTTTTTTTTATAAAGTTTCCTCAATTAACTGCATATGGTACGGAGTTTTTTAACATTAATGTTTACTACAAAAGTTGAGGTTATGAGAGCATCATACAGCAGCGTTTATTTTTTTCATTTAATAAAGGTTAAGATCACTGTATATATGTTCCAGACCGTATGAGTATTTGGACCGTACGTGTATGGTCTGGACCGTATGCGTATGTGTACTTTTTCAAAATACGCATACGGTCGGACCGTACGCGTACGGTCCAACTAATAATAAGAAGATGGTCAAGTTTATCAGATACAAATGTAAATAACAGATAAAAAAATCTTACATCTCAAATTAATATAAAAAGTTCAATTGATACTGAAATGAAAACTTAATATTCTAACTTTTTAAAAAGGTCACACTAGTTTAATCTGTTAATCTCCTGTAATTAGCATGTCAGTAATTTTGAAATTAAAGGCCAGTATGCTCATTGAAATTGAGGTTAACGGATGTAAACAAAACATACAAGGACAATTGTTTTATAATATTTGTGAACTTTAAAAAAAAATGCATATGCAAAGGAACATGAATGGACCGCAAACATGTAAATGTAAATCAATAAAGAAACATAACATTCCTTGTGGTAGTTAGTGTCAACTGGAGCAAGAGTACAAAAATGGGATTCAGATATAGAATTAAACAAACATTTAATTTCAATTGTACGCTTATTCACTTACCAATCTGATGTAAAAATAGCATCTTGGAGAACTAAAGCTACAAATTTTTGGTTATTGTTTATTTTTTTAAATTTAACCCATATGATACCAAAACATGTATGGTCAGCTGGACCGTACGAGTATACGTATACGGTCCGGACCGTACGCGTACGGTCCAAATACTCGTATGGTCTGGAACATATATACATTTGTATTTATACTACTTTTTGGCAGTAACTTTTTTCTGTAAAGGTGATATATTGCATTTAAATGGATTAAATGCACCTTCGTCATTTCTGTTAATAAGCCACAGCAAGTCTAAAAGTATATATAAGTAATGATAAGTACAAATAGTTTGACAGTAAAACAGACTTGGTTATGAAGTATCATAAGCATCAAACATACAAACCCTGACCTAAAGTTGCTTAACTCTTATGTCATTAGGTCTCTGGTGGATATCACATATTCCGATACTAAATTGAATTTGTACAATTTTCGGATATCTTTAGATGGCAACACACACAATTTATTTTTACTAATCAAAACAGAAGGTAATTTTCGTGTCATTCCCCAGCAAATAAAGCAATATAACAGTTAAATGACAAAGAGAATATTCTTAAGGGCACAATATTAGAGTTCTTTCTTTAGCATTGTTTCAATCGTTACTGAACTATTTTTCTGATTATTTCTTTTCAGAATTGTTCATGCTCCTGGTTTCCAGAACCAAAAGGCTGCTTCAAAACAAGAGAAGAATATGCATTATATATCCTTAGTCCAACTAACTGGTATGTTGGATAAAGCTATTTACACATAATATGAAGATTTATACAGATTTTCAGGGCATTTGTAGAATCTCTATCATGTGGATTCATTTATTTTCGTAGGTATCAATTTTGTAGATTGCTGAAAATTTGCATCTTCGTGGATATTTTATATTGTAGTTTTGCCAATCACTGTACACAAATTAAAGTCTATTGAAAATATGTTATTCGTTTAACAAAAAATCCTTCCATTTATTATTTTGACTACATTTTCAGATATGAAAAGATATTATATATTTTCTTTAAAATCCACGAAAATTGGTTTCCAACAAATAATAATAATGAATCCACAGTTATTATTTTGATAGATCAAACTTATAATCAAATACATAACTACTATTAGGGGCTAATTTTATCATGAAAATATCTTGTGCAGTACTGCCAAATTTACATGGGATCACTAGATTTTCATGAATCATGGACACATATCCATTACCATTTTTTAAACAACTGTTTGGAAAAGTTGTTTATGATTCCACAATGTTAAGATCTGTTTGATGAGGAAGATAATTTTCAAGATAATTTGGCTAAACAAGTTTTTCTGTTGACTTTATTGTTATATAAAATGTAAAAAGGTTGGAACTAATGCTTCTTTTTATTATTTTTTTTTTTACAGTTTTAGAAAATTTTTACACCATTGGATGGCTCAGAAATGGTTTGACAACTCTGTGTTATTTTTTATTGCTTTGAATTGTATCACATTAGCTATGGAACGACCTGATATACCTCCTAAATCTAAAGTAAGTCAACAATATAAAAAAGAAGATCGGGTATGATTGCCAATGTTTACACAATGTATATATCTGTCAAAGATTTGTCAAAATTAACTCTTTAATAGAATTATAAAATGTACTGGCATTTGTAGAAAGAGAGATAACTTGTTTTGATAAACATGTAAATAATATTAGAAAGTAAATAGAAAAATCTACACAATTATTTCTCTCTTTCTTTCTTTTTCTGTCTTTTTAAAACTTAAAAATATTATTATATTATTTTATACTAATTTTGAGGGCTTATAAAAGAGGGGCAAAAGATACCAGAGGGACATTAAAAATCATAGATTGAAAATAAACTGACAACGTCATGGCTAAAAAAGAAAAAAAAACCAACAGACAAGCAAAAGTACACAAGACAAAACATAGAAAACTAAGCACTAAGCAACACAAAACCCAACAAAAACTGGGGGTGATCTCAGGAGCTCTGGAAGGGTAAGCAGATCCTGCTCAACATGTGGTACTCGTCATGTTGCTAATGTTATTATAAACCTGGTAAATAGTCTAATTCCAGAGGTCACATATAACATTGGCCTTGTCCATCTATCTATCCATTGTTTCCTCAGAAACTTTCTATGGTTATGTATTATTTAATGCTCTTGAAGCCTAAGTTAATGCATAATAGCAAGGTGTGATAATAGTTGAAGAAAAGTTTGAAAATGTAAATAGTAAACATCCTAATTTTTTTTCTTTTTTGCAGGAGAGACAGTTCCTCAACTATTCAAATTACGGCTTTACTTTTATATTTGCCTTGGAAATGACAATCAAGGTATCAGCAAAAGGATTACTAATCGGTAAACATGCCTATTTAAAAAGTGGATGGAATGTGATGGACGGGTTCCTAGTGCTTATTTCCTTGACCGATATATTTATATCCTTGTCAGCGGCAAGCAGTCCAAGAATCTTTGGAATTCTTCGTGTTTTCCGATTACTACGAACATTGAGACCTCTCAGGTGAGTCTTATATATACTTAACACCAAAAATCGTTTATGTGTTAAATTATTTTATTTCCAGTGTACTATTCTTTATCAGTTTTATGCTTGAAACATGTTTTAGTTAAAGAGGGGCAAAGATACGAGAGGATCATTCAAATTTATATGTCAAAAATAAACGGACAACACCATGGCTAAAAAAAAATATCAATAGCCAAACAATAGTACAAAAAAACACAACATAAAAGCTTCTTACCATAAAAACATTATATGATGATTTCTTATTTATAACTTCTTGATTGTCCTTGGGGACAAAATTGTTTCTAAAATTCAATTTTACTGCTCTAAGTATGGTTGTGTATTACTACCTTAGCATACAGTTGTAAAGAGAGAGAGAGAGCGAAGGCATGCTAATGAAATATGATACATAGGATACAGATGATTATACTGTTTACAAACATCATCCTAGATCACCTTTGTGATTCTGTTATGATATATGTACAAGACTATGTTTCCAACAACTATATATACAAATCAAGTATATTACACTTTTTAATGATGTTTTATCGACTAAATGTATATTTGTGAATTTTCCATTTCAGGGTAATTTAAGCAGGGCGCCAGGTCTTAAACTGGTTGTACAAACATTATTGTCATCATTACGACCAATCGGAAATATTGTTCTCATCTGCTGTACATTTTTCATTATCTTTGGAATATTAGGTGTTCAGGTAAGAATGAAGTTATTAGACCCCTACCGACAGAGTCTTAAGTTGACTTTAGGTGTACATCCTGTCCATCTGTCTGTCAGTCCAGCAAATCAGTTTTCCACACTTTTCTTCATGCTTAAGGTGGTACCTAACACTTTAACTAAAATTAATTTGGATCGTTTAATTTTCTTCAAAATTTGATAAAGTATTTACTTTGACTCTTTAACAAAAATATAAAAAAAATCAAAAGATTTGAACCAACGTTTAATCAGAAAAATTACACTGGTTATATAGCAGTTTGACAAACACTTATTTTGATCATTGAGAAGCTTAATATTCCCTAATGAACACAATGTCATTAAAACGTTCTGCTGATTTTACAGAGTTATCTCCCTGTAGTGTTAGGTACCACCTTAAAGATATTGATTTGGATAATAGGAATATAGTTTGCCATGCAATACTCTTAGAATGCTTGTTTAACCTGACTTTACTTAAATTAAAGTCCTCCAGGATCATTATATTACAGACCACACAATCATATAGCATAGACCTTACAGAACTTTTAAACAGTAAGTTGGTTTTTCAACAACTCTAAAAAATAAAAAAATAAATAAAAAAAATACATTAATTTGTGCATTTCAATCGTTGGGGTGAACCCCTATTTTAAATGGGTTTTGTGTTTTGCCAAAAGAGGACCTAAAGTTGTTTGAATTCTTGTTCTTTTAGATAATAGTTGTCTCATTGGAAATCATTGTTGTTTTTGTATAGATAAATGTTTTTTGATTTTGCCAAATCTCATTTTGACAAATTCCGTCGATAGATATATGTACTAAATCAGCATATTTTTAAAAGTGACATCTTAACTCACAGAATTTGAATTTAAATATTGATATTAATTTTTTTTTCAGCTTTTCAAGGGAAGTTTTTACTATTGTAAAGGACCAAATGTGAGACATGTTGTTAATAAAACAGAATGTGAATTAGATCTTCACAACAAATGGGTTAACCAAAAATATAACTTTGATGATTTAGGCCAGGTAAGTTTATGTTGATAATAAACCTGCCTGTCTAGACCAAACTCTGGTATCAGGACAAACCAATAAACTGGTCCCAGAACACAGTTATTTTTTAGTGCATTTCTTTTCCCAAATGAATTCAAATTTAAAAAATTGCATCCTGCTCAATCTCAAAAAGAGTTTTTACTTGCTTCAACTGAATAATTTGACTCTACTTTATCTAATTCATCACCCAAAATTTTTTAAAGATTTATTTCATCTCCTCGCTTTATATTTCATTCACAAAATATAAGGAAATAAATTTGGAAAGTGTCTGAAAAAAAAATGGTGTTGTGTCCACACTAGGGACTATATTTGTAGACAATGAAAATCAAAGGCTGATAATTGTGTCCTCAGACCACATGGTTGACCTGTGAAAAAAGATTACCGGTATGTCTAATTTAGATAAAGTCTTCAATTCTGAAGAAGTTCATTTTGCACACCTTTGATTGAATATTTTATGCATTTTAAAATTAATAATTTTAAGAATACAAAATATGAAAAAAAGCCTAATAAAATCTTATTTTTGGTGCTAAAAAAATCGATTTAAATATACTACAATGTATTATGAATTGGTTGTTATTTTATATTGTAGGCCCTTATGGCATTGTTCGTGTTAGCCTCTAAGGACGGATGGGTCAGCATTATGTATACTGGTCTAGATGCTGTGGGAGTGGACATGCAGGTCAGTTTATTATACCTTTTGGTGTTTGTCTGCCATTACTGGTCATCACAAATGTTCTGCTAAAATTTGACTTCATAAGAGAAAACGTCTGATGCATTGTTAATATGCCGAGTTTACATGCCCTGTTTCATCATAATTCTAGAAATATATTTTTGTTTTTAAAAAAAATAGTTACTTCAGTGTTCTGGGTGCATATTAGTGCATCATTACTACTTTTATTTTTAGATAAAAAAAAAAGGAAGATGTGGTATGATTGCCAATGAGACAATTCTCCACAACAGACCAAAATGACACAGAAATTAACCACTATAGGTCACTGTACGGCCAACAACAATGAGCACAGCCCATATCACATAGTCAACTATAAAATGACCCCGAAATGACAATGTAAAACAATTCAAACGAGAAAACTAACAGCCTTACTTATGTACAAAAAAGTTGATTTTGTTTAAGAGGGGTGAAAGATACCATAAGAACATTCAAACTCATAAGTCGAAACAAACTGACAATGCCATGGATAAAAAAGAAAAATACCATCAGACAAGCAATAGTGCCAAAAACAAAACATAGAAAACTTAAAACTGAGTGAAACGAACCCCACCAAAATCTGCTGGTTAATATTTATTTCTCAAGTTGGATTTAAAATTTATTTATTTTTTACAAATCTTTATATGGACATAAAAACAAACTTTTGTAAACATATTTACATTTTACAATATTTAAAAAACATAAAATAAACAAGTGAATTTCAAAAACTGAAGTATTTTTTCTTTTGGATTATTACAGCCCAAAGAAAATTACAACGAATGGCGTCTGATATATTTCATCTCATTCTTGCTGCTGGTCGGCTTTTTTGTACTGAACATGTTCGTAGGGGTTGTAGTGGAAAACTTTCACAAATGTCGAGAAGACCAAGAAAAAGAAGAGAGAGAAAGACGACAGAAGAAAAGATCACAGAAAATGGAACAAAAGAGAAAGAGTGAGGAACCCTTTGGGGATTTTGGTTTGTACCTGAGTCTGGCTTTATTATTTCTGTCATCTGTCATGCACATCTGGTTTTGGGAAATGACTGCATTTTTTAACACTCCCTCCAATGCCTCTAAATCGGAGTTGGTAAATAAATAAGATTAGATTATCTCCCTTGAAAAAAAGCTAATCAAGATTAGAGTTATTTCCCCTGAAAAAAAGCTGTGAGTGTTGATTTTGAGAAGTTCTCTTCTTTACAACCTATAGGTTCCTTGATGCAAATTTATATAGACAAAAAGGCATAATTACAGGATTCATGGTGCAATTTGCATATTTACTTTTCAATTAGATCAGTCTGTAAAAAAATTACAGATTAAAACATTGTTTTCCAAATTTATAAGAAGAAGGTATAAGTTGAAGTTTATTTTACCCTTGGTTTAAGTTAATGCAAAAGTTGGTCAATTGGGAACAATTTGGAGATTTATTGGAAAATTTACATTATCTGACTTATATGAGCTAGTATATTTTCATTAAAAAATGTTATTTAAAACAAAAGTTATTTTTTACTAATTTATATACATTTTAAAAAGTTTTCAATTTCTTTTACCTTTTTACAATATATTCAGAAATAATGTGTGCATTTATTTTTTGGATTGTTTCATTTTACACTAAAATTCATTTTTTTTTTCTTTCTGACATTGAGAAAAATCCTGTTTAATTCATATAAAAAATTTCAAAATGCGAATTAAAAGTATTGCAATTTAACCCCGTTGCATTTTTCCCAATAATTTCTGAATTTATAGTGGACTTATTATAAGAATGCAGCTATTTTTCAAACTTCAAACAGCATCAGTTTCATATTATTTTGACATATCATTTTATTCATGAAAGCTGAACATCAAAATTCAGGCTAGTTGCTAATTTAAGAGCTCTATACTTGAGCTTTTGAGGCTAATTCATGTAGGATTTTTAAGAAGGGCTAAGCTTAACAACATAAACCATGGAACCGTTAACTAGTTTTTTCTTGTGGAATTTTTTATATAAAGATGAGTATTTAAAACTAATAAATGTTATAAAAAATTGGCTAAAGCAGAAATCCATTAATTCTTCAAAGTAAAGTTACCTGTACAGCACTGATATATTTGAACCATTTTGATTTCAATAAATAAATTCTTTCTAACAAGCTCAAAAGAATTTATGAATCACAAGAGAACCTGGTTAACAAAAGAGTGGTTTTTGTTGTAAAAATTGTTTGCAAAAGTTTACAAGGGACATTTTATTTATCCTTCCATTAGTCGAAAGAAATCATTGCTTTCAGATAACGAAAACTATGGCCTTATTGTAGCTTTACTATGCTTGAAAACAGATTTGCATTTCATAGCAGTAGTCTGCTTTTGTAAAAAAAAAATAGAGTGAGAGAAAAGCTACCTAGTGGTTTCTGTATAATAACATATTGATATGTGTAGTCAATATCTAGTTGGCTAAAGTCTCTGCTACATTTTTGAATTGAGAGGGAAGGGATTCAAGACTCATATGTAAGATATTTTTTTTAAATCACTTACTTGGATGTATTTTAACAAGAAATTTGTTGTTTGCACTAATAATTTTATTATTATCAGTATTTTTGAAGCCTTTACTGAGAATTATAGAAATGTTGTAATTGATTAAAAAAAACAATTAAATATGTTTAAAATTCAGATATTATAAAATTCTAAGATTGTTTTTTTTTTTTTTTAAATAAATGCGCATAATACATGACCCTTTACGGTATTTACAACAGAACTTCTAAAAATTAAACATTTAATTTTTTTTTTTAATTTAGTGACTTTATTAGTTTATGATATAGAATTTGAAAGACAAATTTTGCATTTGCTTTTTGTAATTATTATTAAGGTCTTCATTTGGATACCAATTTCATTTACATTAGAAGATTTTTAAATATTTTTATACTATTTTGGTGAAATCCCAGTCAATTTGTTCTCTTTAAAATTTTGAATGTGATTGGAATGATTTTGAATGTTCACAATATAGACTAGTACTGCATTTGATATAGATAGTAAATATTATTTACATGTGTGTGCATTAATATTATTGTGCCAGACTCAGTGTTATGTTGTCTCGTTTGTTATGTCCCTTTATGTGTCTCACAGGTAGGTGATTGTCTTGTAATCTTTATTCATGTCATGCCATCTTTTCATGGACATTTACATTTATTCTTGATTCCATGCTTTTCTTTTTTTTTCTGAATCATTCATGTGATTTTAAAAATATTTTGTGATTACTTCATGAAAATAAAAAACATTATTACATTGTATAATTGAGCAATTTATTCTGATAAAAATAAAAAAACAAATTCTTATCTTTTCTCAATTGTAAAAGGCATAACAATTTGTTGAATTTTAAAGAAATCTTTGATAAATATTATAAAAAATCATATAAAGTAGAAATTAATATTATTTTATGGAAAACAGACATAAATCTATGAGGGATGATTAAATATTTGTTTTGAGAAATTTGGATCTTGATATTCTGTAACTTAATAATTACTTTTTATTTTTTTCAATTTAGAACTGAACCGTCCAGCATACTGGTCAAATTATTCTCCTTGTCGTCTGGTTATTCATCAAGTTGTAAACAGTAAATACTTTGACCTTGCCATAGCAGGGGTCATAGGGTCAAATGTCATCACCATGGCGATGGAATACTATATGATGCCACCGGTATGTTGATATAACTTATTAGAGTGTTGTATGCCGTTTTAGATGAAAGCAATACAATTAATAACAGAAATATTTTGTAAAAAAAACATAATTATTGTTGATTACTAAGAAAAATAACAGCCAATAATGAGACATGGACTCTTCAAATTGAGAGAGAGAAAAAATGAACATATTGAGGTTGATATAGAACAGAGGACAATCAAGTTTCCTCCCATGGGACAGTCAAGAGGAACTTGTTTTATAAGATTTCAACTATCCATTTGTTGTTGATATGAGGGATAAAAGGAATGAAATGCAACATGCAGAAAATTTTGCACATAACACAAACAATACGTAGGAGGATATCAAAGTGAAAAAAAATTATTAAGGTGGTACCTAACACTACAGGGAGGTAACTCTGTAAAGTCAGCTAAATGTTTTAATTACGTTGTGTTGTAAAGGGAATATTAAGCTTCTCAATGATCAAAATTGGTGTATGTCAAACTGCTATATAACCTGTGTATTTTTTCTGACAAAATGGTTGGTTCAAAATTTTTGAATTTTTTATATTTTTGTTGAAGGGTCAAAGTAAATACATTGTCAAAATTTTATGAAAATTAAACGAGC
The DNA here is from genome assembly GCA_019925275.1 of Mytilus edulis. Taxonomy (NCBI): domain Eukaryota; kingdom Metazoa; phylum Mollusca; class Bivalvia; order Mytilida; family Mytilidae; genus Mytilus; species Mytilus edulis. Next base: position 41,279,651 of record CM034356.1, on the reverse strand, counting down.
CAAATTAATTTTAGGGAAAGTGTTGGGTACCACCTTAAGCTAGTAAATTTTACAACTATAAGAAACAATGTTACATCATTAAGGTTAAGAGAAAGGCATTGATAGTTAAAGTAAACTCATGTTATTTTACATTGTTTTCATTTATTCTCTAATTTTTCAGGAATTAGAATTTGCGCTGAAGATTTTTAACTACTTCTTCACGTGTGTGTTCATTATTGAGGCCACTATGAAAATAATCGCTCTAGGATTTCTTAGATATATCAAAGACAGGTAAGAGAATCGTCAGGTGAAATATTAGGGATTTGGTATTTGGGAAAAAATTGAAATAATGCATGAATGGCATCATGGGAAAAAATATCTCTGGCATTTTATTTGACCATTGTGTAAAAGATACCTCAAAATATTAACAATGCATGTTGAACTAGTTTGATGTATTGAGAAAAATTTTGTTATCAAATAAAAATTAACCAAGAAAGACCTTAGGTTTTGATTTTTAGTGTTTCTAACTGAAAAAAAATGTTTTGTTTTGTAGAAGTTTTAAATATTATGAGGTTATTTCCAACAACAACAAAAAGAAAGAAAAAATATTTTCTTTAATATACTGCTATTTGTTTTGAAACTGAAACTTAAAAAAGCACCTCAAATTTAAGACAATCAATTGTGATCAAAATAGATCAAATAGATGAGAAACTTTAAATACTGTGTTCAAATGATCATCATTTCTGTATCTTGCCCATGAACATTAATGTGGCACTTTTTCCCTTAAATGTTTCAAAAATTTAATATCTCTCATCATGTCTTCCTTGAACATTGTGACATGAAAATTGTTTCTTTGTGTGTAAATTAAATTTATTCCCTTTGATAATTATGGAAGATAAAAGTTATTCCCCTTGACTATTGTGTAAATTAAAAGTTGTCTCCCTTAACTATTGTGTAAAGTGAAAGTTGTCTCCCTTATTTGTTTAAGTAAACCTATTGTTTTTGTCTTTTTCATATTAACAGCAGGTAAAACTTTGTGTCAGTTTTACTCAAGCTCTTTAATCCCTGTTTTACAAATTTACACACTTTTCTTTCACATAAAACTTGTGTGGATCCAATTTGCTTCATATTGTTATTGTCGTTTGTTTTCTATCTATGCAAATCTGTCTTTTTTCTTGTCAACAGACATGGCATATTTACCAAGATTTTTTTTATAAAATGGTATTTAATAAATTATAGACGAAAATTTAAAGAGGATATAAATTGAGAAAAAAAGACCAAAAATGTATTTATTATGTGAAAGAATGGTGTAATATCCTTAATACTTTTGACAGTTTTTACACAAAATACAAAAACCCTATTTTTCTACCTGTGTAAATAGCATGTTGTTTTTTGCTGTGTATTTCCCCTAATCTTCACATACTATTCTCAATTGAACTTTGTAACTACTTGGACTGTTTCTGATTGTCATTTTTCCTCTTAAAATATTATATCAATGAAATTTTATCGAATTTTGATGATTTATTGCATTAGAAAATCAGGTTTAATAAAAGTTCTTGTTAAACAGCATTTTTTTTGTTTGAGCTCAGTATTTTTTTTACACTGGATGAAAATTTTTAATGTGTTGTGTTTCAAATGTTATGATTAACTCCACTTTTAATTGGAAAAAAAACTTTTCTGCAATTTACCATATTTGGTAAAAATCTGCATTTTTTTTATTTTTATTGCATGTTTTAAATTTCATCTACAAATTATCTTTGAATTATTCCCACACATATTCTTATGTACTAAACATAATTGCACTTTCAGACAATTTTTTACTAATTAGAAAATAACTGCACCTTTTTTTAGATTTTGTACATATTTAATATAGCTCTTATAAATTAAACTTTGTGAAGATATTGTGGCTTACAAAAAAAAACATGTTTGATGTATCTTGCAACAAAATCTTGTTAAACAAAATTCTGAATATATTTAATGTGGAAATTGTGTGTGTGTGGTTTGATTTGATTGGCTATCATTCCATGTAAATATAATAACAGTGTATGGTTAGAGGATGTATAGTCCCTATCAAAGAATTTAAACATTGAACTACTTTTTTTTATTTTTTTAACTTTTTTTCATGATTTAGGGGGATGAAAAAGGGGTGCATACTATACATAACTGCATACTAGACACGACTGAATACAGTAAATGAACAATGACTGAAGATTTTTTTTTCAATTTTGCAATCATTGAGAGCATGTGGAACTACCATAAACAAAATTTAAACATATGTCCTCTGTTTTTAACCTTTCCAAAATGTCTGAAAACTCTGAAGCTTTCCTCTTTACCAGGGCTGTTGAATTCTTAACATGTCAACATTTCAGAAATTAAACAAAATTTACACCCTTACCTTAAAAAATAAAAGATTTTGTCTAAATAAAAATGAATATGAACCTAAAAAAAAATTAAAACCTACATTCTTGTGTTCCAATAATGTCCTAAGACTGTTACAATTTATACAGCAATTAAATCAAGATACTGTAGAAACATTCATTTTCTTCAGGTTAAAATTCCATGGTTTTGACTCTATATAAGATTTCATGGGGATTTAATTTTGTGGTTTTCGAATAAATGGAAGTGATATTATGTGTAGGTTGAATAATCTTAAATATATTCTTTCCAGGAAATAAACAAATTAAATTCTCCACAAAAATTTTGCTCTTACAGTAACTTAAAGATACCAGCTTCTTCTCATGAACAAATTTATGAAGTAGAAAATAATATGTTCTCATTTACGAATCACACAATTTAATGACCATTTCATTTAAAAAAAAAAAAAAAAAAAAGACCTAATGAGAAAAAAAAATGTCATGAAACGTAACAATGGAAAGTTGTCTTTCTTACAATAAGATGATGATGGTGATTAGTGTCTTTTTGAATGGTACTGTAAATTCAGAAATTATTCTGTTTTAATAATTACAAAAAATGCAACAGGGTTATAAACAATAATTTCAACTCGCATTTTGAAATATTTTGTATGAATTAAACAGGATTTTTCTGAATATTGCAAAAATTGAAATCGCATTTTAGTCTAAAATGCTGAAATCGCAATGAATGCACACAATAGTTTCTGAATTTACAGTACTCTCTGATGTCAATTGATAACCACTGCATTATATATGTCTTAGAAGGACCATTTGTAAGAGAAATTAGTAAATTACAAAATAAAAGAGACTTTATTCTGCTTATAATTTAATTTTATAAATGTAAACTTTTGATAACAAATTTAAACTTTTTAATTTAATCACATCACTTATAATCACATTGAGCAAACAAAGCACTTTTCAATGATACACAATTCACATGTTTTCACTGTTATAAGTTATATTTTGAATGATACTGATCTGGTTTCCTTTGATAATTTTTCAGATGGAACCAGTTAGATGTTCTCATTGTCATTTTATCTGTTATTGGAATAATTCTGGAGGAAATGAAAACCAATGTCATTCCCATCAATCCTACCATCATCAGGGTCATGAGAGTGCTTAGAATAGCCAGAGGTTTGCATTTACACTTAAGAAATTATAAGAGATTGTAAAATATCAAAACAAGATGTGTTGTAATTGTCAACGAGACCAGCAGAGAATAAATGAAATGAAATGGGTCAAATGTCCCAGATTCTAAAATACTGTAAATTCAGAAATTATTGCAAGCATATATTATTGTGATTTTGTCAATTTAGACTAAAATGCAATTTTAATTTTTGCGATATTGAGAAAAATCCTGTTTAATTCATAAAAAAAATTCAAAATGCGAATTTAATTTTTTGCGATTATGACCCCGTCGCATTTTTTGCAATTATTAAAACATTGCAATAATTTCTGAATTTACAGAAATGATAAGTACTGATAAGAGGATGTGGTATGAGTGCCAAGGAGACTCTACATCCAAGTCACAATGTTTATAAAGTTAACAGTTATAGGTCAAATTTTGACCTTCATGACAGAGTCTTGACTCACAACGAACAACAAGCTATAAAGCATCCAAAATGGCAAGTGTGAAACAATTCAAACAGGAAAACAAACAGTCTAATCTATATAAAAAACGAGAAACAATAAACACCTATGAACCACACAAACAAAAGACAACTGCTGAACAACAGGCTCCTGACTTAGGACAGGTGCAAACAAATAAGTTCTATTTCTTATGTATGTGACATGCAGTTTATTTGATTTATATAAATAACATCGTAATGATCAACTCGTTCCTACATACTTTGTTTGTCATTCATCTAGAAAGTAATATTTTCAGACGTAGTGTTGGGAGAAAATGATAAATATAAAAAAGAAAATGTGGTATGATTGCCAATAAGACAACTCTCCACAAGAGACCAAATGACACAGAAATTAACAACTAAAGGTCAAAGTACATCTTTTAACAATGAGCAAAGACCCATACCGCATAGTCAGCTATAAGACTTCTTGTACAAGCTGTGGTCTATTTATATTTGAACTATTATTGTTTAGTTACCAATGACTACTCAAAAACTGTTTTAACCTATGAACGCATTATCTTGAAACCATTATGGAGGGTGGTAAAGGGGGGGTGCTTGCACGAAAAAAACGTGAAATAAGACATAATTTCACGTTGAATGTGAAATAATTTCTGTAATGAACGTTGCACGAAAAATAAATACTTTTATTTGAACCTTTTGTGACCTTCTTGTATATATTAACTCTTTGTTTTACTTGATATTCCCGATTTAGTATACACATTTATGATATAATTGGTTTACGGCTTTTAAAAAAGTATTTCTTGACATCCCTGCCAAGTGTTTGAATTTTATTTGAAAAATACCGAGCACGCAAAATAAGACTTTGAAAATCATGATGTACGTAAAATTAAATAAGCAGAACACGTTGAACAGGCACCCGTCTTGCACGACTGTACGTCAAATAAAAAAGTAAAAACACGTTGAACGTGAAATAAAAAACGGCAATCATGTTGCACGAAAATAACCCTTTACCACCCTCATTATGCCCTGATAGAGTTAAAGTAAATATTTGTATGCAGCATAATATATTTGCATTATTTTTGTAGTTTTGAAGTTACTGAAAATGGCTAAAGGTATCCGAGCATTATTAGACACAGTAATACAGGCCCTTCCACAGGTGGGAAACTTGGGCCTCTTGTTCTTCCTGTTGTTCTTTATATTTGCTGCTTTAGGCGTTGAACTGTTCGGCAGACTTGGTAAGTTATGTAAACTGGAGCATGTACAGGAGTGGCACATTTTTGGCTGGCGTATTAGAAATTGCAAAGTTTTTAAAATCAGAAAGTTTGCGCCTTTACTTGTTCTTAAAGATATTAATTTGTTATACATCAGTATTGATCTACATTTTTTTTTTGTATTTGAATTTTTAGCTGTCAAAATGAATACATTTTAGGAATACTAAATCACCCATCATTTTCAGAACTTATTCACATAGAAGAAAAAGATATTTTACTCCCAAGGTTTTGTAAACAAAAGTGTATATATCATAATGTGAGACAAATATCTTTTTACACTGTTGCTGATTTCATGAAAGGGTAAAAGTAAAATTTTATTTTTGGTAAATATGATCATAAAGAAGAGGGGCGAAAGATACCAGATAGACATTCAAACTAGCATATCAATATTTAACTACAATGCCATTGCTAAAAAGGAAAAAGACGAACAGACAAAAATAGTACAATAAACACAACATAGAAAACTGAAGATTAAGCAACATATTATTGAAGTCTGTGAAGTCGTGAATGACATTTCTAAAAAAAATGATACAGAATCAATGAAAAATAGGTTTTTTTTTCATGATCATAAACACAAATCAAACAATTTAACATAGCATTTAGACAAATTCATGAAAAAAATACTTGTTCATATATCAATGACTCAAGATTGTTGTTGTATTTACAGAGTGTTCTGAGGAGCATCCTTGTGAAGGTTTAGGATCACATGCTCACTTTAAAGACTTTGGTATGGCATTCCTTACTCTCTTTAGAGTAGCCACAGGGGACAATTGGAATGGAATTATGAAGGTATGTAAACAAAATTAAATTGTTGGCTTATGAAAGAAAAAATCAAACATTGTTTATGATGATATCAGGTATTTTAAATGGCTACCGTATTCGGTCGTGTATAGTATGCAATTATGTATAGGAATGCACCTCCCTTAATCCCCTAAAAACTGTGAAAAAAGTGAAGTAAACAAAAAGTGGGAAATAAGTTAAAAACAAAAGATAACAAAAATTACAAAAGTAGTGTGTCACTTAGATTTCAACACAACTACTGAAGTAAAAATGTCAGTCTTTTGCTTTGCAGAGCGTTTTGAAAACCTTTCAAATATTGAATAAACAATCTGATGCTTTTCCAGGTTAACCCAAACTAGCTTTTACTCCTCTATCTATTATGGTATGTTTGATACTTGGTTTATTACTTTAAGATGATGTGTACAAAGTCACTGATTTTCAAATCTATGAGGTGGTGACTTCCTATTTGTAGGTAGTTTCCTATAGAGCATGTGATTTTCGTCAGATATTTCTCAGCATCAGTATTTAGAAAAAATTGATTGATAATTATAGATTATCTTTGGTCATCTCAACAAGATTGATTTTTCGGCGAATGTGAGAAAAGCAATCGATTTGAGATGACCAATGATTATCTGTTTATTCGCTATTTTTCCTATGACGACATTATTAATTTCATTGACAACAACATGTGATCCCTTTATTTCTAGCAATAATTTGTGATATCACTCTTACACTCTACTGTGCTGAGAATGGAAATTATCAGTCAGTAAGATCAAAGGAAAATTTCATAAAATAGTGATAATGAGTCTTAAATGAGTTTAAACAAACAATTTTTATTGCAGGATACATTACGAGAGGATTGTGACTCCTCTAGCAATTGTCTGACCAATTGTTGTGTGAACTCCGTCATTGCTCCCGTATTCTTTGTCATCTTTGTATTAATGGCCCAGTTTGTGTTGGTAAATGTTGTTGTTGCTGTGCTGATGAAACACCTAGAGGTAAGATAACGTTATTATTGTATTTTTTTCTGTTCATTTGTTTCCTCCGTATTTTTTTTTTTTTAACACAATCACAATTTTTAATACCTATATGTTTTAAATGTGGACGAGTAATTAACATAGTAACATTTCTAACAGTTTAGTTATTGTTAGTTTTTAAGATCGTTAACATTTATTTGACTTTAAAAATGTATAGTTCTTCTCATTATTTGAGCTAAAAATGAAAAGATATTTAAAAAAGATTTATATGAAATTAAAAGGTTTTAAAAAAAGAGAAAGAGAATTTCTAGTGTATTTTTAACACTGTACACACACAGCACATTGAATGATGATATGTTCTGCACTAAATTGGCTTTGTTTAATTAATAAAAAAAAGAATATTCACAAGAAGTAGTTTAATTTTCACAAACTTAGAATTTTATATTTTGGTATTAAATAAGGGTTATAATGGGGTAAGATACAGTAAATTTCACATTGAGTACTGAAGTGTGCAAGGCCACTTTGCAGGTTTTTTGTGTGTAAATTTCAGGATTTTTGCATGTATTAATGATGCTAGTACCTAATGCATGTGCATTGAAGTGTCAAAATAATACATCCCATATTTATGTAACAAAAGTACTGGCCCAAGACCACAATTAATGATCCTGCTTTTCGTTGTCCATGAATATAGTTCCCTTTAATTATAGTGTATTTTTTCTTTATTTTTTTTTTTCCTTTCTCATACATTTCTTAGTTTTTTTCGGCGTTGGAAATGAAAGAAGAGAGCTGAAATAAACTTTTGGATGTTTTATTTTAACTGATTTTGATATGGAAAGAGTGAGTAGGCCAGGTGCAAAAAGGTGATATTTACAGTTTTCGGAACATCTCTTGACTTGTCCATAGGATGTGTGTTGGCTAAATTTGTAAAATCTTTCTGAATGTTGCATATATTTTTGGACTAGAACTGTACTTTACACACACAAAAAAATTGACAAAAAAGATTCGGTGCAATTTTTTTAATGAAACAAAACGTTATAAAGAACTAATAGAGAATTTAATTGTAGTCTGTGGCCTACTGTTCTACTTTCCGATTAGTAGCTAAAAAGTTTTAACTATTTTGAAAAATGATACTATTTTAGCAAGAGAAACAGAAATTGATTAAAAGAATATAATTGATAATCTTTTGTTGGATAAAAATATTTATCCTGATTAAGAGTAATTTCTCGCAATTTGATTAGCTGATATTGTCCTAATAAATTTCAGTACAATTTTTTATTACGTCAATAGGAATTATCTCCCTTATTTATTACGTCAATTGGGATTATCTCCCTTATACCATTGCCCTAATAAAAAAATTAAAAATGAATTGCTTCATAGTCCTAATATTTTAATTATTCACAGTTTTAGATTAAATATCTAAAATATATTTGGTTGATATTGTCCTTATATTGAATTTAAATATAATAATATGTAATATTACAAAATCAGGATAAATTAGTTACACAGTGTTCAATTGTCCTAATACGGAATTTATCGGGTCAATAAAATTCATGTCGGGTTTGGCTTCGCCTCGCCCAATATGAATTTTATTGACCCGATAAATTCTCGTATTAGGACAATTACACACTGTAACTAAAATCATAGAAATGAAGAGGAATAGAGTAACCAAGCTCACACATGTGACAATGTATTGTTTTCTGTATCAAGCCTCCATTTTGTGTAATTATATCCCCTTAATGAAAAATTCAAAAATTTACAAATTTTCATCAAAATCCAGTTGTCCTTTTCACACAAAAATTATCACCAGAAAGATTTCTTAGAAGTTATGAACAAGTTTTTGAGTTTGACATCTAATTCAAAAAATATCAAAAAAATGATATGACTTTGTTGAAAAGAACAATTGGACTTTGTTTTTTGCCATTTTTTTTTATACTAACACATGTAGTGCACCATTTTACTAATTATGTCAGGAAACGTACAAATACAAAGAAATGGACGAGGAGCTTGAAGAAGAATATCAACGTCAACTTAACAAAACTGTTATCCCAGATGTGCTTGAACTAAAACTACAGGTGAGGTTGTCCCCCCTTGGTTTGGTAGAACCACACAGATTAGATTTCAGGAATGTAATAAGAGTGCTTTTATTATTTCTTGCAGTAGGATAGAAAAGAAATAAGATATTATTTTGTAAGGAATAGATCTACATACATATGCATTTTATCTTACCTACACTAAATGAATCTAATGAGTAGATAATTAACCAAATTTGATATTAAGGCCATAGGTCAGAAATTAAGGTTCCTCACTACTATATCAATCTCATTATTAAGAGTGGATGTCTAGTTCACAGTTAAATTGTCCATTGATATAGCTAGATCTACAGTATGGGTTTTTCTCATGCAGTGATCTAATTGCTTACATCCACCTCATTTGAACTTTGTTAGATATATGTTGCCTCCTTGGCAATCATACCACATCAATCTCCTGAATTATTTTTATACCCAACCTACAATAGAAGAGGGGCACTATGTTTTCTGGTCTGTCTGCCTTGAAACTTGAAACTTAGTACACACATTCCCTATGAAATTATCATTCTAATTTAAATGCCAAATTAGATTTTTGATCCCTATTTCATGGTCCACTGAACATAAAAAATGATAGTGGGAGTTGGGCATCACTGTACTATGGATACATTCTTGTTATATTATTATTTATTTTTTATATTTAATGTATTGGATTTAAATAGGACAATGTAGAATTTTGGTTGTGTTTTTAGATTTGTTTAATAGTAGCGTATAAAATGTTGTATTGAAATAGGCAGATGAAATGCATGTGCTTATACCCCCCCCCCCCCCCCCCTTTCCAACTGGTGATTGTCAATCTATTGACATGAAATTTTAAAGATGAATTTTGTAAGACATTACAAGAAATTTTAAAATAAGAGTATATAATTTTGGTTTATAAATGTTTTGACACCTGCTAGGTTGATAAAAAGTCTTATCTTAGTGACCTATAATTTCTGCTGGGTGTATATTTATTTCTTTGTTAAAGTTAAGAAATTTAAAGCTGAATGAAAGCTATATAGATAATTATTATGCAGACATAATTCTACAAAATTGCACTTGTAGGTCCATACATATGTGTCTGTAACACTTTTCTGCCTCAATTAATTCAGCAACTACAAGTGTAAGCTTTTTATATGACCTCACTTTTTTGTGTGCTCATCATTGTTATCTATATTATGTCTAAAATTTGATCATAATCCAAATTCAGACAGTATCAAGCTTGAATCATATTGTGTCCAAACTTTTCCCAACTGTTCAGAGTTGGACCTCTGCAGTCGTATCTAGCTATGCTCAGCGAAGTATTTTATTAATATATGGCACCAAGCTTCATCTCATTATGTCATATAATGTGTCTTATTTTCAGTTCCTTTGATGTTTTACTTCCTGTTTGTCAAAATTTTACATCTTTTTTTTAAGATATCATACTCTTGTAGGATATTTTTATAACCATTTTCTTAGCAACTACAAGTCATAACTTCTTAATATATTTCACCATGGTTCATATGGTCATGCCATACCATGTGCACTTTTAACAGTCTTTATTCTGGTTAACAAAGTTAAAGAAATATGCTACTTCAATGATCAAACAGCCTATTCACTTCTACTGGTGTGTTTTTTTCTTAAAACTTTGTGGCAAGGTATTACATGATTTTGTGAGGAAATAACTCTTTGATATTAAGGTCATAATAATTTGCCAGTGAAAACAATTTATACACAACAAAACTGATATATTGTCAGGAATCTCACAGAGTGATGGCAGACGACGGAGCTGAGGTTGGGGATGGAGAAAACAATGACGCTGAGGAAGGTGGTGAACAAAAGGAAGATTCCAAATTGTCTGAAAAATCAGCTGACCAGGTATTTCATTAGATACTTTAGTTCTTATATGAATTTGAAGTTTTCAACCCAAGAGAAAATAAATCTGGGATCCCACAGGAATTCTGGCTGGAATTTTGATGGGATTCCAATTGGGATCCCACCTAATTCCACTGGGATAAAATTTCGGGATTCCCACAAAAGAAATGGGAATCCCGATGTAAATCCCGGTGGAAATATACTGGGATCCTACCTAATTTCACTGGGATAAAATTTCAGGATTCCAGCAAAAGAAGTGGGACCTTGATGTAAATCCCAGTGGAAATATACTGGGATTCGCAGAAAGAAAAAAAGCGGGATCCCAATATAAATCCCATCAGGATATACATGCACCAAATTGCACGTACTATAGACTCCACTGCCACTGGGATTCCTGGGTTATTTATGCAAAAGGATACATGTAAAGTTCTCCTCCTTTCTGTGAATTAATTTGAGCACTGTCTCTGTACACTTCCAACTAGTATTGCTGAGTAAAGGTAACTGGAATATCTGCATGCAATCTGTTTACTATCAAAATTGGCAGCTTCATTTAATAAAATCATTAAATCCCCTAAAAGTATCAAAAAAATCCACAAATAATCATTTGTACAATAAGTTTTGAAGCAACAAATCAATAGAAATAATATTGCATGTTTATACAGTAGATTGGAATCCACTTGGAATCAAATTAATTACCCTCCCCCTTTTTTATCCCCTGAAGATCTATCTTCGTAATGGTATTATAAAAATAAATCAAGGGTATCACATAAAAATATTTATTATTACTGGCCAGTTTTTAAATATAAGAAAAGAAAACTTTATTTAATCAACACAGGGTGCATACGGATGAACTTAGTGGCCGCATTATATAGGACGGTATTTTCTAGGGTCGAACTGTTCAGTACAATTACAAAAAAAATATGTGGTCATGACTTTTTTACATTTTACATTGAGAAACCAACGTTTTAAGATGTCGATCATTATCTTATCATTGATGCTGGACGACAATTAATAGAAACGCACTTATGTGAACTTGGAGAAAATCAGAAACACCCCAGCTTGTCTGGCAAAACAGCCGTTGACATTTCTCGGATGCCCTGCTATTTTTATTGTCAAAATCTCAGCATTTTTCTGACTAAGAAATATCTGTCAAACCGAAAATTAAGTGACCCATTAAGTGATTGGCTTCACCTGACAGCTTTGGTGTCATACACACTGTTAATTAACACCAATAACCTTTGCTTTCTGTTATAAATAATTGTGTATTTTAAAAATGTTTGACAAAGAAGGAAGGCATTCCGGAAAAAAAAAAATAGCCTTGCCAGACGTCATAATTGGAAATGGATAAAAAACATATTTTGTTAAAAACAATCATGCTATTTGAATAGATCCATATGCGTTTTCAGATTCAGCACTCAACAACTTCCTGTCTACCAAACACTTACTTATTTTTGCAAACAAAATACTGGTTTATGTTTTCACGATTCAACTGTAATGGGACCCCAAGCTTCAATTAAACAGTTAGAGTTATCGAGTTGGAGAGTTGTTCCAGTTTCAGATATTTATCCCATTTCAACCAGAACTTGATGGGATCCTGGCTTCAGACAATTATCCCAAATGGGATCCAATTCATATATCAAATCCCGTTTCAATTAGAATGGGATCCCGGCTTCAGACAGATATCCCAATGAGATCCAGTTTCAGATTATTTATCCCGATGGGATCCCGACTTCAGATGCCCATCCCGGCTTATCCCGTCAATTTCACCGGGATTTCATTGGGATCCCGATGGATCCCGTTTTTATTTTCTCTTGGGAAGTAGCATGATTTTTTTTATCACAAGCTCTGTATCTATCTTGGGCCATTACAGCATTTCTGCACTGTTTGTTTTTTTCAAAACAAAACTCACAAAAAGATATGATTTAAAGGCTGTTTTCAGAATTGAGCAGTAAAACCAGTATTATAATGTAATCAGAAAATGTTCATTGAACAATTTGATGTACGGTAAATGAAATTAAAACTTTAATTGGGAACAAAAAATTAATCAAATGAGCATCATAAAAACTAAATCTGAATTTATTTTATTGTAGATATTTTCCTATGTTTGAAAAATTTAAACTTCAAGATGATGAAAATTATTTATTGTAGAATATGTGATTTAAGATGTGAAAGTTCCTCAATATTTAGGGTTAAATAAAAGCCACATTCAATTGTCATAAATTGTTTAAATGAAAAATGAAAACAACTGAACTGCAATAAAAAAATAACACATTAACACTAGAAACAAAATATTTGATAACAACTGTAATATTCCGAACTTGGAACAGGACTGTTTAAGAAACAATGGTGGGTTGAACCTGGTTTTATGGCTATCCAAACCTCCGCTTATATGTCAAAAAATAACAAAATACACACTAAATAATGACACACAACAATACATGTACATATTTCAAGTAACAAAACCAAAATGCAAGGACATTTTCATCGCATAAGCCCAAATAGCAAATAATATATATAATAATGAATAGTTCCCAATACAACCAATTACACTATCAATTTGCAATAAACAATGTTAATAGTTTACACATTTAATAAAACTTAATTAAATATATAATTTCAGAAATCAGTAAAGATTCCAACACCTGTACCAGGATATATCCGTCGTCTGAGAACTCCTGTCTCTAAACAGTTCTCTCTGCCTCCTAGCTTTACATTCTGTCCACCAAGCAACGAACAATTATCTGACCGTTCTGTTAGAAGTAAGCGAAATTTCAAACCTTTAATATAGTCTGATTTTATTGGAAGGTAATTTTAAACTGTTTAATATTCATGGCATTTTCATTTTCTAAGAGACAGTTCGTAACAAAGATTTACTAGTTGAAATAAAATTGCTATGGCCAGTCATACCACATCTCCTTTTTTTTATAATATTATGTACATGTATCAGATGCATAGATGCCAACTATTACGATTTTTCCGTAGTTTTTCGATTTTGCGATATAAACTACGCTATTACGGTCAAAGTCGAATAGTTACGGATTCCCAATCATCGACGTTCAATTTTGTAAAACGCGGATTTTTATCATTACTTTTCCATCCTGGTCCAGTATTATAGGAAACGCCAATGTAATGCTTCCGGTTTCTCGGGAGTTATCAACCTATTGTTGAGTAACTAACTGACTTCCGAAGAGTCAAACTTGCATTTTATTAAGTAGCTTTTCCCCTTTCTCTACTTCTCCTTGACAAAACAAAAATATTTGAGTCGAGAACATCTGAACAATTAATGAATGGAATACATACTACAGACAACATGTTAAATGACAAATTTTAGTGTACATCACTTTGCAACCACTCGTCAGTAATTTTGATTGGTAAATGCACGTTTATGAATGATTACTGAAACTTTCAAAAATTACAGGAAAAATTTGATAGTTTATTACTTATTGTGTCATATAATATGACTTATCAGATGCCAGGCTGCATGTTATTATTGTGATACTTACCCATCACATTTTGTATTGATAAAAACCATGAGAAAATTTCTAAATTAACTGTATCTTAAATATATAACATCACAGTGAATTTTGTTGATTTTATCTTTTATTTGGAATTTTTAATTATTGTATTGATTTATATAAGAGAGATTTATTTTGGACATCTGGATTGGACATTTATTTTTGCGGAAATTCCAGATTAACACTTCAGAACTGGAAATTTTCGAGGATTTGGGAAATAATGGTATACTGGGATGACACCCCCTTCTACCTTCCTTCATTTTGCTAACTGATTGATTCTAATTGCAGGTACTTTGTTGGTGCCAATAGATATAATGGTATCTAGCTACAACAGTAATCTAGATGTCAGTCTGGATGCTTCCGGATCAAGTTTAGAGGTCCCATTAACACCCTCATATTATTCCGATTCATCAAGTTATACAGAGACAAACATTGATAATAGTAGTGAAAATGTCATTCCAAAAATAGCAGACGAACTGAAAAAGTCTGCTGCCCATCGCAAAGACATCGTCGGAGACTTGTCCGCCAAAAAGTAGTTAGCGAAAGTCCACCTGCTGTGGATAAATGTATTTTATTGAATTTATATGAATTATCAGAGACGAAAAAGAAAATTGGAACAGTTTCTCAGTCTCATCCGTCATTGCTTGTACAAAACAAAGATGGCGGCCACAAAGGCTGTGAAATTTGTAAGTGTAAAATGTCTAACATTAGTTGTCGGAGTGCTGCCAAACACAATCCACTACACAGGAGTCAATCTAGTGGGGCAGAAAAAGTTAAAATTAGAGACAAGCACATGTTGGCTCAGCGAAGAGGTGGACGGGATAGACGTTCACGTATTTATATTAGAAATATATCTGATGCATCTAATGCTAGCTCACTGACAAGGGACAATAGTGTCTCGCAATCGGATAAAAATGTAACTTTGTCTCCGGACAATTCTGGTGAGTCTGCACCATTGAAAAGTCCATGTAGAAAACATCCTCATTCTCGTGATAATACATTAGATTCAGGTTCATTTGATTGGTCAGCTGATGAAGCTGCCTGTGATGAAGAGGTGCGTTTGATTACTGGTACACCTCCAGAGACGGAGGACGAACAGGAACAGGTAACTCCTCCATGGACAAGGGAGGGTACTGCTATTATAAGAAAGTTCAGTTTGTTCCACAGTTGTACCAGATGCAACATCAGCAAACAGTGATCGAATAATAAATCCCCCTCTGAATTTGGTATCCACGCCAACAAACAATTTAAATCCATGTCACTCAATACCAATGTGTCGTTCACCATTACCACCCTCACACTTGTCTATAGAAATTCCAGAGCATTCGTCACATTTATCATCCTCATCATGTTTATCAACAAATTCTACGAAAAATTCACCAGACAAATTATTGTTACCGAATTCATCATTGACTATTCCTAGATCACCAAAACCACCACGACTTTCACCTTGTTTCTTTCCATTCCTGTCGTAGAATGTCCGTCGAGTGAAGAAGGCGGAGATCTGCAATCTTCCCTTTCTGTTCCCCGAGTTAATACCCCAGTGCCTTCTAGAAGTAGTGACAGTGTTTCCCATAATTCCATTAGTCCCTCAGGAGCAGAAGGACATTGTGATAAACGTTTAGAAGACTCAGATCAGAGCAAAACTGTGAT
The DNA here is from genome assembly GCA_019925275.1 of Mytilus edulis. NCBI lineage: Eukaryota > Metazoa > Mollusca > Bivalvia > Mytilida > Mytilidae > Mytilus > Mytilus edulis. The sequence goes on along the minus strand of CM034356.1, from coordinate 41,263,556 downwards.
AAATAAACTGTCACAAGGTCACCTCACTTTAAGAAGACGCTTACATTCAGCAGATTCTCAAGATGATAATTAAATAGATGATGATTCAAGATGATAATTAAAAAATGCATAATTTTATACTTTGAAGTCAATTTACTTACTAAGTCTTTATATGAAATTTGCTGTTAATAACCCTTTAAAAAGAAAATTCAGTAGTAAAATGCAAAATTGTGTATTTGTATTTCAGACTAATTTCTGTACAGCATATATAGGTCTACTTTTATACAAATTTCTTCACTATTTAGTGCTATATCTTTTTTCCCCAAGTCCAGTTCCCATAAACATAGTTTAATACATTATATTTTTATTAGAATATTCATTATTTTACTATTCTTGTGATACATTTTTTTCAATTTATTATTGACACATTTGTACAAATTGTTCATGCAATCAGAATTTTCAATGCAGGGTAACTACAATGAAAATTGTATATATATACTTGATTATGAGTTTGTTTGTTCAACCCAAATGAATCCGAGAGAAAGTCCGTATTGCATTTTGAATCTTTCCACTTTTAAAGACATACACTATAATGAGTGTTTTCATTGCTTTTTCCTTCTCTGTAAAATGGAGCTCCCCTCTCCCCCTTTAAAAAATAAATAAAAAAATAAACAAACTTTTATTCAGTCATAAATCATATATAAATCACAGACACATAATACACAAAACAAACTATAATTACACAGAGCATTCAACAAAATGCAAAAATGCATATTTTAGTACATTTATCTGAAGTAAAATTTGATGTGCTCCATACAAATCCTTCTTTTGGGAATTTAATGCTCTCCATACAAGATCATTCTTTTGGGAATTTGAGGCTCTCCATACAAATCATTCTTTTGAAACTGGGGCCCAAAAATATCTTTTAGTTGATGCTCTCCACAAAGATTATTCTATTTCAATTTGAATGCTCTGAAAAGTACAAGATTATTCTTTTGGGTTGAACAATACTTCTGTGTGAACGATGTGATAGAATAGCTTTGTGAAAAAATGGTTGAATGTTAATTGGTAGAATTGTGAATTTTTCTTGTGATATGCTTGGTATTAAGATACCCAAAAGTACAACTAAACATAAAGGAATTTGGGAAAAAAAAAAACCAATTTCCTCAGACAGAGTGTCTGTCACCTGGCACAATGAAATTACCTCCCCTTCTTTGTGTTTGTGGATATGGACATTATGTCTTTTAAAGGCAAAATTTGATTCTGAAATTGTAATTATGAATTGATGGGTTATTTTTCCTTCTTGGTAGGATTCGCAGCAAAACTTCATGTAATAGATTAGCTGTCCATCAAATTCTCAATTTTTGTCAAAAAGATAGATTATTTTCATACTAGTCAAATTCAATTATTTTACCAAAAATATTTGTATGAGTTTATTACAATTATTATACAAAAGTATCTAGATTTCACCATTATTACTCTTCACAGTGACCAACCAATACATTGTGAATATAGGGAAGAACCAGATTTTATTTCAATTTGTTTGCTAAATAGAATTGAAAACAAAAACAGCCATGAACATTCCATTTCCAAACTTACTAGTATACAAATGGTGCATCCTTTCCTTTCCCTTTTGATAATGTCCCCACAAAGACACCTCACGTTTTGAAACCGTCTTTTTGAATTTTATAGTTCCAGATTTGTTCTAGAATCTTTTTTTTCTTCTTGTGGACAGAAAGTTTTTGATGTAAAGAGACAAAAAGTGATTGCTTTGCAAATGTTATTGGGTCAACTGGCCAAAATCTAGGTCAGTTGAAAAAGTACAGTTTCTGAACTTGAAATAGGTGTATAGTGACCTCATCAGACTTCCTGTCCTAGCTGTTGTCTTCTGGGTATTAGAGTACCTTTTGTGTTTACATTTTGTGATATTTTTACTAATTAACCATTTAATGGTCTTATATGGTAATACTATTGTAGGTAACATGTTTTTGATTTGTGTTATGTTTTACGCTAGAATACATTCTATATCACTTATACTGTGGATACATCATACCTGCCAACTTTTCAAAATGCCCATGGGGGTTTTGCGTGCAAGATGGCTGTCATAGTCCTAAAAAACCTTCAAGGGGGCCTTCAAATACATTTTAATGTTGTTTTTTGGGTTCTTCATACTTTCATAAGCCTCATGTCATTGTAAAATTAATTGTTTTGTTTAAAATTGTGGACAAAATTGCTCATTCAAAATTTCAATTTGGGAGCCTCCATGGGGGAAATCCCCACAAATAGTGACAGTTGGCAGGTATGATACATTATTATTCATTGGATACCAATTTTTGTGGATTTCCAGGAAACCAGGGAACCACAATTTTTAATGTCGAAAGCATATTTAAGGTTATAAAGAAATGTATGCAGACTTTGGCAAAACCACGAAATCAAATATACATGAAAATGAAAAATTTCCTCTATCCATGGAAAAAAAATAAAATCACAAAAATACTGAACTCAGAGGAAAATCAATTCGTAAAGTCCATAATCACATGGCAAAATCAAATAAAAAAACGCATCAAAAACGAATGGACAAGAACTGTCATATTCCTGACTTGGTACAGGCATTTTCAATGTAGAAAATGGTGGATTGAACCTGGTTTTATAGCTAGCTAAACCTCTCACTTGTATGACAGTCGCATCAAATTCCATTATATTGTCACAGATGCGTGAACAAAAAAAATTGGAAATTGGTACAAAGGAATTATTGGGTAAATCTGCATTAATTTTGAGAGAAATTTAAATGATATTTCAAACACAAAGGTAGAAAAAAAAGATAAGTATGTAATTTTCTGTTGATAAAAGGCTCAGATTTATTGTTGTGATTCTACAATTACATCTGTGCTTAAAATTTAAACCTATTTTTCCAAATGAATTCATTGTTTGAACTCTGTACAAATGAAACAAACAGATTATAGATAAAGAATGTCATGTACATCTGTTTAATTTGTTAAGATTTGCTTATTGGAATTTTTAAATGAGTTATTTATTAAATTATATCGATTAATTATACATATCTTTTAATAATATTTCTTGTTTTACTGTATTTATTTATTTATTTATTTTCTAATTATGAGTCGATTGTTTTTTGAACATGTGAAAATCTGTGATTTATTCATTCTATTAATTATGCATTATATGTACGAGAGTCATGTTAGAATTGTATGTGTGAATAATGCATATAATTTTTACTGCAATCATTAAATAGACAATTTTTTCTTACATCAGAATTTTTTCATTGTTATATTATCCACATTGTATATTAAAAAGCACTAATTTATCTATAGTTCTTCTAGTGTTATGTTTTGTTTCTCCCCCTTTTTTCTTCCAATGTATTACTTGATTTATTTACTTGACTGGGCGGGGTTTAACTAGTTCGCTCATAATAAACCAGTCCATCTATAGATAGTTGTTTTAGGATAAACTCATCAATGAAGTGATTCTTTTGTAAATTCCTTCAATGACACTGATAGATGATTAGAAATCAACAATAATAATAATAACAGCAATCATCCTTATCACACACACTTCAAATAGACTGTCCTAATGCAAATTAAAACGTAAGCTCCACCCGATCAGTTGAAATAACATTGGTAATACTTTTAGTAGAACAGACACTTCTGTATCATTTGGTCTCTAGTGAAGAGTTGTCTAATTGGCAATCATACTACATCTTGTAACGCCCAAAATACAATTGTAGATACGCATTATATGTTTCTCAGTCCCTGTGTCCCTTGGTTTTTACGTCAATCAGTCTGTTGGTCCATCTGTCCCACTTCTGGTTAATGTTTTTGGTCAAAGTAGTTTTTGATGAAGTTGAGGTCCAATCAACTTGAAACTTAGAACCCATGTTCCCTATGATATGATCTATGTAATTTTAATGCTAAAATTGAGTGTTTTGACATTGATTTCATATGAATGATAGTGTAAGTGGGCCATCCATATACTATTGACACATTCTTGATTTTATATTATTCAAAAGTGTTTGGGCAAAAGAGGCCAAACAATGTTCAAGTTACCTGAGTCAACCTGTTTAACCATAGTATTTAAACAGTTTTTAAAAGGCAAATGATAACTAAAGGATAGACAAACTCATAGTTGTAAATAAACTGACAAAGTCATGGCAAAAATAACAAGACATAAAGACCAACAATAGTCTACAAAACACAACAGAAAAATAAAGACTGAGGCTCCACAGGGTACCCCCCTCAGGTCCTTTTAAATTCGTCAAGAGGTCGTTTTAAGGGAAATGTACAGGTCACAGGTCGATTTTCCCAACTCAGAGGATGGAAGTCGGTCGGAGGTGTTTTTTTTCTAAATTTTACAGGTTGCAGGTCGTTTTTAGAAGGCCCTCAGGTCGGAAGTCACCTCTAAAAGCCCAGAGGTCGCAGCTCGTTTTTGAGCCTCAAGACTGAGCGACATTAACCCAACAAAATTCCTGGGTGAATCAGGGCTCTGAAAGGGTAAATAGTTCCTGCTCCACAAGTAGTGCCTGTTGTGTTGTTTATATAAGTAACAAACTCAATGATGTCTCAATCGGTAGGTGATATTTTACCATTCTAAAATAGATCTTTTCACTTGAAAGAAAATAGATTAAAAAATAAACGACAGGTTTCTGTGGTCAGGTCAAACCAAAGATTTGAAAAGTATGTGCAGCCTCTCACTAAACACCCTGCATTTAGGAGTAAGAGAAGACTGTGAACTCACTTGTAAGTTGGCTAGTTGTGACAGTCTAGTACAATACAGGGTTTATATTCATTAAAATTATCAGGTTTTTTCCCTCAGATATGCATGCTATATTTGCCACTGGATATTAAGCCAGTTCATTATCTTCATCATATCCCAGTACAATGCCAATGATATGACATTGTTCTTTTAAATAGTGGGATTTTATAACTATAGACATAGTTTTTGATTGAAAAATAGATATAAGATGTGGTATGAGTGCCAATGAGACAACTCTCCATCCAAGTTGCAATTTGTATAAGAGAAACCACTATAGGCCAAAGTACCGTCTTCAAGATGGGGCCATGGCTCACACCAAATCACAAGCTATAAAGGGCCCCAAAAATGACTATTGTAAAACCAATCAAACTGGAAAAACCAACGGTCTTATCTATAAGAAAGGAGAAACACTTATGAACCACATCAACAAACAACAACTATAGACATTGGTTTTAATTGTCAAATGTATTAACTGAGATCAGTTTATGTTTCTGTGGACATTCTAAGTGGTACAAAATGTGCTCTCCTTTACCTGGTTAAGTGGACTCTTTTTTTGCTTTGGATCAATATTTCCATTCGAATTAATATTATCCTCTCCATATGTGTGGGGTCTTATGGTAAATGTCTTTCCATCCTTTGGTCAGTGATTTGGTCTCTCTTTTGCATGAAATTTGGTAAGAAGCTTCATGTTAACACACTTCATCTAGAAATAATTATAATATTCAGGTCAACATTGGAATTGGGTCAAGATTAAATTTTGCAGATTGACAAGAAACTTGATGAAACAAAAGTTTGAAATACTTAAACACAAGATTGATTGGTGTTTCCTTAATGTTGAAAAGCAAGAAGTTAATGCATATGCAGGATGAAAAAATATTGTCATCAGGGTTTTGCACTCTCTCTTGGTGAAGCACCAGATTAAAAGAGGTTTGAGGGTACAAAAATTTCAGCAAAAATTTAAACATATTTTTATGCCCCACCTACGATAGTAGAGGGGCATTATGTATTTTGGTCTGTGCCTCCGTTCGTCCGTCCGCTTCAGGTTAAAGCTTTTGGTCAAGGTAATTTTTGAAATTATAGTTTTGACCCCAATTTCATGGTCCACTGAACATAGAAAATGACAGTGCGAAGTTCAGGTTAAAGTTTTTGGTCAAGGTAGTTTTTGATGAAGTTTAAAGTTGAATCAACTTGAAACTTAGTACACATGTTCCCTATGATATGATCTTTCTAATTTTAATTCCAAATTAAAGTTTTGACCCCAATTTCACGGTCCACTGAACATAGAAAATGATAGTGCGAGTGGGGCATTCGTGTACTATGGACACATTCTTGTTTTTCATTACAAATAGTATTTATTACTTTATAAGTTGTGACTCTATCATATGGTACACAAGAGTGCACATGCTGAAATGTGTCACCTTCTTTACTAATCATTGATATTATGTTGATAGTCCCAACTATAAAGCTTTATTACAACTGTCACATAAACTTAACCAAGAAAACTAAACATTGACCAATGAACCATGAAATGTGGTCAAGGTAAGATGAACCATGCCAAACAGGCATGTACAGCTAACAATTCTTCCATACAACAAATATAGTTGACCTATTGCATATAGTTTAAGAAAAACAGACCAAAACACAAAAACTTACCACTGAGCAATGAAACGTGAAAATGAAGTCAAGGTCAAATAAAACCTGCGCGACTGACAAATAAATCATAAAATATTTCCATACACCAAATATAGTTGACATATTGCAATTAGTATTAGAAAAAAAAGACCAAAACTTAATAAAGGGCTGCGCTTTAGCGCATGATACGCCTGTTGCTCTTTTAACTTGTCTTTTATGCTTTAAATGAATTAATATGATCAACTAGAAATATACATACAAATCAAAAGGGATGTTACATTAATATATTCACCGAAACTTAAGAAAGTGTAAAATCTAAAATTTATAAAAATGGAAAAGGAGCTTATGTCAATAGATATAAACAATTTATCAAAGTTGCATAAAATTTTGTGAAAGTGTTAGTTATTGTCCCAAAATTCGAAAATCCCCCCTTTTTTAAGCATAAAAATTCATAACACGGAAATGTAAAATCTGAAATTTATAAAAATTGAAAGGGAGCTTACATCAATAGATATAAACAATTCACCAAAGTTTCATGGACATTGGTGAAAGCCTTTTTGAGTTATTGTCCGAAGTGTTGAAAATCCCCCTTTTTTTTATGAATAAAGCCATATAAATCCAAAACTTAAAATCTGAAATTTATAAAAATTAAAAGGGAGCTTACATCAATAGATATAAACAATTCACCAAAGTTTCATGGACATTGGTGAAAGCCTTTTTGAGTTATTGTCCGAAGTGTTGAAAATCCCCCTTTTTTTATGAATAAAGCCCCATAAATCCAAAACTTAAAATCTGAAATTTATAAAAATTGAAAGGGAGCTTACATCAATAGATATAAACAATTCACCAAAGTTTCATGGACATTGGTGAAAGCCTTTTTGAGTTATTGTCCGAAGTGTTGAAAATCCCCCTTTTTTATGAATAAAGCCCCATAAATCCAAAACTTAAAATCTGAAATTTAAAAAAAACGAAAGGGAGCTTACGTCAATAGATATAAACAATTCACTTAAGTTTCATGGAAATTGGTGAAAGTGTTTTTGAGTAATTGTCCAAAGTGTGGACGACGGACGGACGGACAGACGGACGGACAACAGTATACCATAATACATCCCGCCTAAAAGACGACGGGCGTATAAAAACTAAACTTTGACTACAGAACCATGAAAATGAGGTCAAGGTCAGATGACACCTGCCAGCTAGACATGCACCTTTCAATCATTCCATACACCAAATATAGTAGACCTATTGAAAACAGTATAAGAAAAACAGATCAAAACTCAAAAACTAAACTATAACCACTGAACCATGAAAATGAGGTCAAGGTCAGATGACACCTGCCAGTTGAACATGTACACCTTAGCCCTTCCATACACAAAATATACTAGACCTATTGCTTATAGTATCTGAGATATGGACTTGACCACCAAAACTTAACCTTGTTCACTGATCCATGAAATGAGGTCGAGGTCAAGTGCAAACTGTCTGACGAGCATGAGGACTTCTTTTTTCTAGTAGTCACTGAACCATGAAAATGAGGTCAAGGATATTGGACATGTGACTGACAGAAACTTTGTAACATGAGGCACCCATATTCAAAGTATGAAGCATCCAGGTCTTCCACCTTCTAAAATATAAAGCTTTAAAGAAGTTAGCTAACACCGCTGCCGCCGCCATATCAATATCCCTATGTCAAGTTTTCTGCAACAAAAGTGGCAGGCTCGACAAAACATCAACCAAAAAAATAAAATTGTTTTGGCCCCAGATGACTTTTAAAATGTATATGCCATTCAAAAAGCTCCAAATTATCTCCCTTTGGTGCACAAATGCCATTTTTTTTTGCATTAAAATTGAAATAGCAAACTTAAACCAAAAATTCAGCAATTTTTATGTTTATAAAGGAGCATAACTCAAGAACAGTAAAAGTGACACCATCCAATTTCAAACTTGATTTGTGGTAATTAGCATTGCGTATATGTTTCATAAAGTTTGGCTAATTAAGGCAAACTAAAGTAAGAGAAGGGAAACCAAAAATTCACCAATTTTTATGTTTCTTAAGGCGCAGAACTCAAGAACTGTATAAGTGACACCACCCTTTTTAGAATTTGATCTGTACCAAGTCGTATTCAACATTATTTATAACTTTCATAATATTTGGTTGAGGCAAACTACAGTTAGAAAACACAAACAACAAATTCAGCAATTTTTATGTTTAGAAAAGGGCATAACTCATGAACGGTATAAGTGACACCATCCAATTTCAAATTTGATCTGTATTATGTGGTAATAAGCATAGTTTATAGTTTCATAACATTTGGTTGAGGCAAACTAAAGTTTTGAGAACGCAAACCAACTTTGGGACGTACGTACATCAGATTCTATAAGCAAAAGTTCATTGTTGAAGGTGGTACGTGACTATAGTTATTAATTACTGTCTGATTTGGTCTTTAGTGAAGAGTTGTCTTATTGGGCCAAATAAAAATATATGTGTGGTTCCAGTAACCCTACCGTCCCTATTTTTTCGGCTTAAAAATAGCCTACCCTAAAGATTTTATTGTCATTTTTCATTAAGCACTGTTAAAGTCAGAATGTTGCTCCCATAGACTCAATGTAAAAAAAAAGCATAAAATAAAAAAAAATCCCTACCTACCTACCCTAACTTTTTTTCAGATGTAACTGGAACCACACATACTTTTTTATTTGGCCTTGGCAATCAAACAACATCTTCTTTTTTAAATAAACTCTTTTGTGTATGGAATGAAAGCATTATATTCATGTTGTCTAAATCGGTTCATCTGACCATGGAAGTATTATATTCATGTTGTCTAAATCGGTTCATCTGACCATGGAAGTATTATATTCATGTTGTCTAAATCGGTTCATTGACCATGGAAGTATTATATTCATGTTGTCTAAATCGGTTCATCTGATTATGGAAGCATTATATTAACTTCTATGATCTGATAGCAGTGGGCTATCTATATTTGGTGTATGGTATGATTATAAGGTGTATATGTCTGTCTGGCTGAATGGACTTTACCTCAAAAACAAAACCTTGATCATTGATCCATGAAATAGGGTCAAGGTCAGGTGAACTCTGACAAGTAAACATGATGATGAAGCATTCAGGTCTTCTTCCTTTTGAAATAGCTTTATACAAACAGTTTACACGACTGTCACCGTTGGAAAGTCATCATAGGCAAAACAAAAATAAGTTTTCAACAATAATTTTATATTATGATCATATAGGTGTTAAAAAAGAAATCAAAAACACATTTATTATCATTTTAAAATGTAATTTTATTTACATTAATTATTCATAATTTAACATGAGTACAATTCTTAACAAAATATCTTAAAACATAACACAGAGGATATGATGTAAGTTGATTGGACTAATAGGTCATGTGATGTGTATTGATTGGACTGATAGGTCATGTGATGAAAATCATGATAAAATTATAAATTCATAAATTCACCCAATATGACAATATTTCAAATTACCACATACCTTTCCAAAATCTAAGATAAGTATTCAATATAGTGGAAGAATCATATTTCCAAACAAAATTTAATGTCAGGTTACTGGAATTTTTCATTTTTGTTTTTTATCATATAAATTAATTATTCAAATTTTTTTACCAGGCATGAGCCAAAAGTAAACATCATTATGTTGATGGTTTCAGTGATAAAAAGGGATGGGAAATTTCTTATTTTCTCTCATATTTGTTCAAATACAATCATAAACAGCACTCTTTTCCTTGTAAATATGTATAAATATGTTGATAACTGATGATATGTACTGGTAATACCCCAAAAGTTGGTCTAATTATTGAAAATATGCTAAATATGACAATAGTTAATGACTCCAATGTGACTACATAACATTTATTACACACCATTATAAATAATCAGTAGATTAATATTTGTGGGTCTGGATGCAGGGGTTTAAAGAATAGAGAATAATTGCCGAAAATTTTGGATTGAGAAAAATGAGCAAAATAATTAGAGAAAAGAGTAACGGGATGCAAAAGTATAAAGAATAATTGTGGAAAATAACAACAATCCTTCAATTACTTAACAAATTAATAGTAAAATCATTTTAATGAGAATTTTACAGAATAAGCATCGCTTTTAAAGTAAAAGAAAAAAAGCTTTTAAAATTTAAAGAATAAAAAAATTAAGAACCCACATCAAGACAATCATAGTTATGTAATGTTAGTACATGTATATGTAATTTTTTTCCACAAACTAATTATATCTTTATAGGAAATAATGTTTTATAATGGATTATAATGAATATGCTAAGTCTTTGGATTGAGAAGTTAAAGAAAAATGATGACTTATGTTTCATCTCCTAGGTTTTGACAATTGCACACACAAATATTTTAATATCCAACTCAAACAAAAACAGCGTAGTTTTATGGTTTTTTACTACTGCTTTTTAAAAGTACAACTTTATGGCAGGTCACACTAGTCAACTTTTTTCTAGATTCTGTTTCTGCACAGGGATAATTATGTGTCCTTACAAAAAATTAAAAAAATTAAAAAAATAGGAGTCAAGCATTTTCTAGATTCTCACTTTCTATACAGTGATACTTATGTGTCCTGACATAGAAATAAATAAATATAAGTCAAACATTCTCTAGAATCTCTCCTTCTATACAGTACTGTACATAGAAATAAATAGATACGAGTTAAGCATTCTCTAGATTCTCTGTTTCTATACAGTGATATTTATGTGTTATGACAAAGGAATAAATAAATATAAGTCAAGCATTTTCTAGATTCTCACTTTCTATACAGTGATATTTATGTGTCCTGACATAGAAATGAATAAATAGCAGTCAAAGAAGTTAATAAATAGGGGTAAAACATTCTCTAGATTCTCACTTTCTATACAGTGATATTTGTGTGTGACGACATAGAGATAAATAAATAGGTCAACTATATAATATTCACCCTGTTAAAAGTTCATTCTGAATCTCATACCTCATCATAAAATATCAAGAATTATTTTTATAATCCAAAGAATCTTCAATTACAATTTCGTACAATGTACACTGCAAAGTTCACACTATCTGAAGCATACATCAATCTCTCTCTTTTAGTCACAGAATTGACACAAATATAAAACTGATTGTTCTAAAACTTAATAAAAGACAGTAAAATCCATTTCTTCATATTAAATGAAAAACAGAAACTACAAACTAATACACTGTGGAGAAATTATCATTCGTGGGATACAATTTTTTGTCGATTTAGTGGGTGAAGGTGAACCACTATTTCAAAAGTTTTACTAAATACAGGTACACATTTTATATATGCTTGTTTCTAACTTTGACAAAACCACAAAATCAAATAACCATGAAAATACAATTAATCCCTAGTCCAGTGAAATAACTGAATCCACAGTATCTAAAGCACTAAATTTTCTTTATCCACTTTATGTACTTTCTAAATATATAATATTGAACACAGTTCTCAATCTAATAAAAATTAAAACTCTCTGCACTTGCTCCTTGTTGTTTATATGTTGCCAGTGGGACATGACCCTAAAGCGACTGTTGTTAGATCTCCCATGCGCAACATATAAACAACGAGGAGCAAGTGCAAATATTTAATTTTAATTAGATTCCACAGTTCTTTAAATCTAATTGCAACAGCAATTTATTTTTTGCATCAATATAATGCTTATAAGTATAAGTATTAGTCTTTGTATAATAAGAATTCTTTTCTATTGGTAAACTACTAGTCTGAAACATTGTATATATGTATCTAGGGTAAGCTAGCACTTTCTGATTAAAAAAAATGTCCACATATCTATTTATCAGAGACCTAGAATGTGTCAAAGAACGGGTATATTTACCATATCTACAACAGTAACAAGACGGTAGATCTTAAATATTAAATACTCAATTCTCTGATAATTGAAAGAAAAATACTAAAAATTTCAGAAAAATAAATTCAAAAACATTTATATTATATTTTTACTGACACTAAAACTGATTTTGGTGATCTGAATGAATTACATCTGGTGTCAATATTTATAATTTTGTGAATTCACACGAATATTGCTATTTATGTATTTTGAATGGCACAATTTATTTTAAGAAAACTTTGACTAAATAAACTATGTTATTTTATATTTCCCAACATTTTAATGCAAAAAATCTTTAAAGCCAGTAATCGTTCCTTTTGAACCATAAATCAGGAAATTTTGCTATTTTTTAAGAATGTTTTTTAAAAACACCCCAGGCCCGTAGCCAGGAATTTCCAAAGGGGGGAGGTTGATACAATCGTGCTCAACTTTCACTAACAGTTACAATTCAACAGAAAGTAGACTTTAACAGTGCTTATTTGTTTTCTAGGGGTTCGTATCAACCCCTCCAACCCCCCTGGCTACTGGTATGCACCCATTACAAACATTTCACTGTCCATTTACCTACATGAACCAAAAATAACCTGACTGTCCAATGATAAATAATTCAAATTTGCATTGATATTTTTAGCTTACTCTAATATGATGATACTGCCAATGTTGTTAGCTAGATTTTGATTGGTGTAAATTTGCTGTGACTACCATAGAATGACTACTGCAAACTCCTGTTACATTTAATTGAAAAGATTTCATCAAACTATTACCTACTCTAAATTCCTCCTAAATTCAATGGAGCAAATTTCTAAAAAAAAAATATTGCCTACTTTATATTCCTACCAACTCAATGAAGCAGATTTCATAAACCTATTTCTTACTTCAAACCCTCCTGAATTAAATGGAGCAGTTTTCCTAAAACTATTGCCTACCTTAAATTCTGCCCAAATCAATGGACAAAACTACATATAACTATTGCCTTCTTCAGATTCTTCCTAAATTCACAGGAGCACAATTCTTAAAACTCTTAATTACTACAAATTGTTCTCTAATTCAATTGGGCACATTTTTCAAAACTATTGCCTAAACCAATGAAATTCAAAATTCCAAGTTGAGAAGCATATATTGCTACAGTGTAATTATTCAAAATAAAATTACCATAAAATTATAATAACAAAAATAAACATGACATTACCTAACCTAACATTAATAAATCAGAAAACAAAATCAGGAAAACTGACCAATCAAATTGCATTGAAACCTTGACATGGCACTTTATCTAGCTTCATTACTGTTATTTCATGTACTTATATGGCTTAATATATAGAAAGTTTTCAAACTGTGTTCAATATGAACAACGAGAACTGTATTGAAAACCTTAGTTTGATTTTCATGAACACAAATTACCACTAAATAAAAATTTATACACTTACGTTGTTCCATTTCAAAATAAAAACCCATACACTAATACTTGTTATATTTCAAAATAAAAACCCATACTCTAATACTTGTTACATTTCAAAATAAAAACCCATACACAAATGCTTGTTCTATTTCAAAATAAAAACCCATACACTAATGCTTTTTTTTTCCTTAATTTTGAATAAGAACTGTTATCTGTAAATAAAAATTCTTTCAAACTTTTTCACTTCTGACCAATCAATGACTTGTATACACATTTAAACACATTTATACACATACTGCTCACTCATATACACAATCACACACACAACAACAATTTTTGGACCACACCAAAACAAATGTGTATCATCAGCACCTTTCTCTATTGTATTGTATAGAGATAAAACGACTAGGTATAAATTAACAATCATAAAGGAACATATTATTACTGAGTTAGATTAACAAAGTGTGTGCATTATAAATGTGTTAACAGCTTCATATGTATTGTTACATGTATTTACAGTTACATATGTATCTATATATGTGTTAACAGCAACATATGTATCTTTATATGTGATTATTGTTTAACACAACATATGCAGTGGCGGATCCAGGGGGGGTTCCAGGGGTTGGAACCCCCCCTTTTTTTGGCCGATCAATGCATTTGAATGGGAGCATATAGTTGGACCCCCCCTTTACTCTGGTTTGGGAACCCCCCCTTTTTAAAATGGCTGGATCCGCCACTGATATGTGTATTTACATGTTAACAACTACATATGTTTATTTACATGTTAACAACTACATATATTAATTTAAGGTGGTATGGGAGTCTAAAATAAAAATGATAGAATTTGTTCATACTTTGCCAAAACGTAGTATCTATTGATATATGTTTGAAAATGTTATAAAAATGATAGGTCACCGCGCATTTTCTCAAGCTACAGGGCGTGACAAAATGACACATTTTGTATGGATTATACAGGAAAAAAACACAATTTTGTGATTAGAAACTAAACAAAATGATAGAATTGTTAAATACTTAAGGAAAAGATAGCTTTCAGACAATGCTTTGAGAATATCAAAAGAAAAGATAGGGTCACCGTACGTTTTTTTCCGGCTAAAATACAAAATAGGAAAATTCCATGTAGAATCCTTCAGAAAATGCACTGTTTTAGAGTTACCTCCCCTTAAAATGCCAATTTAATCTATTTTTAAGAACAACCAAAAATAATCATCATTTGCAAAAAAATTAATATTTATAGTTATATTCTTATAAATTGATTCTTTTAAATGAAAATTCACATTAAATATCTGCATTCCTGCATCAAATTTTGCTAACTTGTTAGAAAATCTGGACCTTTGGTTCTCTGTTTTTTACCATCCAAGATGGAGGAAGACACCCATACCACCTTAAATGTGATTACAGTAACATTTGTGTCTTTAAATTTGTTAACAACTACATATGTATCTTAACATCTGATGACAACTACATATGTATCTTTATGTGGTTTACAATTTCAAATTAACAAATCAAGTGTCTTTTTTCATATGTGCTAAAATAACTGTCATCATTTGCTAATTTCAGTGCTAAAAATTACATATGCACTGTAAAACAGCTTAATTCACACTTTTTTAAAGCTAAAATATTAGTAAGTAAAATGATGAAATGATTCCTATTTGTTTTGTCAATGAATGATTTAAAAGTTTCTTAATGAACTAATATAATAAATTTTTAACATCAGTAAATATAACTTTCTCTTACTCCACTCCAATAATTCCTAAAAAATTATCTCAGAAAAATTCAGATCAATAAAAAATCTCAATGGTAACCATTTTCTTCATTTTGAATTCCCAATTTCAGAATCAATGCATTCTGGGTAATAGTTTCAAAGGTACTGTAATTGGCTAACAATGTACCAAATAATTGAAATTAAACCAATGAAATGACATTGTTTTCATTTTAAGGTACAAACTATCAAATTAGACATAGTTCTTCACTTCAGATTCTGAAACGGCAAATTCATAAATGGATTTTAAAAATGCCATGTAAATGCACACAATATTTTAAATCACACCCAAAAAAATCAGTAATATTTCCTTCAAACTGTTAGTAGAAAAACTTATTCTCAATCAAATAAAAATTTCAAAATATTTTCCTCTTTGGACAATAATTCATTCAGACAATCTTTATGCTGTTATGGAAGCTCTGTTGTTCCAAAGGATTGATCACAGTTATCTAGATGTTTGATTCGAAGTACCTTTTGAAAGTTGTATTTGGCCTTCGTTATCTTCTTAGTCTAAAAAAAAAAGAGCGATTCAAAAACTACATAAATATTCCTAACAATGTACAATCAAACCTGCTATAAAGGAGGGTAGGAAGGCCCTTTACAGTCTGGCATCAAATGGTAATTTTCAGCTACCATTAGGATCAAATTAGTAAATTTTTACTATGATAAGTCAAAATATTTTTATAGTGAATTGTCAGAGGTTTCAAATAATTATCATTACCATTATTTTTGGAAAAATTTGACATGATTTGCAAGTAATGCAGATCATTTTACAGGACCAATTCAATGTTTACTGGTCATGTGACATTGGGAAAGACTGAAATTGCAATATAGAGTAAATTTTATGCAAAAAGCAAGTATAGTATTTTAATGGGAATTATAGCAACAAAAATACCTTTGTATATAAAGACAATTTCATAAACTACAGAGGCTTAGGAGTTTCTGGTTGGTAATATAATACCAGAAACAACAAGAGCTATTTCAATAATGCAAAAAAAATGCTTCTAAAGCAATAAAATAGGTACATATTATACATATATAATTAAAAAGTTTTAAAAACTTTATCCTACTTTATGCAAATTTTATCAGAGTGCAGCAGGTTAAAAAAGTTGAAATGTAATTAAGGTGTGTTTATATTTTCAAAAGGGTTTTTGTCAAAGGGTAAACAATGAAAGTCAAGTGCATTCAAATAAAAACAGTCTGTTTTCTCAAAGGTGTGCAGGAGGAGAATTGTGTAGTTCAAAGGTTAAACAGTTGTTTTTTCAAAGGTTAATTGTTGTATCTAACATTGCTGGAAGAATTCTGTGGTGTCATTACCTTATGATGAATCATAATCTCTGAAAAATTATCAAATGTTACAGCTATTATGCAATTCCTAATTGTTTTGTTAAACCTCTTTTCATTGGCTACAAGCATGTTGCTTATCAGGAAACCAGAAAATTAAAGATGTGATTTGTAACTTCTTCTCCTTTTCATGATTGCTTCTTCTTAAAATTAAAACATTCTACAGGGAGGGACAAGGTTCACTTTTAGCAAAATATGGCCGAAAAATTTAAACTATATATTAAATATAGTCTTATTATTATCCTGATGACTGTGCCCTAGGCACCGAAACTTGTCGATCAATAAAGTTTCTGCAGCAGTCGGAAAAGTGTTGTTGTTACATTTATGTGTTTTATCATTTCGACCCTGCATACCCGAGGCATCCACTTTAGGGACACTATTGTACTACAGATTCACCAGGCCTTGGTTCACTTTAGTTTGTAAATATAATCTTGTATAATAACATATTTTACCTGTTAGGATTATTGGCATTTAAGCTCCCCGTACTCTGTGATGTACTTAAACTTAAAGATGAAAATCCACTATGACATGACTGTAGACTGCTCATAGATCCTCTGTGGAAATAAAATGTTCAAACTATTATTCTCTTTAAAAAATTAAAAAATAGTGATGTATTGTAGATTGATTTGTTTGATGTGTTTGAGCTTTCGATTGTGCCATTTGATTAGGGACTTTCTGTTTTGAATTTTCCACGGAGTTCAGTATTTTTGTGATTTTACTTTTCATTATTAATTGTTGTATACCAAATTTTATTGACTTCATGGGGAAAAACTAGGTGAAACATGAACTCATCGTTTTGATGATTTTTGCATTATAAACTAGAGGGTCCAAGGACCCTGTGTCGCTCACCTGATATTTTTATTTACAATTGATGCATGATATATGCAACTGTTGTACTGTCGTTTAGTTTCAGAGATATAATACTAAAAAGTGCATTTAAAACCTCTTTTATTTCAGCCATGAGGGCAGGCAGGGTCATCATACACAGTGGTCCCTGGATATCCTAGTGGTGATTTAAATCAAGTTTGTTTAAATTTGACAGTTGTTTCAAGGGAGAATTTTGTAAAATTTATCTAACGAGAAATGCAAAGTAATGAGAAAGTTGTGAAGTTGTTTTGTTGTTGCGCAACTCCCTGCTCCCCCTTTGCCAAAAAAAACCCCAAAAGGTAATAAAAAATTATCATATAAGGGCAATCTATCCTATTAATGATTTCTGCAAAATTCAGTTGATTGTGCAAGGGTTGTATAGCAGCTGAGGTCGTTAAAAACTCTCTTTTGTTGTTGCAGATAGATCTTGACCTGATAAACAATTTTACCACATGTCAGATTTGCTCTAAATGCTTTGGTTTTTGAGTGATAAGCCAAAAACTGCATTTTACCCCTATGTTCTATTTTTAGCCATGGTGGCCATCTTGGTTGGTTGGGCGGGTCATCGGACACAATTTTTAAACTAGATACCCGAATGATGATTGTGGCCAAGTTTGGTTTAATTTGGCACATTAGTTTCAGAGGAGAAGATTTTGTAAAAGATAACTAAGATTTACAAAAAATGGTTAAAAATTGACTATAAAGGGCAATAACTCCTAAAAGGGGTCAACAGACCATTTTGGTCCTGTTGATTATTTGTAGATCTTACTTTGCTGAACATTTTTGCTGTTTACAATTTATCTCTATCTATAATAATATTCAAGATAATAACCAAAAACAGCAAAATTTCCTTAAAATTACCAATTCAGGGGCAGCAACCTATCAACAGGTTGTCCGATTCATCTAAAAATTTTCAGGGCAGATAGATCTTGACCTGATAAACAATTTTACCCCCATGTCAGATTTGCTCTAAATGCTTTGGTTTTTGAGTGATAAGCCAAAAACTGCATTTTTACCCCATAGTTCTATTTTTAGCCATGGCGGCCATCTTGGTTGGTTGGGCGGGTCACTGGACACAATTTTTAAACTAGATACCCGAATGATGATTGTGGCCAAGTTTGGTTTAATTTGGTCCAGTGGTTTCAGAGGAGAAGATTTTTGTAAAAGATAACTAAGATTTACGAAAAATGGTTAAAAATTGACTATAAAGGGCAATAACTCCTAAAGGGGTCAACAGACCATTTGGTCCTGTTGACCTATTTGTAGATCTTACTTTACTGAACATTTTTGCTGTTTACAGTTTATCTCTATCTATGATAATATTCAAGATAATAACCAAAATGGCAAAATTTCCTTAAAATGACCAATTCAGGGGCAGCAACCTATCAACGGGTTGTCCGATTCATCTCAAAATTTCAGGGCAGATAGATCTTGACCTGATTAACAATTTTACCCCCATGTCAGATTTGCTCTAAATGCTTTGGTTTTTGAGTTATAAGCCAAAAACTACATTTTACCCCTATGTTCTATTTTTAGCCATGGCGGCCATCTTGGTTGGTTGGCCGGGTCACCGGACACAATTTTTAAACTAGATACCCCAATGATGATTGTGGCCAAGTTTGGTAAAAATTGGCCCAGTAGTTTCAGAGGAGAAAATTTTTGTAAAAGCTAACGACGGACGACGACGACGACGACGACGGACGATGGACGACGGACGCCAAGTGATGAGAAAAGCTCATTTGGCCCTTTGGGCCAGGTGAGCTAAAAATATGGCAAATCAATGAAGT
This sequence comes from Mytilus edulis, assembly GCA_019925275.1. Lineage (NCBI taxonomy): Eukaryota > Metazoa > Mollusca > Bivalvia > Mytilida > Mytilidae > Mytilus > Mytilus edulis. Next base: position 41,244,117 of record CM034356.1, on the reverse strand, counting down.
AAACTAGGCACAGAAAATATAATTTTTACTCAATCCAAAAAAAGTTGGTATTCACAAAATTACATTGGGAGGTAATTGTAGAATTAGATTCTATAAACAAAATGTTTTGACATTATTTTTTTATCATTTCTTAATTAGATTTCTTAATTTCTCTAATATTAATTCACCCTTACAGTCACCAATGATATAATTTTGTCATTGCAGTATTTTCTTATTCTTCTTATTTCAAGCTGTTTTCATTTTTTTAAGATACATATACCAAAACAAGCTTCCAAAAATTGTGTACAAAAATTAAATTTCTCTCTTCAACTTATAAACACGAAAATTTCTGAAATCAAACAACAAACTAAAACTAGATGTCATGGTACAAAACAAACATGAAACTGAGAAAAAACAATAAATTAACAATAAATCCAGTTAATCAAGAATAAACTTGCTTACTTACTGAGATAATTCTGTATCACTTTAGAAAGAACAAACCACTTTTATCAGCAATATTATAATAATTAAAATTTGCAGTATTCACTATTTGTTCCTATTAGCTAACAGAATAAAGGGTATAGAATATTTGTTCCAACAGGAACATATATTATGACATTGTTTATAACAAAGTTTCCAGCAGAACTTTTGTCAGAAGGAACAAATATACCTTGACACCATGGTTTAGGGGGCAGGGCCTCAAAATAATTGTCAGACTAAAATGTACTGATAGAAATGAAACTTTATAGAAAATATCATTGATCTTTCATAAGTAGTTCCTATCAAACTGATTTCAGCAGAAAACTTAGCAATTGTTAGCTTCCAAAGATAACTATGCTCATGGTGGAAAAGCAACACTTATGTTCGTGCCGTCTGCAACTTTTATTGCAGGTGAGACAAAAATTGAACTGCAAGTCTTTATCATACACTAATGTACCAAAAATTCAGTCTCAGATAGGCTTAAAATGAAATCAGTATTTGCAAGCATGATGAAACAAAAACTAGGCAAGAGATCGATCTTAAAAGGACAGAAAGATGGAATGACAGGTTAATAAACAATTGTAACACTATTTGTAAGTGCACAAAAATCTCATTACAGCTATTATCCTAATGCTAGCAAGTTAAAGGTTTGGATGACTTGCTTGCTTTGTTTATATAAATGTCTGCTCAGGCATTGTAATAAAGATTAAAATCTAAAAACAATATAAAAAGGTGGAGTTAATCTTGTATTGTGTGTAGATGTCAATCTTAATTACAATACTTAACAAACATAAATACAAACAAAGCAAGCATACCAAATAACCCTTTAAAACTTGCTAACATTAGGCATAACAGCTGTAAGACTTGCAGCCTTAATTCAATCATATAAATGGGTCAAACAAACATACAAGATATAACTTTGTACAACCTACCTAAAAGCTTCCGACTTGAGTACATCTGTATGGTACATGACTTTAGACTTGTGTGAAGCTAACGGAAAATCAAAAGCAGCTTTACTGGAGTCAAAGTACTTCCACTGTAGTATATAACTACCAGCTTGATTTGTCACAATGGAACCCTGTAAAAAGAAAGTTTATTATTTAAACTGTGAAATATACATGGCTGTCTTATTTTCTTAATTTTTACAAAAAAAGGCTCATGCAATAAAGTCAAATTTGGTGAAATCATATTGACTTAAAACTTGTTTTTTTTCACAAAAAAGAAAATTATCAAATTATGTAAATAAAAAATGCATCAAAAATAGGGAAATATAAGAAATCAAGAAAAAGTTTGAGTTTAAAATTTCAACAGACGGTTAACTTTATCTATAATTTCATGTTTAATCGAGAGTTCGATTTCTATTACCTTAAAATAAATATTAATATATTAAATTTGCTAGTATTAAAAATACAATAAGAAAACCTTACTTTATTATGAAAAACTATGCTTTAACCCTTTCCTCTATAATGACGCCTTTTGACGCCACCCCCATTACTCCATAATGACGCCTTTCGACACCTGTGTAGTGCCTCAGTTGAAACGTATTACCTAGGATAAAACTTCATCAGACTTAAATTTTTTTTTATCTAATATAAAAAGGATATTCATGAGAAGATCTGACTGGAATTTCATTGATGAAAAATTTGTTTTCGCAATGCATTAATACTTTAAACCTGATGATTATTTTTCACTGAAAAAATTCTATGCAAATCAAGTATGTAAAAAAAAAGATTCCATGGAGGAAAGGGATAACTCAATGAAAATAATGCATTTTTCACAACTGCCCTTTCACATCTAACATATTGTTTATAACTCTTATTTTAAAATAATGATCTAACAAGAGTTGTCTAACCTGAACACTATCTCCATCCCTACATATATGTGGAGCTTCAACAATGGTCAGATCTTTTCCCACCTGCATGGTTTTATTGTCTATATATTGTACGGATCCTATTCCACCCGATGCACTTTGGACGTGATGTTGATGATATGGTTCCGCAGGAAGTGTTCCGTATTTATAACGAATCACTGTAAAAGTTACATCCCCTTTTAGAATGTCAAAATCCCACGTGATTACAGATCCTCGCTGTGGTACATTTATTAAAACCTAAAATGTATATATGAAGAAATTGTCAAATTAGGAAAAAGATGAATAAAATAAGACAAAGCCGTACTGTAGATTCATTACTGTAAATTCAGAAATTATTGCATGCATCTATTATTGCGATTTTGAAATTTGGACTAAATTATGATTTTAATTTTTGCAATAATAAAATCCTGTTTAATTCATATTAAAAATTCAAAATGCAAGTTTAAATTATTGCAATAATAATCCTGTTGCATTTTTCACAATAATAAAAACATCGCAATAAATTCTGAATTTACAGCATTATTTGTGAGTTACCAATTTTTGTAGGATATATATACAAATTAAAATATTACAAACTTTCTAAAGGCTTGTACCAGAGGTATGAAAACTTTTATCAAAACCACAAATCAAATAGTAATCCTGTTAATGATGTAAGCTGTCAGAGTTATTGCCCTTATCTTCTCTCATGTTTAAAACACAAAAAACAAAATTATTTTCATCACACTTGTTCATGATTCACTCTTAATACTGAGCAATGCTTCAAAGTTCTATTGAGGTCAATTTCAGTTGCAATTACTTTGTAAGGAAAATTTATCAAACAGAACTGACTTTAAGGTTTGAGTTTTGCTCATTGTTGAAGGGTCATACCATGACCTAAAAGTTCTCACTATCAAGTTATTTCGACTCTAGTGGATAATTATTTCATTAGCAATCATACCACATCTCCTGAAATCAATTGATACATGTACCAGTAAGCTTATACAAATAAGTGAAAACTATGGAGCTGGATAACTTATTCAAAATAGGGAATACCAGTACTTACTTCATGAGAAAAATCCTTAACAACATAACTTGTCTGATATAAGCTGTCAATACTAAGTGGGGGACCCTCAGGGGATTTATCTGAGTATTCTTCTTTATATAAAGCTTTTGGCACTAATCCTCCTTCTGGTACATCACACTGAAAAATCAAATAAATGTTATTTGTATACTTCATAGAAAACAAGTAAATTTGTGTGTGTAATATTGAGATGAAGAACAGCAATAAAAGCCCTGTTCCTTTGGTTTTTGTATTATTTGCTGTGCACGTACTAATTTTGTGTTATGGATGGATACCCTATATCCTTTTTCTTCTATTGTGTTGTCTGAATGAAATATTTCAGTTTATCACCTAAACATATTTTATCGTGTGTTTTTCTATGTTGTGCTGTTATACTATTGTTTCAGAAAAAGGGAGAAGATTTGGAACCATTAAAACGTTTAATCCCGCTGCAAATGTTTGCACCTGTCCTAAGTCAGGAATCTGATGTAAAGTAGTTGTCGTTTGTTTATGTAATTTATACGTGTTTCTCATTTTTTTTATAAATCAGACCATTGGTTTTCCCGTTTGAATGCTATTACACTAGTAATTTTGGGGCCCTTTATGGCTTATTGTTCGGTGAGCCAAGGCTCCGTGTTGAAGGCCGTACATTGACCTATGATGGTTTACTTTTATAAATTGTTATTTCATAGATGGAGAGTTGTCTCATTGGCACTCAAACCACATCTTCCTATATCTATATATTAACAGCGGGGACAAAATAGAGAAAAGTGGATGTTTATTTAAATATTAAACCTAATAAAATAATTCTGTTTGCATATTGCTTATCAATGGTGATAAAGACAAAAGAGATGCTTAGAAAATATGACAAATGATCTGACATTAGCAAGCTCAATATTGATTTAGACAATATGTTGAAAATCCCTTATCGACTATTACACCACCCTACCAGGTCGGGGGGAGGGGTTGGGTTCCCATTAACATGTTTAACCCTGTCACATTCTGTATGTTTGTGCCTGTCCCAAGTCAGGAGGCTGTAATTCAGTGGTTGTCGTTTGTTGTCGTGTTATATATTTGTTTTTCTTTCATATTTTTGTACATAAAATATCCCATCTGTTTTCTCGTTTCATTTGTTTTACATTTGAGATTTCTGGGCCTTTTTTGGCTGACTATCAGGTATGGTTTTTGCAGGCTGTACGGACCTGTACTTGTTAATTTCTATGTTGTTTGTTTCGTTGTGAAGACTTGTCTCATTGGCTATCATAGTATATGTTACCACATCTTCATTTTTATATTGTGAATGTCAATACATTTTTGAACTTACGTAACAATCACCATCCAGAAAATCAGGTATATATTTTTTATCAATGAATTCTATCAATCCTCCTGCTCCTTGATAATCTTTCCCACCATAAATCATAAATTTCTGTCTTGTATTTTCATCAATAAATGGACTTATTAATGTCCACAATACAGGAAACACTCTTGGTGCTCTAACAATCAATAATTTGTTCATTGTTTCTGGATAATTTGCTTCTACAACTTCAATGATGCGTAGCAATGTTCTGACTCCTGGTCGCCACAGATGTCGCATGCTCAAACCTTCCAAATCAACAATGCAAGTACATCCTCTGAAAACAAATAAACTTTTGAATTGATCGATAAATCTAGTTTATGTTCAATCTTTCTGATCTAAAAATAAAATGAAATTAGAATACACTGTATCAAGGATCCGGAAATTTTTTCACCTAATTTCGGTCATTTTCATATAACATAAAAGTTGGTGCCCCTTTTCAAAAACAGATTGTCAAAATCTCATTACTGCATGAGTAAGCTCATACTTGTAGCATCAACGAACTTGTTTCACTGTTGCATCGCGTTTACTTCATGATTTATCCTACCATTTTCCTAAAATCGATCAAAAGCAATTAAGGGAAGGCAACAGTTTAAGAATAAAATGATTTTAATGACTCAAAATCGTAACTTTCTCAGTCATCGCTTACGTTTCTTTCGATTCTGAAGTCGAAATTCAAACCGGATGTAATGCGACAATACTAAAACGAACAATGATGGACTTATTTCCGGGATTAGTTTTGTTTGTCAAATTCACAGGAAAACAACGTTTTTTTAATATTTTACCTTTAATAGTGTAAGAATATTAATGAAAATAGTTCCACTTGCTTTATTTAGCAAGAAATCATTTTAAATTTACGATTTAGTGTCAAATCTGCGGCATGCGTATCATAGTAAACAAAGCACGTGTGTTAGTAGTGAAAAAAATCTTTTTTCTACGTAAAATAAATCAAGTTTTAATTTAATTTTAAATCATTATTGACAATTGTCTTAGCTGAAAAGTAATTAAATAATGAAGACAATTGGTATAGAATTTTAATTTCTTTATAATATTAGTTCGGAGCTTGTGATTAATAGCCAGGTGTGAACTAAAAACACAGGTAAAAAGATTAGCGATCATTAGCCAATAGCTCCCCGAGGCATTAATATAGTTATTAGGAGGGCCCTCAGGATTATAACACTTTACTTGAGTGGCAGTTTAATTACATAAAATCGATAACAGCACAAAAATAGGTTTAAAATGGCGATTTGAAACTCAATCTCAACGAAATGACCGAAATTATTTCTGTTGAAAAATAAAATTTGACCTAAATCCCAATAAATGATTTAGGACTTTTGAGTTTCCGAATCGGTCATGTCTGGCATATATGACCGTTTCCGGACCCTTGCACTGTATAATAACTGTATAATAACTATTTGGGACAGCTAACATCTAGTAGTGTAGTCTTAGTTATTTCTGTCATTTTTGCTCCAAATTTCATGGTTCTCTCATATAATTTTGTGAAACTAACATTGTACAAAATCAAATGCAGATACATTTAATAATAGGAAGAGCTGCAATAACAAGGTGTTTTCTGCCCTTTTATTCTTATACTTATAAGCTTAAGTCTTGTATTATTTCAATCATTATTCATTGGAATATTTATAATGGCAAACTGTGATTACAAACATGTTTAACCCCTCCTTATTCTGTATCAGTGGTCTGTATGTGCCTGTCCCAGGTCAGGAATATGTTAAGCTATGGTTGTCATATGTTGCTGTCTACTGTGTCTCATTAAATGCATTGGATACCAATTTTCATGGATTTAGTGGGAACAGGGGAACAATGAATTTAAATGTTCAACGAATTACAAATTTTCGAAAAAATGTATGCAGATTTTGCCAAAACCACAAAATTTCATATCCACCAAATTCGGAAGTTTTTCCTCAATCCATCTAAATTGGTACCCACGAAATTAAATGAAATCCACATATATCATATTTGTTTTGTCAATAAATCAGGCTGTTGGTTTTTCATTTGAAATTTGTCATTTCAAGGTCTTGTATAGCTGAATATGTGGTAAAGGATTTACTAATGCTGAAGGTGGTATGGTTGCCTCCAGTTGTAAACTTTTATGTTTCTTTGGTCTCTTGAGGAGAGTTTTCTCATGCACATCGTCTTATTTTTATATGATACTACTTACGAGATAGGATATCCAGTGATTTGTGTCGCCTGATCACATCTCCTCAAACCTTCTTCATTCACACTCAAAACCTACAAATAATAACTTACTAAATCTTTTCACAACTTTTATTATATCTTTTTCATATCTTTTATTATCTCAAGAACCTCTTATGTAATAATCGTGTGCACTGAGAACATCCTATTGCACTATAACACTTAGTATAAAAGTGCAGTGTTATGCAATAAATTTTCTGTTTTCTATTGATGTTAAAAGTTTGTAATCAACGAAGTGCACTAAGAACAATACATTGAACTAACTCTGTACATACAAGTACTTTCCAAACAAGTAAAGTCTTTATGTTACCGGTAATTAGTTTGGTTTTTTTTCTTGATGTGAACATTTAAGATTTAAGTTGGATGAAGAATATAAAGAATTTCCAAACAATAATTATTTCTTGTGTTTATATCCATCAGACAAAAGAAGCTTCAGAACCTCTTCGTTTACTTGCAAAACCTACCAATAATAAAATTTATACTTAGTCTTTTCATATTTATTTTAATATCAAGAAAGTTTTAAGTAATAATCATGTGTACTAAGAACAATACCTTGCACTTACTCTGTAACATACAACAAGTGCTTAAGAACAAGTGCATTAATATATTAGTATTGAATTTGCTTTTCTTTTGTAACTGTAATAGGGTTGAAAAAGCGTTAACAGAAAATAATTTTTGTATATCAGCAGCGAAAATCGCTTCAATCTTCCATAATTGCACACGATCAAAGCTCTTAGAAACCTTATGAAATTACATATAAAGCAAGTCATTCAATACATTGATCAACTTGTACAAATTTTTTAACACATGATTCATGAAAACTCACGATATTTATATTTGTTTTTTCTTCTAATTAACATGTGACTTTAATTGTGGAACTATTACAACTAAATAAAAAGTTTTTCTTGGCAATGCAATTGCAAAAAGAATTCTCAAAGTCATTCATTAGTCCAATCACCAATAATAATCATTGCTAAATCTTATTGTAATCTATTATATGTAAAAAACTGATTTGGGTTTATTCATCTGATGTCACTACATGTAAGTAAGTTGGTTTGTAAAAATATGTCCACAAATTTAAAGAAACAAATAATTATTTATGAGTTTTATCATCCACGAAGAACCCTAAAACCCTTCTTAGACATTGCAAAACCCCAATAGTAGACATATAATAGAAACATCTTTTATGTATAACCATTATTTTAAAGCAAGTCTAATAATTCTGTGCACTGAGAACAACACGTTGCACAAACTCCTGTAACATATAAGTATTTATAACAATGCAGCGTTTTATGTTGTTTTTTTCTTTGATTGTGAATCATTAAGTTTTATATTGTTGAAGTATATAACAAACTTCCAAACAAAATTTGTTTCTTGTGTTTATATTCATCAGAAAAAAAAAATCTCCTCAAAGTCCATTTACTTCCAAAATTACCAAAAGTAACTAATACTAAATGTTTTGTATCTATTATGTAAAATAAACAAAATCCTCTGAGAATAAATCTTGCACTAAGAACAACACTTTGCACTAAAATAACTGTGAATATATAACTCACTTTCAGAACAACAGAAATTATTTTCCTGTGTTAACATAGCAAAGTTTTTATGTTTTTGCAAATATAAAAAATTTCAAACAAAATCTTTTTGTTTATATTATAGAAAAAGAATCTCCTAAAGTCACTTTCATTTCTAAATTTTACCAAAAGTAACTTATTACTTAAATTAGAAAGATTTATTAGGAACATGAACTAAGTTACAATAGATCTAACGTAATAATCAATATGCACAAAATCAACGAACTTTGCACTAACTATATACCATGGTTGGGTAAAACAAATTTCATAAAAGAAAAATTATTCTGTGCATAGTCATCAGACAATAAGAAGCTCATCAAAACCTTGACCATTTAAACCTGCAAAAGCCAGACCAAAATAATTCATCTAACCTTCTATATCTATTATGATAAAAAACGTATTATGTTATAATCGTGTTCACTAAGAACAAATTTTGCACTCACTGTAAGCATACAAGTACTTTGATCAAGTGAAGTGTTATGTAATAAGTTGTTTATGTTTCTCCTGATTGAACATGTATGATAATTTTGTTTGGTTGAAACATAAAGCAAATTCATAAAATTAAATTAATACTTGTGTGCATTATATCATTAGAAAAGGAGACTTCACAATAAACATATAACCACAAATAAAATCAGTGACAATTCTTCTTCTATTGTCACCAAGTTGATTCAAACCTATCACAAATGATAGCACATTAATTTCTTGAAAAAATAAGTTTGATAAAAAAAAATAGCAAAAAATTCTAGGTGAAGAATAATTATTACATAACCTGTACCTACATTCAATAGTAAGGAGATATTTAAATATTATTACAATTCAAATCTTTGTATTGTGTAATGAAATTTTAAACTGAGTATTCTTTACTGACATAATCCATCAATTTTCCTGTTCATTTACTGCTTTAATTCTCTTTTTCATGGAAAATTAATAAAAAACTGTTTATAGTCAAAGTTTTGATATCCTATTACTGTAAATTGCTGTGATTATGAGCTTTTAATTTATCATCAACAACTTGACACTTCAAATTTTCATTGAAAAGAAACTTGAATAAAAACACACACATTACCCGTTAAACTGTCTTAAAATATCTGATTTGTTTGTACATGCATGATTTAGAATATTTATCAATAAGAAACTGGTAGCAGACGACAATGCACAAAAAGACTGTAACTAATGTGTGTATGCAGTTGGTTTGAAAAATCACTAAAATATAATGTGTTTGATCTCTAACAGTAATGTTTATTGTTCAAGTGGTTTCCTGCACAATTAAAACTGGACACTTAGCACCTGAAACAATGAAGACTAATGTATAAATAAACAGAGACCCCCCCCCCCCCCTTATGTTGCTTCATTTATGGTTATTACATAGACTTAAGTCCCACTCCTAGCTGTTGCCATGATGCCCCTCCTTTTCCAAATCCTGGATACACAACTGATGAATACAAATGTACTATCAAACAAACAAACTAATTGACAATCAAATCAATTCTGTATAGTTAGTCTGATCAGACAATCAAACCAAATACGTATAGTTAGTCTGATCTGACAATCAAACCAATTACGTATAGTTAGTCTGATCAGACAATCAAACCAATTACGTATAGTTAGTCTGATCAGACAATCAAACCAAATACGTATAGTTAGTCTGATCAGACAATCAAACCAATTACGTATAGTTAGTCTGATCAGACAATCAAACCAAATACGTATAGTTAGTCTGCTCAGACAATCAAACCAAATACGTATAGTTAGTCTGATCAGACAATCAAACCAAATACGTATAGTTAGTCTGATCAGACAATCAAACCAATTACGTATAGTTAGTCTGATCAGACAATCAAACCAATTACGTATAGTTAGTCTGATCAGACAATCAAACCAAATACGTATAGTTAGTCTGATCAGACAATCAAACCAAATTCAAACCAATTACGTATAGTTAGTCTGATCAGACAATCAAACCAATAACGTATAGTTAGTCTGATCAGACAATCAAACCAAATACGTATAGTTAGTCTGATCAGACAATCAAACCAATTACGTATAGTTAGTCTGATCAGACAATCAAACCAATTACGTATAGTTAGTCTGATCAGACAATCAAACCAAATACGTATAGTTAGTCTGATCAGACAATCAAACCAATTACGTATAGTTAGTCTGATCAGACAATCAAACCAAATACGTATAGTTAGTCTGATCAGACAATCAAACCAATTACGTATAGTTAGTCTGATCAGACAATCAAACCAAATACGTATAGTTAGTCTGATCAGACAATCAAACCAAATACGTATAGTTAGTCTGATCAGACAATCAAACCAAATACGTATAGTTAGTCTGACCTGACAATCAAACCAATTACGTATAGTTAGTCTGATCAGACAATCAAACCAAATACGTATAGTTAGTCTGATCAGACAATCAAACCAAATAATCAAACCAATTACGTATAGTTAGTCTGATCAGACAATCAAACCAATTACGTATAGTTAGTCTGATCAGACAATCAAACCAAATACGTATAGTTAGTCTGATCTGACAATCAAACCAATTACGTATAGTTAGTCTGATCAGACAATCAAACCAAATACGTATAGTTAGTCTGATCAGACAATCAAACCAATTACGTATAGTTAGTCTGATCAGACAATCAAATCAATTACGTATAGTTAGTCTGATCAGACAATCAAATCAATTACGTATAGTTAGTCTGATCTGACAATCAAACCAATTACGTATAGTTAGTCTGATCAGACAATCAAACCAATAACGTATAGTTAGTCTGATCAGACAATCAAACCAAATACGTATAGTTAGTCTGATCAGACAATCAAACCAATTACGTATAGTTAGTCTGATCAGACAATCAAACCAAATACGTATAGTTAGTCTGATCAGACAATCAAACCAATTACGTATAGTTAGTCTGATCAGACAATCAAACCAAATACGTATAGTTAGTCTGATCAGACAATCAAACCAAATACGTATAGTTAGTCTGATCAGACAATCAAACCAAATACGTATAGTTAGTCTGACCTGACAATCAAACCAATTACGTATAGTTAGTCTGATCAGACAATCAAACCAAATACGTATAGTTAGTCTGATCAGACAATCAAACCAAATACGTATAGTTAGTCTGATCAGACAATCAAACCAATTACGTACAGTTAGTCTGATCAGACAATCAAACCAAATACGTACAGTTAGTCTGATCTGACAATCAAACCAATTACGTACAGTTAGTCTGATCTGACAATCAAACCAATTCCGTACAGTTAGTCTGATCAGATAATCAAACCAATTACGTATAGTTAGTCTGATGTTGACATTGTACTTACATGTTTACATTGTACTTACATGTTGACATTGTACTTACATGTTTTAGTATAGCTTCCTCTCCAACACTCCTTATCAGACCCTTAACATCCATCTGTCCTAACTTTAATACATACAATGGTCGGCCATCTAAATTATGGTAAATTAAAAAAGGAGATTTATATTTTAATAATTTATAATTATATTCATTAACATATAAAACTGTTGGACAACCAATTAAATGAGTTTTTTTTTTAATTTCTGCAATGTAGATTTTTGTGAATTTGTTGAAATTTAAGTTTTCAAGGAAATCATAATTTTGCTGTGAAAGGAGAATAAATTAGATCATACTATAATCAAGAGAAGATTTGTTTGTTTTTGTGTTGTTTTACTACTGTCACAGGTAATGGGGCGGGTTGTGCGCACGATAGATTGTTTAACCCAACCTCTTTCTGTATGTGCCTGACCCAAGTCAGTAGCCTGTAATTCAGTGTTTGTTTTTGTAACTGTCTGCCATATATAATTTTCATTTATTATTTTTACATAAATCAGGCCATTAATTCATGTTTACAATGTTTTTCAATTGTCTTTTTGGGCCTTTTTATATAGCTTGCTATGCATTATGGATTTTGCTCATTGTTAAAGGTCAACATCTTCTTATTGTTATATTCCCATACCTTTATCACAGTAATGCCAGCCCCCTGTATAGTACTGGTCTATAACTTCACTAGCTTGATAGGACTCTAATAAACCATCAACATTGTGCAGCTTTCTCCAAGCCATGGAATGAACAAGCATCTCTCTAGCTCTTTCTCGGTGGAAATCTCTAGCACGTAGAAAACGTAAAATATGGGCATCTTTAGGAATCTGTAAAACAAAGAAAGACAACTTTTCAAAATTGTCTGACAAAAGTATTTGGGTTACTTCTCCTTTTTGTCATCTTTCACAATATTATTATGACATACTGATATTTGACTTAATGAAATTATACATTTTTAATTTCATACACAAATTTTCAGTTTCAGATGATAGCTAAGGTATTCCATATAGGAAGCAGAATAGGTTTTATGCATCTAGATTTATTAATTGATTGTTGGTTGCTTAATGTTCGGTGAAAAATAATTCATGCATGTTCAACATTTATTCAACTCAACAGAAATTCAAAAAGAAACGCCAATTTTATTCTACTACCCCTCCAAAAAACTTGAAATGAGAAAGGGTACTCAATTTTCTGAGCTTTTTTTTTCATCTTTCTTACCTTTCCTTTATGAGTAGTCTGAAGGAGTTGGCGTAGTTGAACAAGACTATTTTCTTGTACTGGAGTTAGGTTACCAAGGAAACGTTCAATATAAACATCTTCCAGTTTCCCACCAGCAAGATCTGGAGAATGAGCACCTGAAAAAAAAAATTATTTGAAGTCAATCAAATAAAAAATTTAAAAAAAATATACTGTATATATGCAGTTTCTGGTATTGCACAGGCTTGGTTAACAAAATATAAAGTGGTACCTGTTCCAGATACTAATAGCCATTAAGTTTTTATTTCCATCAAATGAGAGTTCAGTGCAATGAAGTCAAATTATAAATTCAAAAGTTTATGTTTACACAAGGAGATTTCATTTGAAGTCAGTTGTGTTCAAGTTTTCACCGAAATGTTACTCATGGATTAAAATAACGATAAGACTGCAAAGAGTACTTATAATGTATATAGAAAGCATGAATAAGAAAATTTATTTTTGCAGGATGAAGATACAAATTAATTCATAGGGGGCTCATATCAACATGCATAAATACTAGATGGAAAACAAGGGTTTAATGATTGCACTTAGTGTTAAACTTGGATGAACTAAAAGACTGTACATTTGTATATCATATTGCCTACATCTATTTCATTTGAACTTTTGTGGATATTTCAAATTTGTCTCATTGGCAATCATACCAAATCCCCTTATTTCTATATCAGTACGTAACTTTCACAAAGGATTAAGATTTCAGAATTTGTAAATTCTGGAATTAATCTTAACAAAAAGGCATATATATTTGATTGACTCCTTTTATCAAAGCTAGCAACTAATCCTGATAGCTTTTTAAAAAAGCTTGACAAATGACATGCAATTTATTCATCTTTCATAACAAAATGTACTTAAGTATACTTTGTGTGATATCATTAACACGTTAAAGATTTTTCAACACCTAAATTGTGAACAAATCCATGACAGATGTCGCTAATGAAACTGAATGCCAAATTATCACTAAAAATATCGACATTTACTTTTAATTAACACTGAGATATTTCCGAAAATGTTATAACAAGTTCTTTACTCCTCAGATTTCAAATAATCAAATTCTCTATTGACAAAATTAATTACCAACATTGTTCAGGTTTCAAAAAGAGGCTTCTCTAGATGATCAAGTTACAAAAGAGTCAATAGATTCAATGTTACTGTCTGGCATAAATCTGATTCGAGTTAATTAATTATTGCTTAAATATATATCTGATGTATCAAGTGTACTTCTATAAATCAAAGTTTTATTATGAAAGATATTACTTTTGCAAATATATTTGACAGATAATCAGAGATCATATGAATACAGCACTACATTTCCATTCCGCCAACTAATTTGTTGGTGAACATTTTAGGAAACAAGAATGCCTTTATCCAAATTTGTGACAATATACTATTTTCTTACCTTCAGAAACAGGAGACTTCTCATGCATGGTGGCAGCAGTGGCTCCTAAGACTATAAGCTATTTTCTTACCTTCAAAAACAGGAGACTTTTCATGCATGGTGGCAGCAGTGGCTCCTAAGACTATACGCTATTTTCTTACCTTCAGAAACAGGAGACTTCTCATGCATGGTGGCAGCAGTGGCTCCTAAGACTAGACTCTATTTTCTTACCTTCAGAAACAGGAGACTTCTCATGTATGGTGGCAGCAGTGGCTCCTAAGACTATACGCTATTTTCTTACCTTCAGAAACAGGAGACTTCTCATGCATGGTGGCAGCAGTGGCTCCTAAGACTATACGCTATTTTCTTACCTTCAGAAACAGGAGACTTCTCATGCATGGTGGCAGCAGTGGCTCCTAAGACTATACGCTATTTTCTTACCTTCAGAAACAGGAGACTTCTCATGCATGGTGGCAGCAGTGGCTCCTAAGACTATACGCTATTTTCTTACCTTCAGAAACAGGAGACTTCTCATGTATGGTGGCAGCAGTGGCTCCTAAGACTATACGCTATTTTCTTACCTTCAGAAACAGGAGACTTCTCATGCATGGTGGCAGCAGTGGCTCCTAAGACTATACGCTATTTTCTTACCTTCAGAAACAGGAGACTTCTCATGTATGGTGGCAGCAGTGGCTCCTAAGACTATACGCTATTTTCTTACCTTCAGAAACAGGAGACTTCTCATGTATGGTGGCAGCAGTGGCTCCTAAGACTATACGCTATTTTCTTACCTTCAGAAACAGGAGACTTCTCATGTATGGTGGCAGCAGTGGCTCCTAAGACTATACCCTATTTTCTTACCTTCAGAAACAGGAGACTTCTCATGCATGGTGGCAGCAGTGGCTCCTAAGACTATACCCTATTTTCTTACCTTCAGAAACAGGAGACTTCTCATGCATGGTGGCAGCAGTGGCTCCTAAGACTATACGCTATTTTCTTACCTTCAGAAACAGGAGACTTCTCATGCATGGTGGCAGCAGTGGCTCCTAAGACTATACGCTATTTTCTTACCTTCAGAAACAGGAGACTTCTCATGCATGGTGGCAGCAGTGGCTCCTAAGACTATACGCTATTTTCTTACCTTCAGAAACAGGAGACTTCTCATGCATGGTGGCAGCAGTGGCTCCTAAGACTATACGCTATTTTCTTACCTTCAGAAACAGGAGACTTCTCATGTATGGTGGCAGCAGTGGCTCCTAAGACTATACGCTATTTTCTTACCTTCAGAAACAGGAGACTTCTCATGTATGGTGGCAGCAGTGGCTCCTAAGACTATACGCTATTTTCTTACCTTCAGAAACAGGAGACTTCTCATGTATGGTGGCAGCAGTGGCTCCTAAGACTATACCCTATTTTCTTACCTTCAGAAACAGGAGACTTCTCATGCATGGTGGCAGCAGTGGCTCCTAAGACTATACCCTATTTTCTTACCTTCAGAAACAGGAGACTTCTCATGCATGGTGGCAGCAGTGGCTCCTAAGACTATACGCTATTTTCTTACCTTCAGAAACAGGAGACTTCTCATGCATGGTGGCAGCAGTGGCTCCTAAGACTATACGCTATTTTCTTACCTTCAGAAACAGGAGACTTCTCATGCATGGTGGCAGCAGTGGCTCCTAAGACTATACGCTATTTTCTTACCTTCAGAAACAGGAGACTTCTCATGTATGGTGGCAGCAGTGGCTCCTAAGACTATACGCTATTTTCTTACCTTCAGAAACAGGAGACTTCTCATGTATGGTGGCAGCAGTGGCTCCTAAGACTATACGCTATTTTCTTACCTTCAGAAACAGGAGACTTCTCATGTATGGTGGCAGCAGTGGCTCCTAAGACTATACCCTATTTTCTTACCTTCAGAAACAGGAGACTTCTCATGCATGGTGGCAGCAGTGGCTCCTAAGACTATACCCTATTTTCTTACCTTCAGAAACAGGAGACTTCTCATGCATGGTGGCAGCAGTGGCTCCTAAGACTATACGCTATTTTCTTACCTTCAGAAACAGGAGACTTCTCATGCATGGTGGCAGCAGTGGCTCCTAAGACTAGACTCTATTTTCTTACCTTCAGAAACAGGAGACTTCTCATGCATGGTGGCAGCAGTGGCTCCTAAGACTATACGCTATTTTCTTACCTTCAGAAACAGGAGACTTCTCATGCATGGTGGCAGCAGTGGCTCCTAAGACTATACGCTATTTTCTTACCTTCAGAAACAGGAGACTTCTCATGCATGGTGGCAGCAGTGGCTCCTAAGACTATACGCTATTTTCTTACCTTCAGAAACAGGAGACTTCTCATGCATGGTGGCAGCAGTGGCTCCTAAGACTATACGCTATTTTCTTACCTTCAGAAACAGGAGACTTCTCATGTATGGTGGCAGCAGTGGCTCCTAAGACTATACGCTATTTTCTTACCTTCAGAAACAGGAGACTTCTCATGTATGGTGGCAGCAGTGGCTCCTAAGACTATACGCTATTTTCTTACCTTCAGAAACAGGAGACTTCTCATGTATGGTGGCAGCAGTGGCTCCTAAGACTATATGCTATTTTCTTACCTTCAGAAACAGGAGACTTCTCATGTATGGTGGCAGCAGTGGCTCCTAAGACTATACCCTATTTTCTTACCTTCAGAAACAGGAGACTTCTCATGCATGGTGGCAGCAGTGGCTCCTAAGACTATACCCTATTTTCTTACCTTCAGAAACAGGAGACTTCTCATGCATGGTGGCAGCAGTGGCTCCTAAGACTATACGCTATTTTCTTACCTTCAGAAACAGGAGACTTCTCATGCATGGTGGCAGCAGTGGCTCCTAAGACTATACGCTATTTTCTTACCTTCAGAAACAGGAGACTTCTCATGCATGGTGGCAGCAGTGGCTCCTAAGACTATACACTATTTTCTTACCTTCAGAAACAGGAGACTTCTCATGCATGGTGGCAGCAGTGGCTCCTAAGACTAGACTCTATTTTCTTACCTTCAGAAACAGGAGACTTCTCATGTATGGTGGCAGCAGTGGCTCCTAAGACTATACGCTATTTTCTTACCTTCAGAAACAGGAGACTTCTCATGCATGGTGGCAGCAGTGGCTCCTAAGACTATACGCTATTTTCTTACCTTCAGAAACAGGAGACTTCTCATGCATGGTGGCAGCAGTGGCTCCTAAGACTATACGCTATTTTCTTACCTTCAGAAACAGGAGACGTCTCATGTATGGTGGCAGCAGTGGCTCCTAAGACTATACGCTATTTTCTTACCTTCAGAAACAGGAGACTTCTCATGCATGGTGGCAGCAGTGGCTCCTAAGACTATACGCTATTTTCTTACCTTCAGAAACAGGAGACTTCTCATGTATGGTGGCAGCAGTGGCTCCTAAGACTATACCCTATTTTCTTACCTTCAGAAACAGGAGACTTCTCATGCATGGTGGCAGCAGTGGCTCCTAAGACTATACGCTATTTTCTTACCTTCAGAAACAGGAGACTTCTCATGCATGGTGGCAGCAGTGGCTCCTAAGACTATACGCTATTTTCTTACCTTCAGAAACAGGAGACTTCTCATGCATGGTGGCAGCAGTGGCTCCTAAGACTATATGCTATTTTCTTACCTTCAGAAACAGGAGACTTCTCATGCATGGTGGCAGCAGTGGCTCCTAAGACTAGACTAGATTGGCTGCTATTGCTGTGTTGACTGTTAGACCGACTCCTTAGACCACTGTCCTGTGAGGGTGTGTCCTCAATTTTAGGGGTCCACGGTTTTATAAAAGATGTACCCTCTGTTATTAATTCTTGAATGTAGTACTCTATTACTTCTTTACCCTAAAAGAAATAGGTTTGATGACATTTAAGAAATATTGCTTTAGGCAATTAAAATACAAATCTAGAAGATAATTCATAATAAGGGAACATTTCTTCAACAAATAAACCCTTTGAAATTATCTGTTCCAATTATAAAATGTTCTTTTTCTATAATCACATATAAAACAGATAAAAGATAAAAATTATGATAACAATAAAATTAAACAATGTTTATAACGTTCAAATTCACTTCAGTAGCCAGTTTAAACTATGAATGAAGTCAGTGTTAAAGTAACTCCTTTTTCTATTAGGTTTAGTCTTCTCATATCTTAATTGATTGAATGATTGATTGGTGTTTAATGCCACTTTCCGAAATTATTGTGCTATTCCATAGCAGTCAATTTTATTGGTGGAGGAAACTGGAGTGTCTGGAGAGAATCTACCACCTTCATAGTCAATTATGATTGGAGCTGAGTGGAACATGACAAACTAAAAGTTAAACTCACAACCTCATTGTCAGGGGCGGATTCAGCCATTTTAAAATGAGGGGGGGGGGGGGGGTGGGGGGGGGGGGTGTTCCCAACCCAGGACAAAGGGGGTTCCAATTATATGTCCCATTCAAATCCAATGATTGGCCAAAAAAAGGGGTTCCAACCCGGAACCCCCCCCCCCCCCCCCAACCCCTGGATCCGCCAATGATTGTGGACAGGTTTGTGATGCAGTAGTCTAACTACTTAGACCATTCTGTCACTGAGGCCCCTCTCATATCTATATAGCCTCAGCAACAAAAATATGAAACAATCAATGGGACAACCTTATATCTTTATACATGTGTATCTAATTTGCATAGATGTAGTAAATATCAGTAATCATTTTATATCTTCTCTCTTATCCTAAAAAGAGCAATTTGTTTTTATAACAGAGGAACAGTTAAACTTTCAGAAGATGTTTTATAGTTATGGATTTGGAATAAAATCTTAATGGCTTCTATTTTTCTGTCATGGAATTGATAGTGATACCTTATCACTGCTAATGTATTGCAATCTAAATCACAGTTTTATATACTCTTTTTTTTTAATTGCCTAAACATGGACATTTTTCCTGCTAACTGATTTGATAGTATTTGGTTGGTTTTTTTTATGATAGAATCAATATTTTGCTATTTATTTTAAAAGCCAAATTGGACCAAACAGATTATAATGAAATTATAACTGAAACACATACAACTTTGGCAAACTTCAAATTTATTCTATGACAGTTTCTAATGACTTAATTGTAATGTTTCAAAAATGAAAGGAAATTTGTTTGAAATCATGTAGGCTGATGCTAAACTTCTGAGGGACAAATTTATGTTTTTGTTGCTTATTGAATGTTATATAAACAACCATAAAACTATGAAAAGTTTTATTAAAAATATTTATGAAAAGTTTTGAAAACCTACAATTATTTTAATGTAATGATCTCGAAATCCTTTTAAATTGTTTTGAATATCAATTATTCTATAAAAATATTTATAACCATACTTTTAAAGAGCCAACAGATTAGTTTACATATAGTTACATCAAGGAAACTTTATATTTATGAGGTATTTATGTCAAAAACCATTTTACTATTTTAAACTTTAAATAAGTTTTAATATATAATATTGAAAAGTCCTTTAATTGATGCATTTCAAAAACCAATACATAACATTATCAAGAATTTCAAACAACAAAATAATTTAATTAAACTTTACTTCAGATTTTACACATTCACAACTGTTTCAACAGTACACATTTTGTTAACAGGGAAATTGTCACGTTCATTTCTGCACCTACATTCCCTAGATCTGTTATAGATTGTTACAAGTTCACTACTTATTGAAATATACATAGAAACTTATGTAAAATCTATAGTTCTGTATACAGTTTAAACATGCTTCAACAATATTAAAGAAAGAATTACATAATTTTTTTAACAATAAGTAGGACCATGCATTAAAAGCTTTTATTTTCAATGTGAATTCGGTAATTTATGTTGGCTTTACGTCAGCATTTAAAACTCCTAGCTCATATTGTATATAAAGGTTCTATTTATCAGAAGCATGTACATCAACGAATTTTTAAGGAAGTTTATGATATTTTTGTGTGTCCCAAGTCAAGAACCTCCTGATTTTGTTAGTCTTTGTGTGTTTTTTATTTTTTGGTTCATTTGTATGTTTTTGAATTAGGTGTCCATTTGTCTGAGTTGTAGGAAGCAGCTGAAGCTGTTTTCTGCTCTTTGGGCGTGTTTTTGTCTCTTTGGCACATTCCTTGTTTCCAGTCTCGATTCTTTTCACATTATTATCGTTGATTAAATCATATTAATTATCACAATGAGTTAAATCTAAACAAATTTTAAGGATGTTCGCTCATGTTTTTTAAAATTTTTGTCAGATTTTCAGAATCCTCTGGTTTTATCCAATTAAATGCCTTAAAATATTTTGCCCCTTGACCCTATTTTTCTTTTTTTTTTAAATCCTCCTTCAGTCAAAACCCAAACCTTTAACAATTGATATCAAAAAGACTTCATTCTCCTATCATTATCTTTAGTTTAAACATATTTATTTATAGTGGATTGGGAAACAAGTTTTGCAACTTATATTAATCCCTTTCCACTTTGCAGGTGCGTCTCAGTGCTGCCTTGTAGCGGCATTAGCCTACTCTTTTTCAAAATCTACAAGGGTGCCTTTAACGTGCAAGAGATATGGCTCTCTCTTAACATGGGTCAGCCATTTATCATTATCTTTATTTGTTTTGTGGAGATATTATGTGGAGCCACTATATACCAACTTAGGTTAAGAAATTGAAAACAACACGTTTTATAATTTCTTGCGTCCAAAGCGCTTTTCTGGATTTACTTTCATCAGGAACACTCAAAGCCAAACATTTGGAATCTGAAGATGTATAAGATGTGCTAATGTGCTCAGAAAGTGTAATTATTTCCTTCTCCACTAGTGGCAATGGTCACATTGCTCATTGCAAGTAAACTGAATTTAAATTTTAATATAAAACTCCTGCTTTTTTTAAACTTTCATTTCAAACATGACTTTTTTGTACCCAAAAAGGTGGACTTTCGATTGTATAGGGTTACAGATATTGATCTGATATCGATACTAAATTAGCCTTTAGTAAATTTGTGCTGCCAAGGTCACAGTTTTTTAATTGTAAACAATTCATTTGAAGGTCGTAGGTTGACAATGTTGATCATTGTAATAAAGACCACAATGGCTACGTCAATCACAAGGCACTCAGATATTTTATAATCGATAACAAATCAAACCACGATGTGATCATGAATGACAATGGTAGCATTAATGTGCGGAAAGTTAGCTAGTTACGGTCATATATGGAAAATTAGATAATGAAGCAGAACACTAATCTTCCGGTTTTTGAAGCTACCATAATGGAATTTTAATAAATAGCATTTATATAATGTGTATGCTGTCACCTTCTTCAGACAACAATTAAATGAATTTCCTGAGTTTAGTAACATGTATACTGTATCCCAATTATAATAGAAGATATATTTCTTCATGACCTTGTCTCATCACTTGACACATACATCTTTGGTAAATAATATCTTGGATTGAATTAGCAACATTTTTTCAGGAAATATTATCATTACAAAAATCATTCATTTATAGAAAAGTTATTACATTACGGAATAAGAAAAGGGAAGAAGAAAATACACAGCTCTGGAAATCCAGCTGTTCAAATAATTTTGTAATACAAAAATCAGTTCTCTTTGCCTTTAATTATTTTGACAATAGAATTTGTGTCTCTGTGTCTCAGGGTTAATCATGTTTTTTTGTAAAATAATCCTTCCACAAAGTTCCCAGTCACTGTCAATGAATCCCTTACATACATATAATTATGCAATTTGGACAGGAACTACAACAAAATGTGACTTATTAATGTCGCAAACTGTATAGCAATATATGCACTTGATCATTTACGAAACAAATTCTTCGCCAAATTTCTTGCAATACGATATTCTCCTCTCTTGATAGTTCGATCAATTTTAAATATCTATCTGTGAGCCTCACGTTTTTAATTTCAAAATTTAAAGGTCTCAAGTGGAGAAATATTGTATCATGCTCAATGCAGAGAATCTATATATATACCAAATGATAAAGCCATATATACACTAAATTTCAATTATCATTCTTATCTCGTTCTATTATGGAGATGGTAGATAAATTTCGTTGATTTTCACTTGTATGACACTATTATTGATAGAAAAATTTAAAAATAGAAAATTTTCTACATTTTATTATTTAAAGAAAAAACTTCTATTGAAAGAGATGTCATCATGTTCAAAACTATTTTCATGTGGCATTGTGGCCATACAAAATTGTTTATGATTTGAATTTGTTCACAATAAAGTAGGGAAACAGTTCTTGATTCTAGATGACCCACTTCGATTCTCTATTATACAAAGTAATTTCAAACTTTGCTGATCAAATAATGGTTGGATAATTTTTATATTTTTGTCTTTCGATCAATTCTTGAATCAATAAACATCATATCCTACTACAATCTAACTCACATGAATCAAAAATAGACCAACTAATGCATTTACCCATTACAGAATACTTTTATCTACGTTTTACCATTGCATGACGATTCTTTACTTAATTTGACCTATTAAAAACATATAACAATGTATTTTTAGAACACCAACCCTATTCAAATTCAAAAACTAATTAAGATCTACTCAAAATCAATCTTGTTTGAAATTTTCTCTCTAAAATCATGCAAATTCGTTTAATCTTCATTCTGTTTTATGAATATAAGAACCTTGATTATGTTCAACTTGTAAGATCAATACACAAATTGATATTGGACACTAAAGCAGACATTAGAGTAATACAAAAATAAGAATCTTAGTTATCCAGATATGTAAACAATCATCTGTGTCCTGGTTATCAAAATCTATTGACGACAGCTAATGTGCAAAACTTCCCAGGAAAATCAATCTCCATTCGATTTCTTTAACAGGTTTCCCAAAGCTTTAATCAATTTCCTCTTCAAAACAATTTCATAACCGAGAAAAAAAGTGGTCAAACAGAGAAAGAGGGTCTTAAAGATGTCTATATCCTATAAAACAATCACAACTTTCCGCAAGGAATTGATGATTTTTTATTCTTGACAAAATAAATCAACTTTAACTGTTTGTTTCTTTCTGTGGACTGAACTATCCCCTTTACCTATTTTATATCTATCAGTTGTTGCAGGGGCGGATCCAGCCATTTTAAAAAGGGGGGTTCCCAACCCAGAGTAAAGGGGGGGTTCCAGCTATATGCTCCATTCAAATGCATTGATCGGCCAAAAAAAAGGGGGGGTTCCAACCCCGGAACCCCCCCTCTGGATCCGCGCCTGTGTTGAGCATACAAATATATACATCAAACAATATACTACAATATATATCCAGAATTATTTTTTTTCTCATCATCAGATCTCTGTCTTCCAAGCTTTAAGTCTTATATACATGTATAAGAGAAGAGCCGTAGAAATGACTGCTAATCATATAATACTTATACATAAAGAAGCCTCAAGAAAAATTGGCAATTTTTTTTTAAATCATGAAGTATGGCTGATTTACTGATGCAGACAGACTCTATATATCAAAACCATTAACAATGGAGGCACAATCTAGAATTAATACATTTCAACAGTAGAAATAAAACCTGCAGTATAAGAGTGTGTATAATAAGCAAAGAGGTCCGAGACCATAATTATTTCGTAGTGCATTTCTTTTAGAACATAAATGAAAATTAAAAAAATTCCAACTGTGCTTTCTCAATGAAATTTTTACAGTGTGTTGTACTACTTTTTGGACAAATTATATCAAAATTATAGAAAACTTCATCGGCTCTAACTCAAAATATGGACAATTTTATGTTAAGGGTGTCTTGGAATCTTTTGACAGCTTCCTAAGTGCTAGTTTTTAACCTTTTTCAACTGGACCAAATCACTACTTTCCTTTAAAATTCTGGACCCAAATTTTTTTACAGTGTCATTTCATCCCCCTACTTGCCATTTGAGGCATAAAACATGGAGAAATAAATTTGGAAGGGGTTTAAAAAATATTGGCAAGTAACCCACTGTCAACACTAGGGACTATATTTGTGGACAATGAAAATCAAGGGAAGACAATTGTGGTCTCGGACCAAGATCCACAAAATAAAAGAAGAATATGTCGGAGGACACAAATGCACCTGCTGATGCTTTGTAAACAAAATAGGGCAAATCAAAGACTGAAAGGATGACAAGACAGACAGACAGAGTGCAGGTCAACCTTTGGAGTAGGAGACACAATCCAGGGTTAAATTAATATTTCAATGACTTGGGACAGTCACATACAGAATATGGTGGGGGTAATCATGCTTTCATGTGCTCAAACTAGACTTTTGACAAACAATCATGCATGTAATTTCAAATATTGTTCGATGTGTTTTATCTGTTCGATGTTAACAGCAAAGAAACTTTTGATTGAATAAAATTACTAATAGGTATTTAACACCAATTTCAGCACTGTTGTGCTATTCATGGTAGTTAGTTTTATATTGGTGGAGGAAGCCAAATTGAACAGAGAAAATCACCAACCTCCGGTAGGGATAGTTACAATCCTAATCAAGTAAGAATGGAATTGAGTGCACACTGTCATGTGCAGGATTCAAACTCACAACCTCAGTGTTGACAGGCTAGTGATACAACTACCTAAACCACTCAGCCACCAAGGCCCTAGTGAAACTTTTTACATGTGGAACCTTGTGACTTACCTTTTTGATATTAGCAGCATACTGTTTCATAGCAATTTTTTCAACAGTACTCTCAAAGTTGAAGAAATGTTTTATGTCAAGACTAGCACTTTGTTCAAAACATGTCCATGATGAATTTTCTGGGTGAACCTAAAATGAAACAAAACAAAAAATTATTACACATGATGGCAAACAATCACTTCAAGCTTTCTGTACAACAGACTCTCAGGAGTGTCATTGTTACAATACATGTACTTATAACAGATGTACAATGTCCCCTGCATTCATCTGTCTCAAGTTTTATTTATTCTTCTATCCATAAAACTACAAGTAAGTTAGACTCTCAGCTTAATTCAAAATACAGTTTTTTTTGCTAAAAAATTAATGCAAATTTAAAAGTTATCATACATATTCTTTGATTACTAAAAACTTGACTAAGGTACAAGGTATTCAGAAAATAAAAACAAATTTCACATTGAACAAGTTACCATGGCAACAAATCGTGACTAAATTTGCATATTTTGTAAATTTTCTAGATTTTTTTGTTTTTCAACAAATTTTAAGTATATTTTAGATTGGAAAAGTATGTGTGCACCCAAGAAACCAACTTTATATGTGGTGAGCTTATGTCTATAGTTATAATAAAGCTTCAGCTTAATTATTTTGTTGTTTCTATGCTGCACACGATGTTTCCACAACAGGAATAATAATAGAAAACTGCATAAATTCTGTATGTTTTATCATTTTTGTGAAAACAGAACATATTATGGCGTAATTGTGACGTCATCAGATAAAAACATTTGTGCTTTTCATTTATATTTCTTGACCCTATGCATTTCTAAACTTTTTGTGCCAATTTGAAATAGTTATCTAACATTTTATTTTCTTGGGCCAAAACAAGGCCTTATAATGCCCTTACTCCTTTCAAAGTATCAAAAAACAAGATGAATGTAGATGTGGGACTCATCATAAAGTGCTCAATTTTTTGTTACAACTTATCACTGTCAAATTATCAACCAAATTTTAAGTTATTTTTTCAGTAGAATAGGACAAAAGTGTGACAAAAAATTAAACAAATTAGAAAATTCATAGTGTCTGCAAGCAAGAACTTCATATTAAAAAATGCCAACACTTTAACAGTAACAATTTCATTACTCACAACTTTTCAACTTAACTATAGAGAATAGTTTCACAAAAATATTAGTAAGTGTTGGGTGAACAGACAGTGGAAATCTATGCATATTAGCACCAACTCCCAGTGATAAGGTTTGATAATGAAATATATAAATCATGGATATGACATAACTCTCAGCATAACTAGACTGCACCAATGCTTACGTAGTTTATCAAACAGATAAAACTGAATTTGTGGTACCAGCCATCTGTTTATGATATTACACAATGTATTTATTTTTTCCGTTTAAATCAGATCACAAAATTTCATTTAATCAAATATACTGCAATTAATTTCAAAATTCATTTGATCAAATATGCTGCAATTAATTTCAAAATTCATTTGATCAAATATGCTGCAATTAATTTCAAAATTCATTTGATCAAATATGCTGCAATTAATTTCACAAGAGTGCACTCGCCTTCTATACTAATCATTGATATTATGTTGATAGTCCTAAGTATAAAGCTTAGTTTTATTACAACTGTCTCATCAACTTAACATTAACCAAGATAACTAAACAAACACCAATGAACCTTGAAAATGAGGTAAAGGTCAGATGAACCATGCCAGGCAGACATGTACAGCTAACAATGCTTCTATACAACATATAAAGTTGACCCATTACTTATAGTTTAAGAAAAATAGACCAAAACACAAAAACTTAACACTGTGCAATGAACCGTGAAAATGAGGACACCGTCAAATAAAACCTGCGCGACTGACATAAAGATCATAAAATATTTCCATACACCAAATATAGTTGACCTATGGCATACAGTATTAGATAAAAAGACCAAAACTCAAAAACTTAACTTTGACCACTGAACCATGAAAATGAGGTCAAGGTCAGATGACATCTGCCCGCTAGACATGAACACCTTAACATCATTCCATACAACAAATATAGTAGACCTATTGCATATAGTATGAGAAAAACAGACCAAAACACAAAAATTTAACTATAACCACTGAACCATGAAAATGAGGTCAAGGTCAGATGACACCTGCCAGTTGGACATGTTCACCTTACAGTCCTTCCATACACCGAATATACTAGCCCTATTGCTTATAGTATCTGAGATATGGACTTGACCACCAAAACTTAACCTTGATCACTGATCCATGAAATGAGGTCGAGGTCAAGTGAAAACTGTCTGACAGACATGAGGACCTTGCAAGGTACGCACATACCAAATATAGTTATCCTATTACTTAAAATAAGAGAGAATTCAACATTACAAAAAATTTGAACTTTTTTTTCAAGTGGTCACTGAACCATGAAAATGAGGTCAAGGACATTGGACATGTGACTGACGGAAACTTCATAACATGAAGCATCTATATACAAAGTATGAAGCATCCAGGTCTTCCACCTTCTGAAATATAAAGCTTTTAAGAATTGGGCTAACACCGCCGCCGCCGTAGCCGCCGCCAGATCACTATCCCTATGTCGAGCTTTCTGTTGCAGGCTCGACAAAAATTCATTTGATCAAATATGCTGCAATTAATTTCAAAATTCATTTGATCAAATATGCTGCAATTAATTTCAAAATTCATTTGATCAAATATGCTGCAATTAATTTCAGAATTCATTTGATCAAATATGCTGCAATTAATTTCAGAATTAATTTGAAACATTGTCATATGATATGCAGTGACGTCAATATATTAATATACATTGCCAAATAATTAACTAATGTTTTATTGTTTTTAATCAGTCATACTCATTCATTATGCCTACGACTTCCTTGTTAGAATTTAGTTCATAAAAGGTCACAGTAATTATTTCAGATCTATATACTTTATATACATGTATTGTTTAGTTTATACATTTGTAGTTTAAAAAATATCTCGTCTCTGTCCAAAAGCTATTTCATTAATGTATGCTCACGTAAATTAAACTATTGATGGGGGGTGTATATCAGAACTATACTGCTGAGATTTGCATTCTTAAAATTATTAGAAGTAACTTTTCTAAAACGTATCAATTATGATATATGTTCAATCAGTAATGACAGACCTATATACTTTATAAACTTGTATATAATTTGTATATCTAGTCATTGTTCAAAAGCTATTACAATTCATTTCGTATTTTTTACTGCATTATTTATGGGAGGGGGTTATATTAAAACTAAACTGTTGAGAGTTGCATTCTACAAACATATGAATTATGATGCATGTTCAATTAATAATTACAGATCTATATACTTAATCAGCAGTTATTGTTCAGTTAGATAATAATTTTAAAATATTTTGTCTCTTCCCAAAAGGTTTTACAATTTATTTATAAATTCTCATATAAGGATAACTAGAATACTGTATATACAAACTATTCTGTTTAGAGTTGCATTCTTTAACATATCAATTATGATGCATGTGTAATTATTAATGAACGATCAGATCTATATGCCTTATAAACATGTATTGTTTAGTACAAAATGTTAAATATCTAGTCTTGTCCCAAAAGCTATATTTCAATAAATTTTTAATTTCTCAAAGGAATAACTGGTACATGTACATGTATAGTGTATATATATACAGATTATATTGTTAAGAATTGTATTCTTCAAACTTATCAATTATGATATATATATATGTTCAATTATTCAGTACAAATATATATACATTGTACTTCATAAACATATAATGTTCAGTTAATATTTATTAATAACTATTCTTTTCCCAAAAGGGTTTTCAATATATTTCTAATTTCTCAAATTACAAACTGGGAGTATATCTTATTTAAGAACAATTACTGTTCAGAGTTATATTCTTCAAACTTACAGTAGCAATTATGATATTTAAGTGATACATGTTCAATTATAAATGTTTCATTTAACAAAAGCATAAAAACATCAAAGTTAAATACACGTGTATCTTATTTCACAATTTGATAAAAATAACACTGAGCTTGCAAAATAGTTTTTCTGTGACTGACATAATAACAATAATGGATTGATTGCAGATTGGTTTTACGCCCTATCAGCAGAAAATAACAATATAAAGATGTATAGTTGCTAATGAGATAATAATCTACCAAATAAAAATATCTATTTAATGTCCAAGTCATCACATGGTTATAAATAATTAATTCATTGATTATTGTATCATAAAAAGATTTTATCAAGGACATGAAATGAAAAGATTTTTAGCTCGCTTATTGGCTTAGTTAAGCAAGATATAAGGCAAAAGAATTAGCCAACGACATGGAAACAGTAATTGATTTAATTAACAATGGGTAAATTACTGATTTACAAAAAAAAAAAAAAATTTCCATTTTAACATTTTGAGAAGTGCATCATAATGACAAAATTCGAGGATCCTGAAAGGTCTTTAAAACAAAAGTTCAACAGTGTTCTCAGATCATTGTGACCATGCAAGCTTAAACACAGAATCTGCATTTTTATCATATTGTACCTGGAAAAAACTAAATGCAGTATACCTATAAGGAAAATAGTCTGAGACCACACAAATTAGGATAAACCATTCTGAGCATGCTGAGAGTATCAATAAGGAAAAGACATCTGAGAGAATACCAATAAGGAAACAAATCTTTTAGAGTACTGACCAATGAGGAATCAGCCAATGAAATCAGTTTTGAAAGAATACCAATAATTTAGCAATAAATATTATAATATACATATTTTTATTTGCATAAGTAGTTTGCAACCCAAGAGAAAACGAAAACGGGATCCATCGGGATCCCAATGCAATCCCGGTGAAATTGTCGGGATAAGCCGGGATAAGCATCTGGAGGCGGGATCCCATTCGGGATAAATATCTGAAACTGGGATCCCATTCGGGATAACTGTCTGAAGCCGGGATTCCAGTCAAGATGAAACGGGATAAATATCGGACACTAGGATCCCAATCGGGGTAACTGTCTGAAGCTGGGATCCCAATCGGAACTGTTTAAAGCCGGGATCCCAATCGAGATGACTGTCTGAAGCTGGGATCCCAGTCTAGTTAAAACGGGAAATTGTATGAACCATATATTATGTTGTTGAAAATATGTAAGTGTTTCTGTGGTCGGGTTGTTGTCTCTTTGACACATTCCCCACTTCCATTTTCAATTTTATTTTTATTGGTGTTAATTAACAATGCGTATGACACCAAAGCTGTCAGTTGAAGCCAATCACATTTAAGTGTCACTTAATATTCAGTTTGACAGATATTAATAAGTCAGAAAAATGCCGAGATTTTCGCGATAAAAATGGCAGGGCGTCCGAGAAATGTCAACGAGTGTTTTGCCAGAAAAGCTTGGGCGTTTCTGTTGTTCCCCAAGTTCCCATAAGTGCGTTTCTGTTAGTTGTCGTCCGGCATCAATGATAAGATAATGATCGACATCGTAAAACTTTGATTTCTCAACTTATGTAAACTGTAAAAAAATCATAACCACGTGCTTTGTTTTCAACTGTACTGCCGCGGGACAGTTCGACCCTAGAAAATACTGACTACTGTCCTAAATAATGCGGCCACTATCTTATCCGCATGCACCATGTGCCGATTAATAAAGTATAATTTTCTTATATTTAGTAAAAACTGGCCAGTAATTAATACTTTTATGCGATACCCTTAATTTATTTATAATACCGTTACGGAGACAGATCAACTTGGCCGATATAATTTGGGGCGAGATTGTCACGTCGACGTTTGTGTACTGGTAAAAACGTCATCAAAATTTGTTTACGCTGAATTATGGACAGGACGAAGATGAAGATGTTTTCAGATAAGTGCATTAATAATTTAATTTAACATGTGTACATGTGCATATACATTTTAATGATTATGAAAATTGGTGAAAATAATAAGTCGCTATAGTTATTTATCGTCAGGGGATAAAAAAGGGGGAAGGTAATTAATTTGCCAAAAAATTTAAATAACCTTCCAAGACTTCATAATTATTTGGACTAGCTTCCAATCTACTGTATTCTATAAACATTAAACATGCAATAATATTTCTATTGAATTTGTTGCTTCAAAACGTATTGAACAAATGATTCTTTGTGGATTTTTTTGATACTTTTAGGGGATATACTGATCTTTTTAAATGGAGCTTCCAACGAAACAGATTGCATGCAGATATTCCAGTTACCATAATATACTCAGCAATTCTAGTTGGAAGTACAGAGACAGCAAATTGATTAACAGAAAGGAAAACATGACATGTATCCTTTTGCATAAATAACCCAGGATTCCCAGTGGCAGTGCAATTTAAATTGGTGCATGTATATCCTGCTGGTATTTATTTTTGGGATCCCGCTTTTTTTTTTCCGGGAATCCCAGTATATTTCCACTGGGATTTACATCGGGATCCCGCTTCTTTTACGGGAATCCCGAAATTTATCCCAATACATTTACATCCCGCTTATTTAGCGGGAATCCCGAAATTTTATCCCAGTGGGATCCCAATCAAAATCCCACAATATCCCAGTGGGATCCCACCTAATTCCACCAGGATAAAATTTCGGGAATCCCGGACTTTTGGCGGGATTCCCGAAATTTTATCCCGGTGGAATTAGGTGGGATCCCACTTGGAATCCCATCAAAATTCCAGCCGGGATTCCAATGGAATTCCAGATTTATTTTCTCTTGGGAAGTATTTCAATTTCATCTGAAAGAATTTCCACAAAATTAAATTTTGTTGTTTTCTAATTTCTTGTTTTTAATCTTTTCCTTTGTACTGCTCAGTGCTGGTTGAAGAAAGAAAACAAAAATCAAGGACAGCGTTAGAAATAGTTTTTCTAACAAATACATACAAAAATGCTTATGGCAACAACAAAAATAAAAGTTTAAGTACTTTTTATCTATTTATTTTTACTAATCTATTCATTTGTACTCCATTACAACAAGATGTATAAATTGGCGTCAGACACCGGTCATACCTATGTACAATAACAATGGACCAATTTAGGATTATCTTTATTTCAAATAGCTCATCCTTTAAAAATACAAATGGTCCAGGCTTCAAACAATTAGATACATGTACCTATAGTGTCAGTAGATGTTAGTACAATTAAGGCATCTTATCTTCAAGATTTCCCACAGCTGGTAAAGAACTGTTTTATTTTTATTATTTCTAATCTTGATTTACCATCATTGCTTAAGAAAAGGTTTCTTTTTATTCAAAGATTTTTTTCAAATCTATCTGATCATTTTCATTCTAAATTGAATGTTTTAGAAAGCTTGAATCCCCGCCAGATCAAACAAACAAATAAACAAACAAAACTAAAGACGATAATTGATATCTGTTCATTGGCACTAATAGCAGGCAATATCTAAGAGTAAATTTAGTGAATGTTTAGTTTGGAGTTAGTATAACATTGCATAACTGTGCTTGTAGAGGGGACATGATTTCCTTCCAGAAATTTTTTAATTAGTTTTGTGTGTTTTCTAAGTAGGAAGCAGATTTAGCATGTTACCATCCTTCATATACATGTAATATTTGCTGCTGGACTTTCAGTCTATTAAATACTGACATAAAAGTATCAATCCCAACCAATGTATGAACTTAACAGCAACCATAGTACATGTTTAATAAATTCAAAGTTTAAGTCAATGCTTTTAATTTTCAAATTTTTTAATTATCATCTTGATCCATCCCAAACAGTAATTTTAAATTTGTTTCAACTATCATGAATAGCAGATGCCAGTTTAGGGAAAACATGTTTCTTTCCGTCCTTCTATGGAAGAATATAATGCATGTTGAGTAAATAGATAAAAAAAGATGTGGTATTAATGGCAATGAGACAACTCTCCATCCGAGTCACAATTTAAAGTAAAGCATGAATATATTCAATTAAACCATTTCATAATAACAAGTCCTGGGGTCCTGGCCGCCCCTTTCGTGGGAAAAATTTGGTTGATTATATAGAAAAATAGAAAATCACTGAAGCATGACTGGTACTGGCCCCCTTAGATCAGTCAGTCCCCCCCCCCCCTTTAGGAAAAGTTTTGGAATCGCCACTGTGAATATTGCAACCATTTAATTCATTACGACTGAAGCTATTCTAATCATATAATAAACTGTATCATTTTTGTAGTGTCTTTATTTATTGATTAATATTACAAACTTCCAAAGTTCTAAGTACAGACAGAAAATTGATTTTTACTTATACATATATCTTACACCTGCATGTACATGTATGTAAGATGCAACAGTTGTTTGAAACTGCTAATTTATCGTCATTTTATAGTTAAGTTTACTTTGAACTCCATCCACCACTTTCTATTTACAAATTATATGTTTCAGATATGCAAGCTTTACGGAAAATTGTAAACAATAACAAATGATAAATATCTTAAATATTAAAACATGATGTTTGTCAGGTTTAATAAAAAACAAACAAAATGCGTCAAAGTATCTATTTATAAGGGCTCCTATTAATAATTAGCCAATATTATTGGTACGTACAATTATTATTACAATCTTCAGGAAAAATTAAACAAAACAAATGATAAATATTTTAAATATTTAAACAAATTGATTGACATGTTTAATAAAAAACAAACCAAATGCGTCAAAGTATCTATTTATAAGGGCATCTATTAATAATTAGCCAATATTGTTGGTACAATTACTCCCCAAGGTGAAAATTTATATATTAATCAATGATGCTGACAATGCAGAACTTGGGACCATATGTAATGAATTGATATAAATGGGTATATAATATCAACATAAAACAGATCTATTTTTTGCATGTCATGTTGACAATTATTATCAAATTAAATTTATCTAGGGGTTTGGGAATTGATTGTTATCACTACTGATTATATAAGTAACCAGGTGCTCCGCAGGGCGCAGCTTTATACGACCGCAGAGGTCGAACCCTGAACAGTTGGGGCAAGTATGGACAAAACATTCAAGCATGATACAGCTCTGAATTTGGATTGTGATAAAATTTTTGACATTACATGGTTTTTTTTTACACAAAACAAATGCCAAGATTTTACAAATCAATTAAAGATTTCTTCTTCAAACTTTTTAAATCTAAAATTAAATAGTTGACACAGCATAGGTTTCTGACACAGAATGAATGTGGTCTAATGAACTTAAAAGGTTTTTTTTGCCTTTGAGCAAATCACTATGCTGTTGAATATTAATCCTCTCAAAAAAATGTTTGAAGAAATTTTCTTTTTATTTATGAAATCTGAAATGAGAAAAATTTAACCCCCCCCCCTTTTTTTTCACATCCCCGTTTCCCTTTTTCAAAACTGATATCAATTCAAATTTCTAATGGAGTTTGCAACAATAACTACTCATTTAAATACATCATAAAATATTAAGATGTAAAAAAACTGCTTGTTATCACTGAATGGTAAAGATTATTTAAATTTATCAGTTGGTAGTAAAAAGTGTATATACATTGTATATTGTATATAACAAAGATTTAAGTTGATTCTGGACAAAGAAAGATAACTCCAATTAAAAAAAATTCTTGCTATTGCACAAATAGGATATTTCTTGCTTACTATTCTGGACAAAGAAAGATAACTCTAATTAAAAAAAAATTTGCTATTTCACAATATTGTGCAATTAGATATTTCTTGCCATTGCACAATACTGTGCAATTGAAAAGACTTGCTATTGCACAATACTTAATATAATAATTTTAGATCCTGATTTGGACCAACTTGAAAACTGGGCCCATAATCAAAAATCTAAGTACATGTTTAGATTCAGCATATCAAAGAGGCCCAAGAATTCAATTTTTGTTAAAATCAAACTTAGTTTAATTTTGGACCCTTTGGACTTTAATGTAGAATTTGAAATTTGAAAACAGGACCAAAAATGAAGAATCTACATACACAGTTAGATTTGGCATATCAAAGAACCCCAAGGATTCAATTTTTGATGAAATCAAACAAAGTTTAATTTTGGACCCTTTGGACCTTAATGTAGACCAATTTGAAAACTGGACCAAAAAAACTTCAATAATCAAGAATCTAAGTACATTTTTAGATTCAACATATCAAAGAACCCAACCGATTCATTTTTTGTCAAAATCAAACTAAGTTTAATTTTGGACCCTTTGGACCTTAATGTAGACCAATTTGAAAACGGGACCAAAAGTTGAGAATCTACATATACAGTTAGATTCGGCATATCAAAGAACCCCAATTATTCAATTTTGATGAAATCAAACAAAGTTTAATTTTGGACCCTTTGGGCCCCTTTTTCCTAAACTGTTGGGACCAAAACTCCCAAAATCAATACCAACCTTCCTTTTATGGTCATAAGCCTTGTGTTTAAATTTCATAGATTTGTATTTACTTATACTAACATTATAGTGCGAAAACCAAGAAAAATGCTTATTTGGGTCCCTTTTTGGCCCCTAATTCCTAATCTGTTGGGTCCTAAACTCCCAAAATAAATACCAACCTTCCTTTTGTGGTCATAAACATTGTGTTTAAATTTCATAGATTTCCATTTACTTAACCTAAGGTTATTGTGCAAAAACCAAGAAAAATGCTTATTTGGGCCCTTTTATATTGGCCCCTTATTCCTAAACTATTGAAACCAAAACTCCCAAAATCAATCCCAATCTTTCTTTTGTGGTCATAAACCTTGTGTCAAAATTTCATAGATTTCTATTAACTTAAACTAAAGTTATGGTGCGAAAACCAAGAAAATACTTATTTGGGCCCTTTTTGGCCCCTTATTCCTAAAATGTTGGGACCAAAACTCCCAAAATCAATACCAACCTTCCTTTTATGGTCATAAACCTTGTGTTAAAATTTCATAGATTTCTATTCACTTTTACTAAAGTTAGAGTGCGAAAACTAAAAGTATTCGGACGCCGGACGACGACGACGACGACGCAGACGCCAACGTGATAGCAATATACGACGAAAATTTTTTCAAAATTTGCGGTCGTATAATAAATAATTTACTTGTAATGGCAATACATGTCCTAGAAATTTGATTACCTGGTAAAAAAAATTAACTAGGGAATGAATCTGTGGGACACAGATGATGACCCGCTTGCATTAACTCGAATAATTCAAGCCCTTTCCCTGTCCGATTTTCTCCCACACCAGGGCTTGAACCCCTTATGATCATTGCCCACGTCGCCTGCTCTCTGTGAGAGAGAGCCAATCGGCGGGGATCAGGATAATGAGTCTGCGCAACTGTCTTGTAATTGCCTTATATTACCAAACATGTGTGTGTGTTCAATTAACACAAATCCGATAACAACTAATTAACATCAATTAACATCAGTTTACATCATTTAACATCCCGAACTCCTCCTTCTTTAGCTGCCAACTTGCATAGCGGTGTGAATTTTCCGGTTGACGGTCTTTATCGAGAAAGACATTCAGGCATTAATGTAGCCTTCATAGATTAGCGGAATATAATGACTGAATTATTCGGGTAACGCTTGCATATATTATTTATTATTATCATATACAGTTATAAAGGGACAAATCTTATGAACATTAAAAGTGATGCTACCCAAATTTGTATTTGATTTGAATTTCATTCATTTGGTAATGACAAACTGAAGTTTAAAAGAGAGTGGAAACCAGCTTTAAGACATACAGGTGGTTCTATAATGGTTTATTTTTGTTAATTGTTATTTGTATGGAGAGTTGTCTCATTGGCACTCACACCAAATCTTTCTATATCTATAGACATTTGTCAAACTTATATTAATGCCCCCTCCCCTCAGCTTCGCTAATTTGTTTTTTTGTTTTTCATCTAACAGATAATAATGCTGGTAAGGACACAACACATAAGAAGTGATCTATGTATCCCTATAGCTTCACAGTCAGGCAAAACAATTACTCAATAAAATAGATCAAAAGTCAGTCTCATTATACAATAATTACTTTATAAACAGATATACTTCCTTTAAAAAAACTCCTACATGGATGCCAATACTTATTTCTTCAACAGAAGGGGATTCAAAAGGAAATCTTTATTGATATTATAATAACAAATTCTGAGATTTGACAATCTAGTTTTTCTTGGATATGAAAATTAGGAGATGTGGCTTGACTTCCAATGAGACAATTATCAGTTCAAATGAAGTGGATGTAATGAAGCAAGGAATCTGTAAGTCCTCCAACACTGTGAAAAACCCATTAAGTATGGTCAGCTGTAAAAAGCTGACATGAAAAATATAAAAACAAGAATGTGTCCAAAGTACACGGATGCCCACTCGCACTATCCTTTTCCATGTTCCATGGACCGTGAAATTGGGTAATTATCTAATTTGGCATTAAAATTAGAAAGATCATATCATAAGCAACAAGTGTACTAAGTTTCAAGTTGATTGGACTTCAGCTTCATCAAAAACTACCTTGACCAAAAAATTTAACCTGAAACTCTCACTTTCATTTTCTATGTTCAGTGGACCGTGAAATTGGGGTCAAAAGTCTAATTTGGCTTAAAAATTAGAAAGATCATCTCATAAGCAACAAGTGTACTAAGTTTCAAGTTGATTGGACTTCAGCTTCATCAAAAACTACCTTGACCAAAAACTTTAACCTGGACGGACGAACGAAACCACAGACGGACGGACGGACGAACGGAGCCACAGACCAGAAAACATAATGCCCCTCTACTATCGTAGGTGGGGCATAAAAATAGTTACATGAACTTTATTATGATGCCTCATATTACAGACTTAACTTAAAATTTACAGAAGTGTTTATAGCATTACTAAGTAACATTGACTACAATAAAAACATTTTTCCTGTAATTTCCAAAATAAAAAATTCTACCAACCAATTAAGATACATGTACACAAAATATGATGTTTTAATAAAAAATCTTCCTCTAAATTAGGTTTATACCTGAAACTTGTAAAGACGAAGAAAAAAAAATCTTTTGTGAAACACACTTGAACAATGTTCATTGATGGCATCATGATGATGTATAATCCTCAAGTTCATGTACATTGACTTAACATTGTATTGCAAAATGTGTAAATAAATAAAATTTCATAGAAATAATTATTTGTACTTATAAACAATTAGCTTCATAATGTAGCACAGTACTTGTAGTACTTCAAAATAAGTATTATTGGAAAATCCATCGCTTTCATATCCAGCAATGCTTATGCCCAATATTGAGGTAACATTAATATGAGCTGCACACGATAGAAAATTAACCTTTCAAGTGCACATATACGTATATATACAATATAATTTATAAAATTGAAGAATTCTTAGAAAATAGATCTAGACTTGGTATTTGAGCTTGAATTAATGTCTGATATGAAATTATAGCATCTTTTTAAGCTTAACACTTGGCTGCTTGGGGTGCTTCAATAGCTTCACCAATAATCAATTCATTAAGAAGGATCGTTTATACTTCATAAACGCTATTAATTATTTATAACTTACAGAGTAAAAACAATGCTCTTTAATTATAATTCTTGAAGAAAAACTTTCATTATGGGCATCTATGGTCAAGGTACGAGCTTTACGGTCCAGTGCATTCTTTTGGATGAATACCACATGATCTACTCCAACAATCTGCAAAAAAAAAAATGTGATTGTTTACAATTCAGATGCTATTTCTGGATAAGAATTTAAACAAACTTGAAAGGCACTTATAATTCAATTAGTTTTAAAAACACTGTTCCTTAACTAATCAAACAGGTGTAAATACTTAAATAAAAGACAAGCATGCATTATGATCTCTTTCAACACCTAAATATTTTGTTTTCAATTCAAATTTTGAGAGGAAAAATAATAAATAGTCATCCCATTTATAATATACACATTTTCAGCTGTTATCTTTCTTTTTAGTTTTCAATCCTCATACAACAGACTTTCTTTCATCTTTTTTAAATTGTGCTTTCACAAAAAAGTGTTTAGTGTGCATTTATTACATAAAAGCTTAAGAAAATTTGGCAGTCTTCAAACATTACAGTTTCAAAAGAGTTTTAGACCAGAAAGATTTTTCACCAATTCTTATACACCATACATGTACATGATGGTGTACTTGACTACATGTACATGCACAATACTGCTGGGAAACTCAAGGTGATTGATTCTAGCAAAATCAATCCGACTTAGGAATCTCAGTAAAAATCGATACATTTCGTAATCCACTTGTATGATATATCTTTTCACATGATGTTATATATATATATATATGTATTCATAAACAATAACTCTGTTTTACTCTTTTACACTTAACATACCCAAAACTGCACCAACTTTAGTACATTAGTGTTACATGTAGGGATACAACAATCACTATGCAATTTGATTCAATTTTATAATTGCACTGAGTTATCATATTACTTCCTTGTTTAAGAATTGTTTATTATTCTCATTTTTTTTTTAATTTTGTCTGCTCTTTCTGTGGATTCAGATCTAGGGTTATAATCTAAGTACAATGTACTTAAGTTATGTGCATGTAAAAACTGGGTAAATTAAGGCTTACAATAATTTTTAAAAAAAAAGTTTTGAGTGAGATTTAAATAATATGCATACCTTTTTGAGAAGGTAAGGTGCATCAACATTCAGGCGACATCTCCTTTCAATATCATGTTGAGATTCATCTTCACTTGTCCATTCTGAGATAGTATCTGATCCAAGAAACACTGGAATCATCTTACAGGTCGGAAATCTCTTCTCGTATGCCTAGAGAATAAAACAAATGAAAAATTTAAACATATTTATAAATTGATTTTCTCGCTTGAGCCGGGAGATGGCCAGGAGATGGCGAAAGCGAGAAAGGCAATTGTGTTGAGATGCCCAATGATAATCTGTTTATCGCTATTTTACCTATAGATGACTACGTTGTCAATTTCATGTCAATTTCTTAAGCAACGCCACATGCCTGCTTAGTTTCTAGCGATAATTTTCCATCTCAAGCCAGGAGCATGATATGAAAAATTTTCACAAAAAAAGATCATTGGAAAAATGCACACAAAATGGCAATAAATACATGTATATGACAAAAACTCAACATTTACCTATGAGGTAAAAAGTGGTGCAAAATTAGAACAAATAAATTAAAAATAAAGACAGATTATAACCCAATCAAATTAACATACATGTACAGCTTTGGATAGTTTAAGGATCTGACAATGGTGATCGAATGCTCAATTTTTCTTTCAGTTCTATACATGTAGATGTTTTCCGGATCCTTGCATTTTGGATTTGTTGAAATGATATGAATATTTACCTTCAAATATATTAAGGCAGACATTTGATAAAATATAAGATGACATAATAATGTAATAATGACCATAGCAGAAAGTTGAATAAGCATAATCTGCTCTCTAGCAGTAATTGATGGGTGAACATTTAAATAACCCGCTATGTGGAGCATTCATTGTGCACCACATTGAAGACAGAAATAAATGGGAATGTGTCAAATGTGACACAGATGATGTCCCTGCCTCCATAAAACTTTATAAAGGGACATAACTCAAGAAAGATAAAAGTGACACTACCAAAATTCAAATTTGATCTGTATATTGTGGTAATAAACATTGCGTACAAGTTTCATAACATTTTTGTTGAGGCAGACCTGAGTTAGAGAATGGAAACGAAAAATTCAGCAATTTGTCCATTCGTTCAGGGAATATAAATACTCTAGAATGGTAAACTGACTCCAACAAAATTCAATCTTGAACTGTGTTTTGAGGTATACGTAATAACCATTGTATATAAGTTTCAAAACATATGGTTGAGACAAACTAAAGTTAGAGAATGGAAACCAATTTTGGGACATATTTACATACAAACAAACAAGGGTAAAACTTCTAGCCCGTCATTATGTCTGGAATATTTCAGTTATTCTTTAAATTGTTATGTATATTCAGGCTGATGGGGAAATTTTAAACAGCATACATCGATCTTTTATCAGTTTTATGAGGACGTTAACTACAAGTAAAATATCAACAGAATTGATGTAGGAGGTTGACCTACATGTATTTATTATATATAGATACATGAAGATAATTAATCTCCCCAACCTTAAATGAAGACAATATTGTACATGTAATAACACTCCTACACTTACGTGTTCAATTTATAATGCATACAAGTTAATTCCCTAGATAATTAGAAAGTTATTTCGTTATTTTTATTTTTTTTACCTAAAAGACGTATTTACATTGCACTGGATTAATTAATAAATTAGGATGTCGTTTTTGTAAACCCTTATTGTCAATTTCAACATCGATATTGACGGTTCACTTAATATGATTTATTAATTTTTGAGGTTATGTCAATATCCATTTGTTTTATATGCTTCCAAAATTAATAAAAGGATTGTGTTTTGCCACAAGTAATATAAATTGCACAAATCAATTACCTAATATGAATAAATTCATGCCAATATATGTTATGAAAATTGTTTTAGTTTACAAGGAACGTGATGTTTGGTATAGAAAGTTCAAAACCAGAAAAAGAAAAAAAAAACTAAAATACTTCAGATCAAATTGATGTGGAATTTGTCCATGGGACACAGATGATGCCTGTAATGCATATCATATGAAGTTATAAAGGGACATAATGTGGTAATAAGCATTGTGTACAAGTTTCTAAACATTTAATTTTGTTTGAGGAATAATACGTATACATAGTCAGAGAACTGAAACCAACTTTAGTACATACTGGCGGGCTTACAGAGGGACAACGGTAAAACTTAATGACCCCTCCACTATGGTAAGGACAGAAATATGCAAATAGCAAGTGCACAACTCTATGTTTTGTGAATATTATCAAGCCATTGCAATTAACAGAGTGCATGATGAACAAATTACAACAAAGAAAGAGGACACTGTAAGTTGTTGCATCTGGACGACCCAGAGTGTAAGATAATGATATTACAGAGAGTTAATCTGAATAAACAACAATGAAACAGCACTCCAGCAACACAAATAACCGTCCAATTCAGTTACTGTACATGTGGATTCATTAATTTTCGTCAGTACCAATTTTCTTGGATTGGGAAAAATCTTGCCTTTTCGTGGATATGTACATGTAGATTGTCAATGCAAATTCTACATGTACATGATATATGTAAAACATGTATATGTACAACCTGATCGAAAAATTGTAATTCCTTCAGACCCAGATGTAGAACTTTAAAATTCGTGGTTTACCTGTTTCCACGAAAACTATGAAATTAATTTCCAACTAATAATTATGAATACACAGTATAATTGTTAGATGTCATTTAAACAAGATACATGTACATGTATAAAGTAAAATAAGCAAGAATAAGACTTTAACATCATATCAAGTTTCTTTTGAATAATTATTTATATAACGAACTAGTAGTTCTACCATCATTTAAAGAAGTTTAGAAGGCTGCAGACAGTCAAAGCTATACATAAGGTTTGTCAAGGGATAACCAACAAAATAGCAACATGAGCAGAAAATATTGTACTTAGTCACTCTTCAAATATTCAGATTGTACTTAGTCACTCTTCAAATATTCAGATTGTACTTAGTTACTCTTCAAATATTCAGATTGTACTTAGTCACTCTTCAAATATTCAGATTACCTAAAAGAAGTTCAAAGATGAAACATCAAGCCTGACAACTTTTAACTTCAGATCTCATATTGTTATGACTTTTGATGTATTTCTTCTATATGTCAAACCTCATATATCTAAATAAAATGTCTTATTATAAATGTGATTACATGTATCCTTTAACTTTAAGTAACAAGTGCCTGACATTTAGTCATATCTTTAAGTAATTCAATGTCAACTAAATCTTCTTAAACAATCTAGTAACTCAATTCTAATCTTTATCAACTCATTCATTTCTGAATGTTTGTAAACAAAGTCAATATAGTCAGATTCCTTTAAAAATATTTGACCTACTTTTAATCAACTTATGCCAAATTCAATTAATTTATTTATCATTACAAGTACACAGGTGTTACTTTTGTCCTTATACAGAATTAATCAATTGCTAATATTTTTTATAATTCATGTATATATTAGTTTTTTGCTTGTAGGATTTTCAACAACATGACTTCTATTAAATAATTAAATTGTAAAACACTATTTGATTTTGAGTTAACATCTAATGACAATTTCATAAGTTTTTTTCAATACATTTAAATGTCTAGCGTTTTTGTAATGCATTTATATGAATCAATATATTTGCACAACTAATTTTATAATAGTAAATATATAAGATTGATTTGAAATTCGGGCAAAGAAGAATTTCCTCCGAGGAGGTCTAAATTTGAAGTTTTTAAATAGTAAAGTTATAGTATGCAGAAAATTTCTTGCAAAAAATCAAATATATTACTTCTTTTGGTAAGTGCTCAGAGAAATTATATAATGAAATGAAAAAAACTGTCAATCAAAGCTCCCAATAATAGTCCCTTTAATAATATAAAGAAAATCATAACAGCAGGTACTGTTTAGTGTTATACATGTACTACACAATGCATGTAGATATAGGAAGATGTGGTATGAGTGTCAACAACACAATTCAACTACATCCAAGTAACAATTTATAAAAGTAAACCATTATGGGTCAAGGTAAGGCCTTCAACATGGAGCTTACACCGAACAGCAAGCTATAAAGGCCCCCAAAATTTACTTGTGTAAAACCATTCAAACGAGAAAACCAATGGTCTAATCTATAAAAAATACAGAAACGAGAAACATTTATGAACCCTATAAACAGACGACAACCACTGAACATCAGATTCCTGACTTAGGACGTATACAGGTGCAAACAATTGCAGCGGGATTAAATGTTTTAATGGTACCAAATCTTCTCCCTTTTCTGAAACAATAGTAAAACATCACAACATAGAAAGACACACCACATTTAAAATATCAATTGGACAGTTTAACTCAATAAAAAAACGTAGTTACACAAATTAACACACAATGTACGAATAAATTTGATATATTCAACATCAATGTACGAATAAATTTGATATATTCAACATCAATATAATGGGAATAACAATCTTCCTGACCTTCTCATTTAATGTAATTTTTTTTTTTTCTAATAGATTCATTAGCATGTTTAAATGCATAAAAACAACTTTTTTTAAATCTGTTAGGTACATTGTACACATGTACATGTACATTTTGTACATGTAGTTGTCATGTACATTGGTGTACATCTACATGTATGTTAATGTCCATCAATTGGAGTCACAATTCTGACATAATTCTGTTTTGATGAAGATGTGTAACAGGTGGGTGGAAAATTGGTTGCAAAAAACTGGCGAGATCTGGTTTCTAAAGCTGTACATGTTGATGAACAACTGTTATTAATAAGAATTTTTTCCAGGTTTTAAACCCTGGACTTGAGACTTCCCACAACATACAAGTAATGAATGTCAATTGTAT
Organism: Mytilus edulis; assembly: GCA_019925275.1. Lineage (NCBI taxonomy): Eukaryota > Metazoa > Mollusca > Bivalvia > Mytilida > Mytilidae > Mytilus > Mytilus edulis. The sequence continues at coordinate 41,199,479 of CM034356.1, read as the reverse complement.
ACAAGGATGCAATTTGAAGTATGAAAATGCAAGAAAGAGATATTTTACAATTCTATTTTCATCAGCATATATGTGCAAAATCATTTGTTATGATATTGATCATTTTATAATTTTTAAATACATACAATGTACACACAACAACCAAGATTTGTTTATTATGTACAGTATTCAATATTTTGTTTATCAATTTGTGTCATTATGTATGCTCAAGCTGGCCTGTAAAAGTTTCAGCATAGACCTACATTGTACATCATACATGCAACAATGAACATACATCATGCTTATTGAACTAATGCAAATCAAAATTAAAAATTTCCTAATTCTCTGTGATATCAGGAAAATATTTAATTAAACCTTGCCTTCTGCTGTTTTTGACTACTCTCTTTTCGAGAGAAGCCCTTCTATGATAGTCAAGTTTGACATATTTTTACACGGTTATTGCTATAAGATTTCAAACTCAGTCAGGACTGTGATCATAAATATACATGTACAGAAGATAAATCAAAAACTTTAAAAATGTCTTGTAACTTTTTGAGTCCAGTGCATTAAGTATATTTAAGGAAGTTCCATCATGATATAAAAAAAAACATTGCACAAACTGAAAATAGTATTTCAAAGTCTAAAGGAATACGTTCATCTGTTCAGTGCATGTCACTCAGATACTGAGATAGGCTACAAAAGTAAACAAGTTGAATTATAATAAAAACATACCGCCATGACCAGTTCAAACGGGTGTTTATATACCCTGACTGGTGACTGATACTTCTGCACCATCCTGATATATTGTTTACATCATTATAACAAAAATATTCACTGAATTCTATTTTCACTTCCACTTTGTTGTCGTTTTACTTATTTTGACATATCCTTCGAATCACGTCAACCGGATATCTATCCTCATAATATAGAGTTTAAATTGTGTTACGATTTGAGATAAGATGGTACTTTATCTAAATATTACTGCTTGAATAGCTTCCATTAATTAATATAAATATTTTTGCATACAAAATAAAGTCAGTCTGCAGATATAAATAAAAATCTATAATTTCAGGGCACTTGTTGATATTCGTACGCATTTGCATCACGTGATTTTTTATTAGCGGTACATTTGAAAGACATCCCTTTTCTTGTATTTGTTTTCTACTAATTAAGTTATAACGTTTCTAGAAGCAAATTCAGGGGAAAATGGATAAAAACAGTGGAACAGGTTATGTTCTCCTCACGATATTTAATGATAAAAATCCGCAAGGAAGGGATTGTGATTGATTTGGGAAATTCCATATTAAAAGACCGAATGTGTTGGGCTGATGTCAGGCAATCTGTTTTACAGTTTCACGATTTCTTTAACGTGCAGTTTAATTGAGGTGTTAAACTGGCATGTCAGTAACTGCCAGTAGTCCTTTGATAGTGTATGTAGTATTGTCATTTTGCTTATTTTCTTTCAAGTTGGTTACCTATTAAGGATCATTAAGTGCAGCTCTTTGTAAGAACCAGACAGAGTGCGATACATGAAGGTTTCAGATTTTATCTATAATTGGCCTAGTAGAAGCAATAAATGATAAATGAATACTGCTCAAAAAAATTAAGTGGGAAAATATGAGTGGTTGTCATGGTAACGGACACTCTATTTTTTGGTTGTTAAGCGTGGTAAAATCTTTCAAAAATCAGCTAAATCACCACAATTCAGAGCCTGATTATGAATAGAATCATTCATGAACTTTTCATTAATGTTAGTTACATTGATACAACTTGGTTTAAGTTTCATTTTAGTGAAGATTGCATGTCAGCCAAATTTGTAATTTTTTTTTAAATTTTTGCGAAAAAATGAATATTTTCAATTAACTTTACTGAAATTGGGATTTTTGCGAAATTATCAAATTTTCTCTGGTGTTTTTCAGAGAAGTCCAAATGTGTACAGAATAGTTAGCACTGTAGTAATGAAGTTTGGATACTTCTTTACCAAATTAAATAGAAAAATGCGTGGGATTTTTTAGTTTTATTACCATAGCAACCGATTTTTTTCTTGGAAACAGAATTTTTATTTGCAGAATATTGCTGTTTAAGAGCTTGAATGTCCTGAATTGTTTTATAATCGATAAGAAAATACATAAAAGCTAGCGCAAACTTAAAATTACTATCGTTAAGTTCTGTTGATTTCAATTGTTACCACGGAAACACATATCATCCATAGCAACATCCACTCCAAAACTGCATAAATGGAAATTTATGTAAAAAAATACATAAATAGAGGGTGTTTATTTTTCAAATTGGAATATGACTGCATGCTTTGCTTCACCAGAGACATATAATACAATTGTATTATATGTCTCTGGCTTCACTCACAGTCTTTTCTGTTCTTTTCATTAGGTTCAACAAATGTAATATATAATGTAATATTATGGTTGGAAGGTTAGAAAAAGGGGGGTAGGTTTATTTTTTTTTTAAAGATATCATAGATGTAGATTCTTGAAGAGATAACGTTTTGTCGGAGCCTGATTATAAATAGAATCATTTTTTTTTTCAGAAATTTCATATATAGCATCGATATAACTTGGTTTTAGCTTCAGAGCATTGTAGTTCGCTGTCATGTTTTGGGGTTTTTGACAGATTTTCGGAAACCTTAGGTTTTATTCATTTGAATGCCTTTAAAAAATTTATCTTTGTATAAATCTTTTACATTTATAACGATAAGCCATCTGTAAAAGTCTTATAAATTTCAATTATTCTTTGATAGTTTTTTGAGAATGTAACCTTGGCAATGATAAAGCTATAAAAAGTCAAGAGTCGAAGAGAGAATACTTTCCCACCAAAATTTCAATAGCTAATATCTCGAAAACAAGCACATTCACCTGTATTATTTTTTTTACTCTATTGGTTCCATTATTAATCCCCTAACGATATTAACTAGTTAGTTAATTTGAAACTGGGAAGCGTTTTTCCTTCAGATTGCAGTTCAACCCGACTTTTAGATTTTTTGTTAAAATATACAAACAAAATACAAAAAAAAAAACACATATTTTCATTTTTTCTGAAGTTTTTTTTGTTTTGTGAAATTATCAAGTTTTCTCATGTGTTGGGTTTTTTATTTTTTTTTTATTGAAAAGTGGAAATAAGTAAAGCATAGCTTGCATTGTAGTAACAAAGTTTGAATACTACTTGACCAAAATAAATAGAATAGTATCTGGGACTCTCTTGAATTTTATCACCATGCTAACGTATTTTCCCCTTGGGAACAGAGTTATTATTTGTTGAATTCTGCAGTATAGGGAATTCAATATTCCCAATTATTTCCAAACCTTTATGAAAATACATAAAAGCTTATATATGCTCTTAATCTAAACTACAACTGTTAAGTATTATTACAACAGTTATCATGGTACGTAACAAATATGAGGGGGGGCAAGGGGTTTAACTGTTATGCTGTTATGGGGCATTTTTATTCTTTGTTATCTGTTATTCTGAAAATATATTTACTGTTAGCTATTATTGTCTTATTCTTTGTTAGCTGTTATAGGACTATTATCTATTTTGTTATCTGTTATTGTGAGAATGTATTTGCTGTTAACTGTTATTGAAAATTGGAATGTTAGCATTATGACAGCCAATCTTCCGTAGAATTTGAAGATAATTGAAAATTGTGATTTGAATGGATAATAGTCTCATTGTCACGCTTACCACATCTTCTTACAATGTATATCTATTGGGGTCTTTCTACTGGTAATATCAGGTGGCCCTATATTTGCAGAAGAATTTCGGTAACATACATCACATAAACATATTAAAATCAATTGGACCCAGGACCATTCCAGCATATATTATTATTATACTTTGTAATAAATTCCATTGTCTGTGAACATGTAGCATTTTGTACAAATTATAATTCACTTATTACTTGTACACTAACTTATAGTATGGATTTTGTTATAAAAAAGCATTGGTACACCCTATAGATTTTTTTTATTCAATGACCACATAATAATCATTATGTTGTATTATTACACCACTGTCTGGTTAGGGGAGGATTAGACACCAACTAGCATGCTAACGTTGACACAATCACATTCTGTATGTGCCTACTTCCAAGTCAGGAGCCTGGATTCAGTGGTTGTAGTTTGTCACTGTGTTACTAAGTTTCTCATTCACTATTTTGTGGATGAATTAGGCAGTTAGTTTTCTACTTTGAATTGTTTTACATTACTAAGTGGTATGGGTTTGAATTATGGCTTTTGAAATTATACAACATCTTTTTCTTTTAGCATTTATATTATAAGTGCTACTCCCTCTCTTTTCATTTACATGAAAGAGAACCCTGACCACCATATTTTTAAAGCTTTTTAACTGCTTCACATGGCGAAAATTGAAGCTCTGAAACCATTGATGCAAATAAAGATGTATTTTCAGTTTAATTTTTCGACAAATACCCTTTTTAAAATCCTACAGCTTCTCCAATGCTGTACACAAATTTTCCATATTCTATAATTTCACATAGGATGCATGATTGGTGTTTCACTTGGTGTCATCCAAATTTTCACTAGGTCCAAATTCTTTTATACTATCAGAATTGTCACTTGAGGCAATTTCTATTATCAGAAGAACCATAACTGGCATGCGTGTTTCAGTTACATGTCCTGTCTCAACTGATCTGGGTATTTTGTATTTTATAAGTAAGTTTTATCATGAGGTCATTAAATAAAAAAAAAATATATTGTGCATCATAGTTTTTTTTTATTACTTGTAAAGTATATATAATTGCTTTTCAGAAGAAAAAATTCTAAAAATCAAATTGATAATAAAGTGTCACTGGCTGCACTATTTTCAAAAATTAAATAAAAAAACCTAAATCATTAACAATTGATCCCTCAAATGCCCTAGATTAAAAATATCCCTGTATAAAAAACAGAAAGTAGTAATTTCGTTCAGAAAAATTCAACAATCATACTATAACTTATTGTACAAGTTACGGAACAAAAGGCAGAACTGCCTCAATGGCCGAAACGTCTTGTTTACACAAATTACAATGTTCTAGCTCCATACCACAAGTTATATACTAAAATCTACGAGTCATCTACTGGATTGGTCCTGGGCAGATTTATTTTCATATTCATTTACTGTTATCTGTTATTATCCCTTTTCAATTCCTTGTTATCTGTTTTTCACCAAATCAATTCACTGTTTTGCTGTTATAGGGACCCCCCTTGCCCCCCCTCAAATATCCCCCATAACAACATCCAATCATAAGATATATAATATGATTTTGTGTTAAAAAATACTTATAATTTTGTTAATAATTTTTATTTTTCTAATGGGAATATAACTACATGCTTTATATCTTTCGTCGACTCCCTCTTTTTTAATCTGTTTAACTCTCAATCCTGTCTTTTCTCCTTGAGAAGACTCGACAAATTTGAATATATACACTGTGGCATTTGGGGGAGGAGTGGAGGTTGGGTAGTTTTTGTTTGAATATTTCATAAATCCTTGTAAGGAAAATTGAGAGGTTTAGCTATAAAACCAGGTTTAATATACCATTTTCTACATAAGAAAATGCCTGTACCAAGTCAGTAATATATGACAGTTTTTGTCGAGCCTGCAACTTTTGTTGCAGAAAGCTCGACACAGGGATGGTGATCCGGCGGCGGCGGCGGCGTTAGCTCACTTCTTAGAAGCTTTATATTTTAAAAGGTGGAAGACCTGGATGCTTCATACTTTGTATATAGATGCCTCATGTTACGAAGTTTCTGTCAGTCACATGTCCAATGTCCTTGACCTCATTTTCAAGGTTCAGTGACCACTTGAAAAAAAGTTCAGATTTGTTGTAATGTTGAATTCTCTCTTATCATAAGTAATAGGATAACAATATTTGGTATGTGCGTACCTTGCAAGGTCCTCATGCCCGTCAGACAGTTTTCACTTGACCTCGACCTCATTTTATTGAAAAGTGAACAAGGTTAAGTTTTGGTGGTCAAGTCCATATCTCAGATACTATAAGCAATAGGGCTAGTATATTCGGTGTATGGAAAGACTGTACATGGTGTATGCAATAACATGTCCAACTGGCAGGTGTCATCTGACCTTGACCTGATTTGCATGGTTCAGTGGTTATAGTTAAGTTTTTTGTGTTTTGGTCTGTTTTTCTCGATCATACTTTATGCAATAGGTCTACTATATTTGTTGTATTGAATTATTGTAAGGTGAACATGTCTATCGGACAGATGTCATCTGACTTTGACCTCATTTTCATGGTTCAGTGGTCAAAGTTAAGTTTTTGAGTTTTGGTCTTTTTGTCTAATACTATATGCCATAGGTCAACTATATTTGGTGTATGGAAATATTTTATGATCTATATGTCAGTCGCACAGATTTTATTTGACCTTGACATCAATTTCACAGTTCATTGCTCAGTGTTAAGTTTTTGTGTTTTGGTCTATTTTTCTTAAACTATAAGTTATAGGTCAACTATATTTGTTGTATGGAAGCATTGTTCAGCTGTTCATGTCTGCCTGGCATGGTTTATCTCACCTTGACCTCATTTCCATGGTTCATTGGTCTTTGTTTAGTTATCTTGGTTAATGTTAAGTTTATGTGACAGTTGTGATAAAGCTTTATACTTAGGACTATGAACATAATACCAATGATTAGTAAAGAAGGCGAGACATTTCAGCATGTGCACTCTTGTTATCCATTTGTTTGCTGTGTTTGAGCTTTTGATTTTGTCATTTGCTTAGAGACTTCTGTTTAGAATTATCCTCGGTGTTCCGTATATTTTTTATATTACTTTTTCCTACAACATTTGGTTTCAATCTTGTAATCTATAGCTTTCATGAAATGTTCCTAACAGATAGTGGACTTCATGGGGATTACAATAGCACATTCTAGCTTTTGTCAAGGTCCATATAATATTCGAAAGAATTGCTCCGACAATATAATGTCTTTTACAAATGGGAAAAAAATAAGAAATTTTAGAAAAATTATAATTTTCCTAGCGCATTAACTTTCACACAACAAGAGACCCAAATTGAAATCTCACTTATAAATATAAGCTTACAAACCGATAATAGTAACATTTGGTTTAAGCATTTCCAAACTCAAACTGAAGTGACAAAGACAGACAGATGGATTGACAGACAAAAAGAAAAATATGAAGTCATGGTCTTTTAAGAACACTTCACACATAACGAAAGTAAAATCTCTTTGTTATTAGTGTGCTACAATCAGGATAATGCAATGCTTAGGTGTACATTAACTAGGTTATGTTAATAGATATGTTTTACATTGTCATTTCGGGACCTTTTACAGCTGACTATGCGACAGGGGCTTTGATCATTGTTGAAGGACGTATGATAACCTATAGTTGATAATGTCTGTGTCATGTTGGTCTCTTGTAGAGAGTTGTCTCATTAATAATTATACCACATCTTCTTTTTTAAGTTAACAGAAAAGATTAAAAAAAAATCTACATAAAAGTCGAAAAAAATATAATATTGTATGTATGACGACTAGAGGCTCTTAAGAGCTTGTGTCGCTGACCTTGGTCTATGTGCATATTAATCAAAGGAAACAGATGGATTCATGACAAAATTGTGTTTTGGTGATGTTGATGTGTTTGTAGATTATACTTTACTGATCATTCTTGCTACTTACATTTTTTTCTATCTGTAATGAACTTGGCCCTTTAGTTACAGAGGAAAACATTTTGTAAAAACTTACCAAAATTTACCAAATTAATGAAAATTGTTATAAATTTACTATAAAGGACAATAACTCCTTAATGGGTCAACTGACCTCTTGGTTATGTTGACTTATTTGTAGATCTTAATTTGCTGAACATTATTGCTGTTTGCAGTTTATCTCTATCTATAATAATTTTCAAGATAATAACCGAAAACGGACCAAATTTCCTTTAAATTACCAATTCAGGGGCAGCAACCCAACAACCCATTGTCCGATTGAATTCATCTGAAAATTTCAGGGCATATAAATCTTGACTTTATAAACAATTTAACCCCATGCCAGATTTGCTCTAAATGCTTTGGTTCAGAGTTATAAGCCAACATAAACATTTTAATCCTATGTTCTATTTGTAGCCATGGCGTCCATCTTAGTTGGTTTGGCGGGTCATCGGACATAAGTTTTAAACTAGATACCTCAATGATGATTGTGGCCAAGTTTGGTTAAATTTAGCCCAGTAGTTTTAGAGGAGAAGCTTTTTGTAAAAGTTAACGACGAGGGACGACGGAAAACGACGACGACGGACGACGGATGCCAAGAGTGATGAGAAAAGCTCACCCGGCCCTTTGGGCCAGGTGAGCTAAAACAAAGGGCTCCAGAAAGGTTCATCTACGATCAAATAGTCACTTTTAGAAATTTCATTAATTAACCAGGCCAATTAAGGCAAATTATACAGTTAACAGTGACACCAACAAAATTCAAACTTGATCTCTGTTTTGTGTAATTAGCATTGTGTATACATGTTTCATAAGATTTGATTGAGGCAAACTAAAATTAGAAAATGGAGACCAACTTTGTCACGACTAAAGTACTGAAGGACATGGGTTAACACCCCCCCCCCCCCCCCCACCACCACCACCCCCACAAATTGCGGTGCGGCCATAAAAGTGTTTATTTTAGTTTTTGCCCTTGTACCTTGAATCGATCAAATGTGTGCAATGCTTGGGACATTGGATATTTATTCTTTTATTTCACATGGGACATTAAAGTCTTGTATTCATGCATGATAACTTGTTGGGACTAGAAAGCATTGATAATTACAAAGAAAAATAGATTGGTATGTACTGCGCTGTTTCTAGTGTTGCAGTTAATTGAATAAGGCCATGCGTGGAATTTGTCTTCAAATTATTACTGTTAACAATCTTGTTTTTATGCAGACATTCTCAGCTTAGTGGTTTCATTCAAAATCTGTGGATTAATGCACAGTCTTTGATAAAGGATACAGAGATCGACAGATACAGAAAATAGGGGCGTAATTCATGTCACGTTAAAATAAACTGTTATCACAGAGATATGTCCCGCCTTTTTGTAATTTTGATTATGCAAATGTTGAATTCAAAATAGCAATACTTTAACATCTTACACAAGTTATTAAACATATTCAGTGTCAATGAACTGAGTTACATGGCTAAACAATCTCCATGTAAATGAGATGTGCCAATGCTTATACAACTGCATACCAAATACCATCATGACCATTGACTTATCATAAGTCGTTCCCAAATCTAAATACAAACATTAACCAGTAAACTATTGAAAAGTTTCAAAGTCAATACGAGGGGAGGGGGCTATATAATCTCCATGGAAACGATACTTGCAAATGCAAATAAATTTTCATATCACATATCATTGACTTAACATTAGCAGTTCATCTTAAACTGATCTAATCACAAACGAAAACATGTAAACTAAGATAAGTTTTAAAGTCAATATAGACCATGACTAAAGGGACAGAGCCAAATTATCGCCATGGAAATGAGATATGCCGAGACTTACACAACTGCATACCAAACATCATTGACCTACCACTTGTGGTTCCCCATAAACTGACCTAATAACAAACTAATACATGTAAAATAAGCAAAAGTTTCGAAGTCAATGAACCATGACTGAGAGGGCAGGGCCAAATGAACTCCATGGAAATGAGATGTATCATTGCTTGTACAACTGCATACAAAATATGACTGACCTACCACTTGTGGTTCACCATAAACTGGACCAAATTACAAACTAATACATTGTTGATGCGCCACCGACGCCGGAAACAGCATTTCTATGTTGACTCCGTCAAGACGAGACAAAAACTGTTGAGAATAGCAACTCAATTTTTTTGAAGATTCAACTAAAAAAAAATGATACCTTTTTACGTGTTTACTATCTTAAAGGAGAGGAGGGGGATTTCAGAAGGATAAGAAGTGTGCTTCAGCTGAACTCCCCTCCCTTTGTCTGCAGAAATTTCAGAAGACGAGAACAACTACAAATTTATTAAAAAGAGTTCTTGGATCCCTAAACCGAGCAAAAGTGCTACCCTGGAATCATTAATTGATGATTTTAAGTCGGACATTATTAGAAATACTAAAAATAACAATAAACCTTTTGACAATCTTACCAATGAAGAACGGACTGCACTGAAAAACTTACGATCTAACAACAATATCGCCATTAAACCTGCAGACAAAGGCAGTGTAGTGGTTGTCATGGATAAATCTGCCTATATTCAAGAGACTGAACGACAACTTGGCGATGCAAGGTTCTACCAAAAACTAGACTCTGATCCTACACTGTAAATATACCTGACGCCTGACGCGTCCGGACGAGTTCAAAATTTGTACACCGAATGTTCAAAGATTTAACGTTTGTGTTAAAATTATTAACATGTGTGTTCAGACACAGTGAACAACGGTGTTCAAATTCTGATCTAAAAAAGAAGACAGTCGTTTGTCCGATTTTCTATCCTTCCAATTGGCAAATTCAAGAAGAAATTCTTTAAAATATATGAATGTAAACGCAGGATGATGATCTTGTGAATTTTTGACTAATATTTTAGTAATTGGGAAATATTAAACTTCCAAGCTGGCATATATGTATAGTTTATGAACTTATTTTATTATTAGTACAAGTATAATATTGACAATATCAAATTTGTTTTGTACAATTTATTATTTTTCAGGCTTTATATGTTTCCACCAAACATTTTACTCTTATCAGCGATAAATTTACATAGATGCTTACGAATTTGAAGGCAATTTATACAGAAATAAGAAAATCTTTCTCCAGAATATAATGATTAAAATATACTTTGCTATGATATCAAGATATATAGAAAATACGCAGATAATATTCCAATAAATATTACAAAAGAAATAGCACAAAATAAAATGTCAAGTGTGTTAGACAAGTCTTTTCCAGTTAAATTACTACCAGAAAGAGAGTTAGAATTTGTGTCTTTGTTTTCCTCCAAATTCGTTTTGTCCTTCGAAATCTGTTTTCGATTAACTCGCAAAGTCAAACGTCTTAAACATGGATTCGCATCGCTGACATCTTCTATATAGTAAAAGTATGCGCTAATTATAGTAAAAATTACTATAACACCACTAACCATCATGATACAAACCAGAGCTAAAAGAATAGTGCACAACGGGTCTGACTTTGCTGGGATAGAAGCCGATACTATCGTGAGAAATATACCATAAGCCAGTAAAATTGTCATACCCAAAGAAATTCGTTCTCCTGATTCTACAGGGAGACAGAATATAAGTGGATTCATCAGACAAAACAATAATGTAGGTAGTATGACGGTTACTACATAATAAATCGGTTTACGTTTGATGGAAATCCCCATAACAAATGCAGAGGAATCTACTCCACGTAGAGAAGCATTCTGAAATATATCGATAACAGTCCAGTCAGAATTCGCAGCAAAGTAATTTAGATTTGGAACTTTAGAATAAACATTAAATTCCACATCTCCAGGATGAATACCCCACATAGTGAAAAGAAATAAACAAACTTGTGTATCGAACGGAAATTTAGATACATCAGGCGTACACTGTGCCTCCAAAACACCACCAGGGGTCCAGTAAACTGACCCATCTGCTATCAGTATCACATAGAAGTCTGCTTCCTGTCCGAGTGGTTCGACATCATTCACACTATTAGCAAGGTACAGATACGGGAGCCAGATATCATGTGGCGGAATTGTTAGTCTATATGTATTGTTATATAAGGTTGGATTCCACCCTAGCCTATGATCAGTCCAATTTACTATGACACTCGTTGTCAGTGTTATTTTCTCTTCCAGTTCCGTAAACGACACTATGGTTGATGGTACAGCACTGAAGCTAAGTTTTAGAGGTGTTGGTACATTCCACGTTGGAACTAATTCCTTTGCATAATTTTGAAATACATCCTTGTATATATTGTTCGAGCCTGAAGCTACAACAATTTCCATGACGAATATAACGGCGCTACAAAGTAACGTAAGCAGCTCAATGTTTATAATATTTTTCCAATCCCTGTTCAATCTCGTGTGTTAATATATTAACACTACTACACAAAACTGATGATGGATGACATACAATAACACTTATCTAAGTTACCACAATATGTACACAGTGAGTTTTATTTTGTATTTGATCCGCTTGATTGAAAATTTAAACTACATTCACTATAAAAACTTTAACGAGCTAAACAAAGAAACTCAAACTAGGATGATCTGGTATGGGTGATCCGGCTCAGATCACCCCTGTTAGAACAAAGGAGCTGGGATGTAAGTTGAAAGATAGGGCACCTTTGGCAAAACTAAGGCCAAGTGCACACAATCTTGAAATTGAAAGAGGTAGATACATGCAAGTTAACAGAGAAGAAAGGTTGTGCAAATTATGTCATAATAAAAATATAAAAGACGAAAAACATTTTATCTTGCACTGCACAAAATATGAATCACAAAGAAATGTTCTTTAATATATCAAAATTGTCCTATTTTAAAAATTATGACAAACGGATGAATATATCAAACTACTACTTAATAGCAAGTGTAGAAAAACACTTAGATTAATCAGAGACATATATATATACACATGTGTATATATATGTCTCTGGATTAATATCATCTTTTATTAATCAATCATTTGAATTAAGGAAACATATCCTTATAAATCACTGGTATTGAAGAGATAATAGTAACTGCAATTACGATTATCCCAATATGGCGACGGTAGATATAGGTAAAATTTTTACACTCATTTTTCTTAAATGTAGCATGCTTTTGTCAATAGTTACTCAGCTGCAAGGTTTATCTATACCATTACATCATATTTGAATCGTAACGGTGCACTGGAATCGTCTGAGCGCTTTGAAAATTGCCGTTGAAAAATTCGGTATGATAATCGTAACTCTATGGTATTTTTCTTCTTTGATAATCGTAATTTTCTTTATCGGATAATAGTAACTGAAACATAATAAATGTGTCTTTCAGCATTTCAATGGTATTTTGTGTGTTAAAAATGCAAATGTCAAGTTTAACGATGACATAAACGCATATAAAAATAAATGAAGAAACTTACAGGTTAATATCTAGGACAAATTTACCTATATATATATATATATATATATATATATATATATATATATATATATATATATATATATATATATACATAAGTACGTCTGAGTCAGTGACAACCCTACAACAGATGTATCCATCGGATCGCCATCAATGATGGTGATACATGGCTGTGTACATAATGTATATACAACTCGTCTAAACATCAACCCAACAATGTTAGATCTGTAAATTTGCTTTCGCAAATTTTTGGTTCTTCCCTCGCCGGGATTCGAACCCATGCTACTGTGATATCGTGACACCAAATCGCCTGCACTGCAGCCGTCCCGCTAGACCACACGACCACATATCACAGTAGCATGGGTTCGAATCCCGGCGAGGGAAGAACCAAAAATTTGCGAAAGCAAATTTATAGATCTAACATTGTTGGGTTGATGTTTAGACGAGTTGTATATACATTATGTACACAGCCATGTATCACCATCATTGATGGCGATCCGATGGATACATCTGTTGTAGGGTTGTCACTGACTCAGACGTACTTATGAATATAATTATTTTCTGTGACTGTATCTTACATGAATTTGTAGGATCCTTTACTATAGATAATTTAGCTGATCTGTAACAATAACATCTTCATGCCTTATATATCATGTACTGTAGTACGCCGCTAGATTAAAACTGACGTGGAAAGGTAACATATGGCCACCGAAAGCTCTTTTATTTAGAGAGCCCAGGTGGTCGTGTGGTCTAGCGGGACGGCTGCAGTGCAGGCGATTTGGTGTCACGATATCACAGTAGCATGGGTTCGAATCCCGGCGAGGGAAGAACCAAAAATTTGCGAAAGCAAATTTACAGATCTAACATTGTTGGGTTGATGTTTAGACGAGTTGTATATATATATATATACAGTCATGGGACTAAAGTGAGTTCCCAGTAAAAAAAAGTCCTATCATTTCAACTTGTATATCTATTTATAACTGACAACAATATGCATAACCTTTTAGTTTAAACATATTTTACTTGCAAAAGTAGCAAAAGGGATTGGACACAAGTTATAACAACATTAGAGACGTCCTCTCCCAATATAAATATAAACACAAAGTACATTAGATAATGGCGAAAAAAAACACAACATAGTAGTAATGCATGTAATACATACTTCAAAAAAAAATTAGAAATAAAAAGAAAAAAAGAAAAAAAAATACAATATAATAAGGAATAATAATGAAACAACTAGACTGAAGTGAAAGGTTGTAAAGTAGAAATTTAGAATGTTAATTGACTGCTTTAAATCTTTGTGTTATTCTGATATAAGATTGTACGGACTCAAAATGTCTTTGTTTTGCTGAAAAGAAAGGTCAACGTCACCAGCTAAAAGAAGCTCAATGGATATAGCATAACTTTCTAATTTTGAAAACAGTATTTCTCTGGCTTCGTTGTGAAGAGCGCACTGTAAAAAATAGTGTATACTATCCTCAACAGGGTGGCCACAGCTGCATGCGGGACTGGGTTTAATATTAACACGATGTAAATCTGAATTTAAAGAACTGCACATATTTCTCAAACGTGTATGAATGATATTAATTTTCTATCCCCACAACTAAAATAGGAAGGTGGCTGTATCAATTTGGACTTCATCTTTCGTTTAAAAATATTTATGTTTTGGACGTACGTATGTCGGGGGGAAGGCTATTCCATTCAAAAGTAGTGGATGGGAAAAAGGATTTTCTAGTTATGTCTAGTCTATAACCGGGTACTACATAATTATTACTGTTTCGCAAATCGTAGTTAGATACTTGACCAACAAGCGGGGGCATTAAATCACAGAGATAATCAGGGGCAGTCTCATTATGTATAGAATAGAACATATTGAGCATTCTGGATTTTCTTCTGTTCACAAGCAATTGCCAGCCAGTTTCAAAATATATAGCTTCCCGACTAGCAAACACGGGCAACCCAGTTACTAACCTCCCTGCTTCTAACTGAACATGTTCTAAATTGTCGGCTTCTTGTTGAGTACAACCATCCCATAACTCACATGCATATTCCATAACGGGTCTTATAAAAGTTAAATATATACGAGCAAGATAATTTCTATTCAATACATATTTCAATTTTTTAAGAACATTTAATCTCGTGCTTGCACACTTTAAAATATTTTCTATATGTGTATGGAATTTATCATTGGAATCAAAAGTAATCCCTAAGTGTTTATGACAGGAGACAAATTCTACTAATTGGTTTTGAAATTCTATTTCAATATCATCTGGGGAAGTATGGCAGGAGAATATCATAGCCTTTGTCTTATTAGGGTTAAAGTTAATAAGCCAATCTTTAGACCATACTGAAATTTGTTCTAAATCGCTGTTTAAGACATCCTCTATAGTGTAAGGGTTATTTCTGGAATAAGAAAGAGATGTATCATCAGCCAACAATCGAGTTAGACTTGTCAAATTATCAGCTATGTCATTTACATAAATAAGAAATAGTAGGGGACCTAATACAGAGCCTTGCGGAACTCCTGCATTAGTATTATCAAAAGGCGAATATGCATTTGAAACGAAAACGCTTTGTTTTCTATTTGAAATATAACTTTCAAACCATTTATACAGATTTCCATCAATACCATACGCTTTTAGTTTTATTAAGAGGCCACTATGCCATACCCTATCAAAAGCTTTCGAGGTATCACATAATATAAGAGATGTTATACAGCGATCATCAAGTGACATGCATATCCTATTATAAATTTCTATTAGCTGGTGAACCTTTTGATATATACATGTACCTGTTAAAGATACGGAAAATGAAGCAGCTGTCGAGACAGCTATTGTGGTAGTAGATATTTTGATTTTTTTCAAAGTTTCAATGTTGTGTGCGCGTTTAAGTCCGTTTTTGTTTGGTTTTTTTAGGGGGGAGGGGGAGGGGGGGATTAGCTATATCCCATATCCCAAAAGTGCAATCCTTTCAATTCATTGCTCAAAATGAAAGTCACGTATACCACATTTTCATATGTCATATATATGTTTTGCCTCCAATATCACGTTTATATTAAAATTCTGCGCGAAATGAACAAAAGTTTCCGTCAATAACTTTATAACTGCATTATCGGATTTAACAGTTGATACCTTTATCGGTAGATATGAGTGTTCATATTTCCCTTTTCCTTATAATTCAATAAATATAGCCGTCCATTTTTTCCCTTTTGATTCCCTTTTTTCTATTTTATACTGATATAATATATGATTTTAAAAATTTACTTCAAATGTTTTGATCAAATACCCATGTATTTTAGGACGTTTCTTCAAACAGTGTGTATGGTAAAGGATCTAAAATAGTTACAGTTTATTGTTACTATTGTTTATTGTTACTTTTGTTTATTGTTACTTTTGTTTATAGTTACTTTTGTTTTTTGTTTTTTTTAGCCTTACCTATAGTCTTAATACGAAGCACTTGACGGACTGAAAAAAACACACACAAATATGTATATTGATAAATTACATCAGAAGGCATAACATGTACATCATCACAGTCGGAACTTGTTTAATTACAAAGATTTTTATAGATTTTACAACAAATATTTTGTGCTTCAGAAAAATACATGACAATTAGGTTAGGCTAATTTTTGTTTTCATTTAATAGAAAATAACTTATTGTATGGCAAGTATGCAAATACAAAAATGTTCCTTGTTTTAATAGTACCTTCAATATTTGTCTCTACAATATCTTCCATGCATATGTATGCATCATACTTTTCATATACCGAGTATTTATGAATTTTTGAATTAGTTTGTTTCTAATATTGCGGAATATGCGTTATTTTATTCTCCACTTTGCAGTCATTCTTTGAATAAGTATTCCTTGTAAGACAATTTAAAGCCACATCAACTTCAATTCTTCATTTTCGGGCTTTTGGCCAAACTATTAGAGAACACAAATCCATGTTTGTCAAAGAACTCCACGTTACTTAATTTCATAATACACAAAAAATCCCAACCTTTCTCTATTCTTATATAGCATTAACTGTTTAAAGGATGTCATATTGTTATAATTCAAAATTAAATTTGTGTTGTTTATAGTTATTTTCTGAGATATCGAAATTTCAGTGACAGTCATGAAGTAGCTAAAATGCCAAAAAAATATGGTATGATTAACAACGAGACAACTTTCCACAAGAGACCAACATGACTCAGATATTAACAAAAATAGGTCACCGTACGGCCTTCAACAATGAGCAAAGACCATACGGCATAGACAGCTATAAAAGGCTCCGAAATGACAATGTAAAACACTTTAGACGAGAAAACTAACGGCATTATTTATTAAAAAAACTAAATTTTATGATATACTAGTATGTAGATATAGGAAGATGTGGTGTGAGTGCCAATGAGACATGCAACTCTCTATCCAAATAACAATTTATAAAAAGGTAAACCATTATAGGTCAATGTACGGCCTTCAACACGGAGCCTTGGCTCACATCGAACAACAAGCTATAAAGGGCCCCAAAATTACTAGTGTAAAAAAACAATAGCATAACATCACAACATAGAAAAACACACGTTAAAATATCAATTGGCAGACTTAACTCAATCAAAAAACATAAATTAATACACATATGTAGCTGTTTTCCTAAGAACTGTTAATAATACATGTATATGCATAAAAAGAAATGTCATAAGATGTTGGAACGTTTCGTAAATAATTCATCGACATAACTTCATTATATGCTATTAGATATATGTTTTAAGTGTCAATATCAATAAAACACTTTCCAGTTACGATTATCTTTCCATTTTTAAATACCATAATTACGATTATCTTTTTTTCCGAGTTACGATTATCATCCCGAATTTTTCGACGGCAATTTTCAAAGCGCTTAGACTAATCCAGTGCACCTTTACGATTTAAATATGATGTACTGGTATAGATAAACCTTGCAGCTGAGTAACTATTGACAAAAGCATGCTACATTTAAGAAAAATGAGTGTAAAGATTTTACCTATATCTACCGTCGCCATATTGGGATAATCGTAATTGCAGTTACTATTATCTCTTTAATACCAGTGATAAATGAGTAATATGAACAATTTGAAGCTATAACATACAATATACTTATGTCAGTAGTCTATTCTTACAAATTAACCTATATATATATTGATATTTATAACTGCACAGTCATTTCATTGTTCAAAATATGCCCAATGATATGCTATGTAGTATATATATCGTTTAATTGCTGCATCATTACTATTTGTATGCTAGTTGTATGGGTCGTTGCCAATTATTGCATGTAATTGAGTTTGTGCCAATAAAGACCTCAATAAAATATTTGTATTTGTTATTACCAGACAATATAATACAAGAGATTCTATTACTAAAATTTAAAAAATATTCATATTCAAATAGTGTGCGCTGTGCACGTTTTACTGGTTTCTAAAAGTGTCATTATCTTTCCTTAACTCTTTCGACACCTGTAACATCGGAAAGGTAAACCATGGATGCGCATGCCTACAGGTGAGACAGGTAAATTAGCATTGTGGGCTATGACAAATAGCGGAAGTGTTTTCGAAAGTTGTTTTGAACTATGTAGGACCAGAAAAGACTAAAAAATAAGCAAGATGATAAAAAAAGAACGTGAAATAGACAAGGACACCGTGGTGGCCTACCACGCGAGGGTCCAAAATCAAATAAAAAATGAGCTGAATGGGCTCAACTTGGGCCCAGGTCGCTTTCCAATGTTCCTGGCCGCAATGTTTTATTTAGGTGGTTTAATATTGGGTGTGATCGGTGTTTTAGTGATCACCTTACGACATAGACACGTTTATCTCATTAGCTGGAATGACCAGTTCTTGGGGCCAGCATTTATTGTCTTTTTTCTTTTGTGTGTTGGAATGGGAACCTATATGGTTCTCGTAGCACTTAGGAGAACCAACAAATACAGAAGAGGACTTGTTGTAAGTTTACATAAACAAAAATCTTTCAAATATTTAAGTAACATTGCACATACCTGCTCAAGGATTGTACAATGTCCTTTCCTGTCAGGCCTCAAACGGTCATTCTCTGGTACTGTTTGCGTCAAATTGCTTAAAATTTTACTGTTATTAATCAAAATATCCTTTTTGTGATTCTTTAGACGTCATAAATAATTATTGTTAGCTTCATTTATGGAAAATATTTAATTTGATGCGCTAAAATCAGTCAATTTTTTATTTTTAAGAAGAACGTACATGTTCATTTTATCGTTAAGCACCACAAATTACAGTTGACGTCATTTTGCTAGATTTTTTATCGTAATTTGTCATGAAAGTACCCCCATGACAATTAAGTCTACTAAATCCCTCATACATTAAATTTCTTCCAGACAACTATCTTCAAACTTTAACAACCAGCTCTTAGCCTCTATAAGGTACAATGCATGGTCTGTTTCATTCCAAATGTATTGTGTTATTCCAGTGTTATTCCACAGATGTATATATGGGTTTATAAATCTATGGATTTTGTAAGCCCTTTCAAACCAATAGTTGTTCCCCGGATTTTATGAGATTTATTTCAAATATTTATTTCTGTTTTACACGTGTTGTGTAAGGTTAAGTCTATGGAAATGCTGTGTCCATAAGAAATAAATCATTTTTTTATTCTTCAGTTTCGACCTATAGGAGATTATGGAGTTGCTGTTACACATAAAAGCAGACTTAATTATGAGCATGAAACAAAGTAAGTTTTCTTCATGCAAGTATGTATAAAAGGAGATATAGTGGGTCAAGGTCACTGAGACAACAACCTATCAACACAATAAAATATTTGTAGATATTCAAATCTTGTAAGAATTATTGAGTATTGTAATATGAGCATTTAATCACCACAAGTGGCATGTCAATTCACGTCTGCTGAAATCATTTAGAAAAAAAGGCAAATAAAAGTATAATACTAAGGGGCAATAAAAAAAAACAACAACTAAAGATTGAGTAACACAAATCTGCTAATTAATAACACAATGAATTTTTAAGGATGTTTTTTGATATTGTTTCTTTGAATTATTTGTATTTTCAACATTCCAGAAAAGTATTGTCTCGATTGTGTTTGCAGCAAATAAAGGGTAAACAACATATGCAATGCATCCGTCACTGGCAATTGTATCTACAGGTACAAATGTACTCTGCCATTCTTGCTACATGTATGTAATTACATGAATACAGAGTTGAATACAGAGTAATATATGGATAATGTTGTGCAAGGTTCAAAATAATGTTATAATTTGTAATTTTATTTTATAATAGACAAATTTTTTTATCTCCAGAGAACAGTTGAAGTCTGGTACAACACCACATGACAGTTTCAAACCATTAGCTACTTATGTAAGTAAAGACATCTGTAGTAACAGTGTTTTCTACCATTACTTAGGAGCAGGGTGTTAAAGAATACTTTAGATAAGGGAGAAACTCTACTATACATGAACAAAATTCAACAAATGTATACAGAAAATAAAAAAACATCACATCCAATCAAATCAAATAAGACCTGAAGAAAAAATTTGTGAATGATGACAAAAGCTGATGATAAATGTTACAATACCATAAAGTTATATTTACAATTTAAATTTTTTAAAGAAAAGTAAAAAGTGCACTGCATTTTTACATGTATATAAGAAAAAAGCACAATTTCTTGACAGGGCTATTAAACAAAAGTGGCCTTTTTTTCATGCTCAAATATGTAGGGTATCTGGTATAAATTTACAAGTTTGGGAATGTGAGAAACTGTTTTTACATTAAATGGAGAAAACTGTACTCACATACATGTATATATCATTCACTGTTCGTCAACATGCTTTTTCAATGACCAAGTGGAATTTACGCATGCAAATACATTAAACTACATGTAATGTATTTTGTTAACCATTAAAACACACCCTTGCTTTATCTTTCAACATAGCAGTTTGTAAAAAAAACCCACAAATAATGTTGATTTCACAATAAATCTCCTGTTATAGTCTTTTCTAGGATTTGCCATGTAACTGTAATTGTAATAACTTATGTAAGCAGAAAATATGACTTAATTGTTGCATGATGTCAAAAATACTTCTAACAAGATAAATAATAATTTATTTGCATATTCATAAATATAAGAAGAAATGGTATGAGTGCCATTGAGACAACTCTCTATCCAAGTCACAATTTGTAAAAGAAAACCATTATAGGTCAAAGTACGGCCTTCAACGTGGAATCTTAGGTCATACCACAATGCACCAAACAGCAAGCTACAAAGGGCCCCAAAAATGACTTGTTTTATATACATGTAGTGTAAAGCCATTCAAATGGGAAAACAGATGGTCTTATCTATATAAATAAAGAGAAACACTTATTGAATTAGTAATAGTGTATTTTTTACTCTCTTGTAGACTGCCAAAAATGATAAATATGGAAGACCTCTCAATGATGGTTACGACAATCGTGGATACAAAACTGATCCTCGGGGTCCACCTCCTCAATATTCAGAGAGACCAGATAGGAGAGGTCCACCCAGAAATAGGGAAGAGGATATTTCTAGAGGAGATAGACCTAGAGGTCCACCTGGTGATAGATATAGAGAAGATAGAAATAGACCTTCAGGACCAGATGACAGGTACAAAGCATTTGTTAGACAGAATATTCTTAGAAAACAATTATTTTTGAAGTTTGATGCTGTGATGCTAATATTTATGGTATATTATAGACTATAATAACTAAGATCTGTCTAACTTATGTTTTATGAACACATCTTGTACATTGAAAATACAATTCCAATTTTGGACTTTAAGGGACCAAAAAACAAATCTTGTAGATACAATATATTGTAACGGTACTTTTTATGCGACCGCAAAATTTGAAAATTTTTTCGTCGTATATTGCTATCACGTTGGCGTCGTCGTCGTCCGAATACTTTTAGTTTTCGCACTCTAACTTTAGTAAAAGTGAATGGAAATCTATGAAATTTTAACACAAGGTTTATGACCACAAAAGGAAGGTTGGTATTGATTTTGGGAGTTTTGGTCCCAACATTTTAGGAATTAGGGGCCAGACCGGGGCCCAAATAAGCATTTTCTTGGTTTTCGCACTATAACTTTAGTTTAAGTTAATAGAAATCTATGAAATTTTGACACAAGGTTTATGACCACAAAAGAACGGTTGGGATTGATTTTGGGAGTTTTGGTTTCAACAGTTTAGGAATTAGGGGCCAAAAAAGGGCCCAAATAAGCATTATTCTTGGTTTTCGCACAATAACTTTAGTTTAAGTAAATAGAAATCAATGAAATTTAAACACAATGTTAATGACTACAAAAGGAAGGTTGGTATTGATTTTGGGAGAGTTTAGGAATTAGGGGCCAAAAAGGGACCCAAATAAGCATTTTTTTGGTTTTAGCACCATAACGTTAGTATAAGTAAATAGAAATCTATGAAATTTAAACACAAGGTTTATGACCATAAAAGGAAGTTGGTATTGATTTTGGGAGTTTTGGTCCCAACAGAATAAGGGGCCAAAAGGGTCCAAAATTAAACTTTGTTTGATTTCATCAAAATTGAATAATTGGGGTTCTTTGATATGCCGAATCTAACTGTCATGGCTGTGTATGTAGATTCTTAACTTTTGGTCCCGTTTTCAAATTGGTCTACATTAAGGTCCAAAGGGTCCAAAATTAAACTTAGTTTGATTTTGACAAAAAATGAATCAGTTAGGTTCTTTGATATGCTGAATCTAAAAATGTACTTAGATTCTTGATTATTGGCCCAGTTTTCAAGTTGGTCCAAATCGGGGTCCAAAATTAAACTTTGTTTGATTTCATCAAAAATTGAATAAATGGGGTTCTTTGATATACCAAATCTAACTGTGTATGTAGATTCTTCATTCTTGGTCCTGTTTTCAAATTGGTCTACACTAAAGTCCAAAGGGTCCAAAATTAAACTTAGTCTGATTTTAACAAAAATTGAAATCTTGGGGTTCTTTGATATGCTGAATCCAAAAATGTACTTAGATTTTTTATTATGGGCCCAGTTTTCAAGTTGGTCCAAATCAGGATCTAAAATTATTATATTAAGTATTGTGCATTAGCAAGTCTTTTCAATTGCACAGTATTGCGCAATGGCAAGAAATATCTAATTGCACAATATTGTGAAATAGCAAATTTTTTTTAATTAGAGTTATCTTTCTTTGTCCAGAATAGTAAGCAAGAAATATCTAATTGCAAAATATTGTGCAATAGCAAGATTTTTTTTTAATTGGAGTTATCTTTCTTTGTCCAGAATCAACTTAAATCTTTGTTATATACAATATACAATGTATATTCACTTTTTACTACCAACTGATAAATTAAAATAATCTTTACCATTCAGTGATAACAAGCAGTTTTTTTACATCTTAATATTTTATGATGTATTTAAATGAGTAGTTATTGTTGCAAACTCCATTAGAAATTTTAATTGAGATTAGTTTTGGAATAAGGGAAAGGGGGATGTGATTAAAAAAATTGGATTCGATTTTTCTCATTTGAAATTTCATAAATAAAAAAGAAAATTTCTTCAAACATTTTTTTGAGAGGATTAATATTCAACAGCATAGTGAATTGCTCTAAGAGAAAACAAAAATTTTAAGTTCATTAGAACACATTCATTCTGTGTCAGAAACCTATGATGTGTCAACTATTTAATCACAATCCAAATTTAGAGCTGAATCCAGCTTGAATGTTGTGTCCATACTTGCCTCAACCGTTCAGGGTTCAACCTCTGCGGTCGTATAAAGCTACGCCCTGCGGAGCATCTGGTTTCAATTTTGGACTTTAAGGAGCACGAAAAGTGGTCTAATGATGCCTTCTCCTTTCTAAGCACTTCCAGCTTTAAAGATGAAATTCAAAATAACACAATAGTTACTACTGTAATCACTAGCCAGTCAACACTGAGGTTGTGAGTTCAAATCTTAATTGACTAGGATTGTCAGTTTTCCTTTTGATGGCTGTTTGTTTTCTCACAGCACTACAGCTTCCTCCACCAATGAAAACTGGCAGCCACGAAATAGCCCAGAAGCAGTGCTTAAAAATGGCATTAAAACACCTAAAAACTAAAATCTTATTCAAAATAAAACACACAGAAGAAATGTCAATTTAGAAATAAAAGACCTTTTCCTTCAATATATTATAATTTTGCAGTAACAATTATTTAAAAAAAAAACCAACCATATAACAAGACAGGAAAAAATGAACCCTTAAATACCACTGTAAATTAATAATTTACATCAGTATATAATAGATATGGATGAGTGCCAATGATTCAACTCTCCATCCAAGAATATTTATTTATGTTAACAATGATAAGGTTCTAGTGCTTGATGGTTCAACCTCAAAATGTACAGCTGTCAGTAAAATGTGAAATATAAAACATTATTGTACAAAAAAAAACTTCAAGGGGAGATAATTCTATTCTTTTAAAAGAAAATGCATTAAATAAGAACAATACACTTAACCTATTATTTGATTCATTTTCTTTTACAAGAATACAATTATCTCCCCTTAAAGTTTTTGTTTTGTTTATAAAATAAACAATTAGACGTTACTATTTGAACTCTAACTTGGAACATCATATTGAAATCTATATACTCAAGCTGTGAATGGATTCACTTGTGACAAAGAAGTCATTTTGATTTTTTTTACAAATATTTTAGAGGCTGTTAGTATTTTTTTCATAATTTTTTTCTATTCAATTGTATTAACTCAATTCTTTTGGAAAATGTAACTCACAAAATGTATATAAATATTGTCAAAAATTTAAATACATCACCATTATTTGTTCAGACAATGTACTTATGTCCTGCTCTAAAATGCTGCTGTATTTAGCCAACAGATATAAGCTAAGTAAATTTTTGTAAATAACTATTTGAAATAGAAATAATTTATGGTAATCCCTGACAAATTTCAGACGTAGAGGCCCTCCTGGTGATAGATATGGAGATGACAGAGACAGAAGAGGTCCACCTCGAGGCCCTCCAAGAGGGCCAAGAGATCCCAATGATCCAGATAGAAGAGGACCTCCAAGAGACCCCAGAGATCCAGATCGAAAAGGACCTCCAAGAGATCCAGAGAGGAGAGGGCCTCCTAGAGGACCCCCAAGAGATCCCAGGGATCCAGACAGGAGAAGGGATCCTAGGGATGGTGAAAGGAGACGTCAAGAAGATCGTAGGAGATATGATGATGATCGTGACCGGCGTAGACCTGAGAAAGTGGTTGAAGCTGGTGAACCTCTGATGTAAGTTTAAATAAATCACAAACATTATAGATCATTATACAGTACACACAAAGTGATACAGTTCAAGATTCATTCTGAAATATCTCTCAATTTTTGGTGGGTGAATTCTTACAGTGAATGCTGGTATCTTTGCAGTGATATACTCTAAAATGTCACAATGAATGCTGGTCACTTTGTGGGATTTACTCAGAAACATCTCACAATTATTGGTGGTGTTCTCATAGGCGGATCCAGAAATTTTCATAAGTGGGGGCCCACTGACTGACCTAAGAGGGGGCCCGCTCCAGTCACGCTTCAGTGATTCCCTATATAAGCAACCAATTTTTTTCCCAAAAAGGGGGGGGGCGGGCCCCCTGCCCCCCCCCCCCCCCCCCCCCCCCCCCCCCCCCCCCTAAATCTGCCTCTGGTTCTCACTGTAAATGCTGGTCATTTTGTGTCATACACTGAAATATCTCACAATTTTGGGTGGTGAATTTTCACATTGAATGCTGGTCACTTTTTGTTATTGACTATAAATACCTCACAGTCATTGGTGGTGAATTTTCATATTAAAATGTTTTATGTACATTTCAAATAAAATATGTTCTTTTGCTCACATATAGAGGTAGACACAAAAGAACATGATGTATGAATTGAAAGAACATTAATAAACAAATCAATATTACAAGATTGGTTTATTAAGTCACTGAAACACCTCATCTAAAATTAGTTTGGCTCATTTAATTTTTCATAAAATTTGACAAAACATTTACTTTGACCCTTTGACAAAGATATAAAAATTTCAAAGAACTTGAACACACAGTGACACACTTTATAGTGGGTTGACAAAGTCCAGGGTTTATGAGTATTTCCCAGCCCAGTGGGAAATACTCTGAAAACTTGGGTTTTACCAGGTAAAACTGGGTAATATAAAATACTGGCCTGAATTTTTAAAAAGGATTCAGTGATCAAACACAAATGCAATACATTTAAGATATATCTATAAAGGTATTTTGATTTATAATGTAAGTTTACCTGTTTGAGAGTCTTTTAATACAAGTTTATACATTTGAGAAAGTATTAATCTAGCCTCTCTGAGCCTGATTTATACAGAGTTATCTCCCTGTAGTGTTATGTACTAACTTAATTGTAATAAATGCTATATTTCAGAGAAAAGCCTCCATTGCCACAAGTAGGCCCACGACCTCCAGTACCTCCAGCAGATTCTGTGGTGTTCAGTGACAGTGCTGATGTATCATCTGAGTCAATATTATAGTCAACACATAATTACATACAAAATAGATCTGCATTATTTTATTTCTTATTTTGGAACTGTTGATAAATTCCTAATGCTGTTATTAATACTTTTGTAAAGCTTTTGAATTAATCACATTTAAGCAATTGTAAACACTATTAAAAAAAAAACGTGTTGTGAAATTTAAAAAAATGTTTTTTTTTAATTTTTTTATTTAGTTTTAGATTTATAATTTTTTTTAAATTTAAGTTTCACCTGCTATTCAAAAGAATATAAGCTGTATGTTTACACTGGAAACTTTTGTAATCTAGTTTTATATATTATCATATAAAGATGAACATTCCTACAAATGCACAGGTTGTGATTTTTGTAATTTGCCATTCATTTTGTATATAGTCAAATCATTTTAATAATCAATTTCATGCATAAACTATGAGCGTTACCTAGTGTCAGATGTATATTAAGCATCAACAAACTTAGAATTTTACTTACAAATTCCCGACAAATATAATCTGACACTGGATTTTCATACATGCATGGTACATAATACATGTAATCAATAAAACATTTTGTAAATAGTAAATCATTTAATAATCAATTCCATTAATAATTTCAGATATTTTTTAAAAACATTTTAATTTGGTTATACATGTTATTTTGGTGCAATTTTCATTTAAAAAGGGGAGGACTTTTTTTTTAGTTTTTTCAATTTTTGAACACCCTAGTGTATGTCAAAACAAATTTAATTCAGAAATTTAAAAATATGTACAATTTCCTGACCATTGTAATCACTGAACTTGATATGGAGCAGTTATATGTATCAATAAAAAATATTACATGTAAAATAGAAATTGAATTTATACTCTTAATAAATATGTTATGGAAATATTGTTTGTATTTCATTTCCATTATGAGAGAATATAGATTTTCAATCAGTACTGTCGATTTGTACACCATTTAATTTGATTGGTTACATGATACTTAGAAAAGACGAAAGCAACAGTTTTAATTAGTTGTTTCAGAATCTAATGCATTCTGGGTAGTATGTTCAAAAGCCTACACTGAAAATAACTGTTACAGTTTTATAATGACCACACCAATGGAATTCAATCAAAAGCGTTAATCTTATTTTCCTTTTGGTGTATATACAATCAAATTAGATGCTGAAACTGCTAAATCAGATAAATTGAATTAAACGAGAATTAAACAGTCCCTGTTGTCTTCTCAGGTATATTAATTACGACATCCATTGTCTTGAATGTTTCCTAGTCGCATTCACTAAAAGATGTTATGTATAAATAGGAGATGTGGAATATTTATAAATGAGACAACCAAAGAAAACAAAAATGAGTGAAATCTTTCAATTTTGGGCTTTTCATAGTTTTCTTATCTACCAATTTTGATGACACTGAATAGTGATTATTTTACAATAAAAGAATAATCAATTAATAAGCTTCAATCAATGAATCCTGATAAGTATCTTATATAGATATAGGAAGTGCCAATGAAATAACTCTCTATCAAAGTAACAATTTATAAAAGTTAACCATTATAGGTCAAGGTACAGCCTTCAACACAGAGCCTTGGCTCACACCAAACAGCAAACTATAAAGGGTCCCAAAAATTACTAGTGTAAAACCATTCAAACGGGAAAACCAATGTTCTAAGCTATATATATATATATTATCAACTTTTCTGTTCTCTATTTAATCTTTTTGATTTTCATGACATTTTCTGAATCGCTGTGGTTGTCAGTTGGATCTAATACATGTGCTCAACTCCATCTTTATTGACTACGATTGTCAGTTTCCCTACCAAAGGTTAGTGGTTCTCTCTGGGCACTCCACCAATGAAACCTGACAGCCACAATATAGCACAAAAGTGCTGAAAGTGGTATTAAATACAAATTAATCCATCTTCAGCTAAATCATCTACAACCAAACTAACTTGAAACTAAAATATCAATGAAACTGCAATCCAATTACCAAACAAGAGTACACAGGGCCACAGGCACATTTGTTTTATAGCTAACTGCAGTATGGGCTTTGCTCATTGTTGAAGGCTGTACAGTGACCTATATTTGTTAATTTCTGTGTCATTTGGTCTCTTTTGAAGAGTTGTCTCATTTGCAATCATACCACATCTGCTTTTTTATTAATAATTGTGATTAAATTATGTGTCCAAAGATTTAAAGATCAAGATTTGACTATTTAACATTTCCAAGATCCTTTAAAATGAAGTCAAGGTCATATGAGCTCTACCAGACAAACATGTACACCTAACAGTTCCATTCACAAAATATAGTTGACTTCCTGCTAATGGTATATGAAAAACCAATAATACCACAAAAAAAATAATTCACGAATGAACCTTGAAAAAAATGAGTTCAAGGTCAGATGAACCCTGTCAGGCTGACATATTCCTATAATGCTATACACCAAATATACATGGCTTTTTACTTGTATATCTGAACACCACAAAAAACTTATTGTTGGTGGATGAGGCATGTAAATTTAAGTCAAGGCCAGACAGACATGTACCTCTTACAATCATCCCATACACCAAATATAGCTGACTTGCTGCTTATAGTTTCTGAAAAAAATCCTGTTCACATAAACTTAACAAGGACCAATGAACCATCAAAATGAAGCTAAGGTGAAATGAATCCTGTATCAGATAATGAATATATGCTGGTTTGGAAACTTTGTTATATATTGAATCTTAAAAGAAAATATAAAGTATCTCGGTCTTACCTTCTGAATCTTAACCTTTCCTCCATGGATTTTTTTTTTACATACTAGATTCGCATAGGATTTTTCAATAAATTTTTTTATCAGGTTTAAAGTATTGATGCATTGTAAAAACAAATATTTCATCAATGGAATTCAATTCAGATATTCTCATGGATATCCTTTTCATATTGGATACAATTTTTTCTAAGTCTGATCCAGACATTTCGTAGTCAGAGCATTTCAAATGAGGTACTACACAGGCGTCAAAAGGCGTCATTATGGAGTAAAGGGTGGCGTCAAAAGGTGTCATTATGGAGGAAAGAGTTAAATCACCACCATTTCTACAAGATTTTCATTCTATGACATAGGTTGAAGCAAGACTACAACAAATCAGGCATCAAGATTTATCTGGTTTTTTTTTTTGGAGATGTGAGATACATTAATATGATCAAAGTGCTTGTAAGCACTGAAGGGTAAAGATTGCATTAATTTATCAGTGGGAAGTAAAACCAATTATTGCATTGTCAGTAAAAGCATTGGTTGTAGTTGATTCAACTACAATTCTGAGCCATGGGAGATAACTCCTATTTTTAGATACTTTAACAATGACATTATTTACATTTTTATAATAGATATTAAATTCCTGCAGCACCTTGCAAAAGTTATGTAATTTCTTGAAAAGTATAACAGTTTTGTGATATGAATATCTAAGCATATATTACACTGGTAAATTTCTGAAAATGTTCATGGATAGGATGTACAGAATGTTATGTTCAATGCACTATATTTCAAAACGGTAGTGGCAAGCCTTGGAAAATTTTTAAAAATATCAAGTCAGTAACATGCAATCTTTACCCAAAAATAGGAAGATGTGATATGTTTGCAAATGAGAGAACTCTCCACCAGAGATGAAATGACATATTAGTTAACAACTATAGGTCACTGTACAGCCTACAGCAATAAGAAAATCCCATATGCTGTTTGTCAATATTTAAGACAGTTGCAAGAGTAAATACATTTTTTTTGTCTGTAGCTGCAGCATCAAATATTGTCAATATATTTATGTCTAATAAGATGATAAAAAAGACAATAAGGCATAACATTTATTTATAACAATCTGTATTGCACAAAATATAAACTAACAAAAATATAAACTGGTTAAGTCTTTGTTTTAATTAGGAGATAGCATTGACTTTCTGCTGCAGTTTTCTTAATGAACATTTTAATAAATATATGCTATTAAAATCAGACAAATTCTTTAAGTATGCTAATGATGTATGGCTGTTTATCTTCCAGTGGATAATTAACTGCATATTCAGCGGATAATTAAATGCATATTCAGAGTTAGAACATGTAAATGTACTATGAATATCAACCTTGCTGAGATTGAACAAGACCTACACACAGAGGTAGTTCACAGGAGGACATTTCACTCTACACAGACTCATTATTTTGACTCTGAGCGGATCAGCCTTTATTCTTACTTCCTTACTACTTATAAGCTGTATGCTTATCTGATAAGCAGGAAATACTTATATTATTTTAATGTCTTTTGTTTGACCAAAGCAGGGTTCAAACTCATGACCCTCAGCACTACCGGGAAGTTTTACACTCCTACCTAGGAGTTTACTCCCATATAGGGAAGAAGAAGAAGACCACATATTTTTAACAGAGAGGTATCATGTTAGTGTTGAGCTTTAGATGTAGTAAGGATGTGATTCCTGTAGGATACACTAAGTCCTGATGTCCAGAATTGGAGTAACGGCTTATCTTCTGCTTTTGCTTCAACAACATGTAACAAATTCTGTGTGTCAACTTCTGAGATACTGCCTCCTGCCTTTGTGAATTTGTATAAAACTTTCACTTTGCTGGAAAAAAGGACAAACAGATATTATCTTTTTTAACATTTTTCTTGAATTTTTGGGATATTATGGACTTTTTCTGATTAATTACCTAAATTGTTATTTATCCTAGTAGTTTTTAGAACCTAGACAATTTCATGAATTGCATGATTTGACCACAGAAAATGTGTTGAATGCTTAAAATCTTCATCTGTATTTAGTGCAATCGACCGAATGACTTACTGCTTTATTCTTATCCAATCAACAATTGAATTCATTTATATAGTTTTTACCTGAAAAGGAGTAGGTCCAGTAAGACCCCTATTTGGCCCCAAAATATTGCAGTTTTACAAAGTTTTTAAAATATTAGTGTTAAGTTATTTATTGGAAAGAAAAATGCTTCTCCTACATAAATATAGGCTGTTTTTGGTAATAAAACGCACCTATATCGGGAACTAGCATCATAAAGTCATGCTAAATTACTGAAATCTTCACAATTTTAGCATGTTAGTTAAATGTTTTAAAAACGGCTTTTGTCTTAAATGAAAGTGTTCATTCTTAATATTGAAATGTAAGTTGTATTTGATGATAATACATAACATAAATAAAGGTTGAGGATGAACACGGATGTGGCCAGTTTCATTTTTGACAAAAACCATCTGAAAAGTGGCAATTTTTGGCATATTTGATAGATTTTTCATATTTAAGCTTGATTCGGAGCATTTTTAATCAGTAAATCATTTAAATTCTTTCACATAAACTAATTGAATCAACTGAAGTTCAAAATCCTTCGTCAGATGAACCTGAAATTTGAGGCCAAAATCGGCCCTTATCCGACATACTCCTTTCCATACTTCCATATGAATGGAGCATTTGTTTTCAAACAGTTTATCAAAGATTCCAAAATTTTAAGAGATCAATATACAAGTATAATATGAATGTCTGATAAAAAAAAGTAAGTTGTAAAGTAAAAATATACTTCAGAAGTTCAAGCAAAAGGTGGCTGTCACCATAACATTTATTTTGTTTTATCACATACAATTTCTTTGAGTCTGTTGAAACCTCAAGGAGTTAATGGGAAAGAGAAATATGGTCATCTCTGGACTTCTCCCACTCTGACAGTAAAATCCTTGCCAATGTTCAGTTTTTGTTTGGCTGAGAGAGATATATCAATTAACAATTGACAGTCAGAATTTTGGATGTTAAATTTGATGCCAGGAATAGGGAAGGTGCTACCCTCTCCACACAATAAAGAATCCTAGCAATAACTCTTTAAGGGATCCATAAAAGGTCTGTTTCAAGGCAAAATTTCAACCACTATACATCAATAGTTGAAAAGTTTGAATATCTTAATTTTTTTTATACAAGATTGATTGGTTGTTGGTGCTTAAACGCCACTTTTGGGCTATTTGGTGACAGCCAGTTTTTTTTGGTGGGGGAAGCCGATGACATTCCGAGCCTATTTGAATAATTTCTAATTCTTACTTCATCCATTCTTCTTTCAGACAGATCAAACATTGCTCCATCACTCCATTAGAGAATCGTTCGTTCTTTAGAGCATGTTCTATTTTTTGTAAGACAGTCGGTGCTAAAAATAAACATATCAATTATAAACAATGAAAATTTGATTAAAAAATGCTACATCTCCTTTTTTCAAATATGAAGTACATGTAGTAGAATGACGAAAAATTTGTCAAATACACAAACTTCATAACTTCTTAAAACATCAACAGCATATACTTTAATTAATGGACAGGTACGGTATTTAATTAGCAACTCTGCAAGATTGGAATATCAGGAACATATGATATGTTATCATTTTAATTTCCTCTAAACTGTAAAAAAAAAAGTGCTTATTTTTTCGAATTAGTGCAGTGATTCTGGGACCATTATTATCAGGGTTTCCCCTGGGTCAATTATTTGTTTCGCCACCTCTTTCGCCAAAACAATATATTTTTCGCCACTTTATTATTTTTTTCGCCAAGTAACATAAATATATTTTTAGTTTAAAATTTATCTTTTTTATCTACCCCCCCCCCCCCCTTTCCTTCCCTTAAATAAGATGATTTCGCCCTTTTGTACTAAGAAGTGGTTTTTACAACAAAACAAAGTTTTTATCACATGAAATTGATCCCTCATTTCATGTGTAGTCATTACATTGAAGGGTTACTCTCATTCGAGGGGTTGTTCCCAACCTTTTGGATATATTTCTTCATATTAAACGACAGTTTTCTTTTCTTGACCATCATAAATGAAAAAGTTGAGACGTAAAACTATGCTTGAAACCGTGACGTGTGTCACCCAAACGACTTTAAAGTAGTCTCCCTAATCAATTACCTATATTAAGTAAATGGATAATTTAAGTTTTAAATCGGAGATTTTTCTTGGTTTTGAACA
Source organism: Mytilus edulis (assembly GCA_019925275.1). NCBI lineage: Eukaryota > Metazoa > Mollusca > Bivalvia > Mytilida > Mytilidae > Mytilus > Mytilus edulis. The sequence goes on along the minus strand of CM034356.1, from coordinate 41,165,931 downwards.
TTTTTCGTCACAACAGCTTTCTTTTCTAAACTATTTTCAAAAGGAGAGGAGACGTCAAAAATTTGCTTCAAACGTGCGTCACAAAGTGGTAAATAAATTATGTATGTGACATTTAGTGGAAGCCATTTAAACATATCATGTTGTCAAACAATTCAATCAACACCTTTATTAATTAGTCCTTTGTTGTCAATAGCTATAAAATGCAATCAGCTGATTATTGATTTTCTGTCCAAATCTTAATGAGGTCAAGGTAAATTCCGAGTATAGTCTGATCCGGTAAAGTCTGAGAAACTCGAAAAAAAAAGTAAATAAACAAGATGGAGGAAAATAAATGTCATATATATTTCTTTCGCCAAATTCTTTCGCAAATGACGAATTTTTATCGCCACAATTATTATTTTTTCGCAAATTGCGAAAATGGCAACCGCCAGCGGAAACCCTGATTATTATCAAACAGTTTCAATTATCAGTATTGGGCAAAAAGAACAAAATTCATAAGTTTAAAATCAAAAGCAAGTGTTAAGATTCTTAATGTATGCAGTACACATTTTACTCATTGTTGAAGGCCATACAGTGACCTATAGTTGTTTAATTCTATGTCACTTGGTCTCTGGTGGAGAATTGCCTAATGGGTTATTATACCACTTCTTATTTTTACACATGAAGAGAGAACACTTCTAAAACTGATTGACTAGATGTGAAATAATTTTATAAGACTGTTTTCAAATTTCATGTCCCTTGTTAAATGTGTACCTTTTTCCAATAACCTTGTAGGACTAGCCATGCTGTATTCAAATTTATCAAAATCATTGTCATTTAAAGGTTTGTCATTTTCATCTTTCAAGTGCATTTCTACCAATAGCACAAACATTTCTGAAGACAAAATGTGACTAGGTAGAGAACTATCAGCTGTCAAGCCTAGGAAGTTACATCGAAATGACTCTTGGTAATCATTACTGTGAAGAATTGGTCGACAACAACCTTTTGGTACTAGCATCTGAAAAAAATGAATTAAAAAACATAAATATTTTTTGTTGTTTGAAATTTTCTATTTAGTCTATCATCTAGTATTGAAAGATCTTCTTATGATAAATCTATAACTTCATACAAAAATTTGGAAATTTATTTAGAGACAATGCTGGTGAAAGACATATATACAGATGCTGAAAAGATAGGACAATTTGAGAAAGTACCTGAATATTTTTTCATAGATAGTTAGTTACTAGAAACTATTGTGTGGTTTTTATGATCTTTTATTGACTATGATATTCCTGTCTCTCCTAACCTACTGGTGGAACACCTCCAGGTTGTGTTTTATGCAACAGTTGAAACTTCTATTATTCAGTTGAAAAGATAAGATAACAGAATGAAACACCGAAAAGAATGCAATTAATGACACTCAGACAAGCTGATTATAATAAAAAATTCAACAGTGATGCAGCGCAAAATAGCTACTGTATTTTTTGTTTGTTTACATAAATAATAAAATTGAGAATGGAAATGGGGAATGTGTCAAAGAGACAACAACCCGACCATAGAAAAAACAACAGCAGAAGGTCACTAACAGGTCTTCAATGTAGCGAGACATTCCCGCACCTGGAGGCGTCCTTCAGCTGGCCCCTAAACAGATATATACTAGTTCAGTGATAATGAACGCCATACTAATTTCCGAATTGTACACAAGAAACTAAAATTAAAAAAATACAAGACTAACAAAGGCCAGAGGCTCCTGACTTGGGACAGGCGCAAAAATGCGGCGGGGTTAAACATGTTTATGAGATCTCAACCCTCCCCTATACCTCTAGCCAATGTAGAAAAGTAAATGCATAACAATACGCACATTTAAAATTCAATTCAAGAGAAGTCCGAGTCTGATGTCAGAAGATGTAACCAAAGAAAATGAACAAAATGACAATAATACATAAATAACAACAGACTACTAGCAGTTAACTGACATGCCAGCTCCAGACTTCAATTAAACTGATTGAAAGATTATGATTTCATCATATGAATATCAGGCACAATCCTTCCCGTAAGGGGTTTAGTATCATACCATCATAACATATATGAGAAAAACATAACCCGTGTCATGCCAACAACTGTTTTTTTAATTGTGTTTAGTTCCGATGCAAAGACCCTATAAGTGAATCAATATTAACGCCAAAATAAGCAATCTTTAGTGACCTGACAACAGTATCGTAACTATATCCCTTCTTGATAAGTCTATTTAAAGGTTTTGTTAGTTTCTGAGGTGAATACTGACATTTTTGTGCTTTATAAAGAATATTTCCATAAAAAATTGGATGTGAAATACCTGAACGTATAAGAAGTCTGCATGTTGAGCTATATTTACGAATGATCTCCTTATACCGATGATAAATTTAGTAAATGTTTTGACTAGTTTGTGATATCGAAAACCCTGGTGTAATAGATTTTCAGTAATACATGTTTTTTCATTTGAATTGTTTTACATTTGTCATTTCAGAACTTTTTATATTTATAGCTGACTATGCAGTATGGGCATTGCTCATTGTTGAAGGCTGTACAGTAAACTATAGTTAAAAATTTCTGTGTCATTTGGTCTCTTGTGAAGAGTTGTCTCATTGGGGATCACGCCACATCTTCTTTTTTTATATTGATAGAATCAAATTTAATTTAAAAAGGTCACAAACATTTTAAAGTTGATCTTTGCACATGTTTTAAATAGTAATGCTATGTTGATTTGTGGTTTTAAACCTGTTTTTTTTATGTATACTCTTACCATTAAAGCATGGAGAATCAACTTGATGGTTTCTTTGTATGAACCACGTATAATAACTTGGTTGCCGATGACAACATGGTGGGTCAGAAGATGGAAGTTACCTTCTCCTAGTACCTGTAAAAATATGTTTATTCAGGAATAGGAATTATATAAGAAATAAGACTTTTTTTTATATAAAAGACTGTTGCATCTAGAGTATATCATTTTTAGACAGGTAACCTAGTCTGTGGTAGAACATTCTGGTATAAGGTCAAGTTAGAGCAACTAAAAGAGGAAAATTCAATGGTGATTTTGAGCGAAAAAAGTTAACTTTTTTCAAATGATTTGTTGTGTATAGAAAACATAAAACAGTAAATTTCCACCCAAAATTGAAATGGTGTTAAGTTGATTTTACTTTTTTCATTTGCTCTAAGTACAAGAATTAAAAGAAAAGTATTTTTTTTCCTTTGATAGATTGTTATTCATATGCATCATAAAAATTTACATCTACTTGCCCTACATATATAGATATTGTTTGAATTCAAATTTTATATGAGATGAAATTGTTGCTTTTCCATTTAAAATGATTTTCAATGTATAAGTATATCTCAAATTTATTTCCATGCCAAAATTAATCACAAACCCTTACCCAAAGACTTTCCTAATTAAGATTAAGATTAAGATTCATTATTAAACATTTCACCTATATAACAGATTAAAAGTAACATAATATTGAGTAAGGTCTACAAACTGTGTTTAAAGCTTAGTTTTTACCTTTAAGATATACAAACCTTTAGCAATAGTCTTAAGTTATGTATACTATCCAGCTCAGATGGTGGTGTGTCAATATCAGCAATCTCTTTTCCCTCTGCTGATGGAGTTGTGTCCCCATCACTAACTTCATTAGCTGGCTTGGTAAATAATTTTATGAAACCCTCTTCTGTCTCTAAAAGATAAAAAAAAAAAACACTTTTATTGTTAATTTTTAAACACAAGAAGAATATAAGAGATAAAATACAGTTAAATTGTCAACAGATGAGGAAAACTTGAAACTCAACAAGAAGCAAATTTAGGAGGGATTAGGGGGGGGGGGGATTTTAGTTGGTGATATATGGAAACACTGAAGCATGACAGGAGTGGCCCCCTCTTAGGCAATCAGTTGGGCCCACTTATGAAAAAATTTCTGGATCAGCCAGTGCTCAGTGAACTATAGCTATATTGCATTTATCAGTTCATTTGTCTTGTTTTTTATTACTTCTTAAGTGTGTGTACATGCATTTTTTCAATTTCATTACTTTTAAGTTTCAAAACACTATTTTAAGGAACAATTATTCTATAGCACTTGTGTATATGGGAGACATATGTCTTCACTACAATTCTTCATTTTAGAATCTAAATTAAAGGATCAATCACAAGTTTGCTTTTGAAAAGATTACCCAAAATGCATTAAATTCTGAATGCCGAATTAACAGAATACCTTCTTGTTTCTCCATGTCGATGATAGAATCTTCTGTTGGTGGTCCTTCAAGCAATGTCTCTGTGATTCTGTTACTACATGCTTTTAATATCCAAACAAATGCCACATGTAAAATTTTGAAAATATTTTTATCTTTAGTCAGTTCCGTTATTGACCTAGCAGGGTTATTACCTCCCCTTTGCTGGAGAAAATTTCCTGCCATACTGGACTTTAATCGAACCGCACGTTGTGGACATTTCGATTGTTCCGATTCATAAACTTTTCCTGCTTTTCCTTGCAAATGTTCTATCAAAAGTTTTAAATGTGGAACAAGAAATGGCCAGGAATTAAGTAAATAAATTTTATCCATCATCATAACAATAATACTATATTTCCGTTGGAAACCACGAGCAAGATTGTCCTTCAACTGAAAAGTATAACTGAGAACATGTCCTTGTTGATCATTACCAAAGAAAATAGCTCCTTCGTTACCAGGACATACCTTAAATGGAAAAGAAAAAAATATCAATCATATTAAAATGGAATGAAAAATATAATACATTACAATTTTTCATTCTTGAAGAATGAAACCATTTAGAGTTTGCAAAACTTTATTTTTTCATTGATATGATAAAAAATATATCTTTGATATTTATTGATGATTAGATCAAGAATAATTTTAGTATTAGTCTTTTTAAATATTGGCATATTTGTTCATTATGTACATGTAGCATATTTTATCACATTTAAATTTCGGTCTGTTTCAGGGGGAGATAACAATCTTTTCAATAAATTTTGGCCAATATTGTCATCTTCACAGACTTATTATCAAACTGTATGTATTGTACTAAGTAAAATACTTCATATTCTGTATCAAAACAGAAGAATTAAGGTGGGTCTCATTGGGGTCTAAGCGTGACTCAGGATTGCTGATTTTTTGTAAGCGTGACTTGTGAAAGTCAACGAAAAGCTGAGTCATTAATTGTGGTCGTGAGCGAATCCATGACAAGTCGCCCCACTGGCAAGTCGCCCCACTCCTAGTCGCCCCACTTTTTCACCAACTCGCCCCACTTTAAAAAAAAACGCCCCAACCTGGATCACCAACTCGCCCCACTTTTTAAAAAATCGCCCCACTTTTGAAATGTGTTAAATCCCGTTAATATTACTCCTTAAAACTCGCCCCACTGAATGGAAAACGATAAAATCTAGATTAACATATTATTAACCAGGATGAATGTAGTAAAGCCAACTCGCCCCACTCATGGAAAAAGATGTTATCCCGTTGTATATAACTTAAATTCCGTAAACATTACTCCTGCCAACTCGCCCCACTTATAGAAAACGATAATATCTAGATTAATATATTATTAACCAGGATGAATGTATTAATGCCAACTCGCCCCATGATGACTGAATAATAATCAAAAGAAAATGATTAAAAAGGGGTTTACACACATATATATATATATATATATATAATAATATTTATATTTGGAACCATAGACAAAACTTACCAATCAATTTGTCAACAACAACAAAACCTGTTTTGACTACTTTTACTAACAAAAACACGACACACGCTTATGGTAAATGAATGAATAGGCATTCTCTTTGATATTTACTTGAAAGAAACATTTGCCTTTCTCTGATTGCTCGTTAGTGTTGAATTATTCTAAATTCAGAAACAAAAGTAATCAATCTGGTAATTGCTATGATAACAAATTGCTGTTAATTGAAATCCGTTAAGTATTATGATATATTGCATTATGATACAATTAACAGGTTTCTTTTCAATTGTTATGCAAATAACTAATCTTAAAAAAAATACAGTTATTCTTCAATAATACGAAAATTATTTTTAAGTGGGGCGAGTTTTTATATTTAATTTTATATCTAATATTACCGTTTTCCATTAAGTGGGGCGAGTTGGCAGGAGTAATATTAAACATGATTTAACCAATTTCACATGTGGGGCGATTTTTTAAAAAGTGGGGCGAGTTGGTGATCCAGGTTGGGGCGTTTTTTTTAAAGTGGGGCGAGTTGGTGAAAAAGTGGGGCGACTAGGTGTGGGGCGACTTGCCAGTGGGGCGACTTGTCCTGCTTCCGTCGTGAGCCTGTAACCAATGAAATTTTTCTGATAATCTTTTCAGGTTCAAATTTTTTGAAATGTAAACGAGCCAAATTAATATAAGTCAAGGTGTTTGGTACATGTATCACCTTAAAAACAGGTAAATTTCCATTGATTCTTTGGATAGGAAACATACATCTGGAGAGCATGCGTCTACAAATAAGATCTTTTAACATAATGTTTGTTATAACATTTTACATTTTTGACTTGGAACATTTTGTTTATTGACATCTGCCCTCTATATTTAATAGACCTTTATTTGTTGTTTTAGCTAGTTAAGGATGGAAAACATAACCCAACAAACAAAAGTTATTTCAATTTTTCTCACAAGTCTTATGATGATCTTAATTCTTTTAATCTTGAAATATTGAACTCAATAATTGAAGCTATATATGACCCATACCCTTTTTTCCACTAACTTCAGGTTAAAGATAAAATTGTGAAAATATCCTTTCTCATTATTTACATGTTAGGGAAAGATCAGCATTAGGGACAACAAAAAACAAAAATAAAACCTTTCAAACAGATTTTCCTCTAAAATTCATGAAATTTAATATAAGAAAATAAATCACTCTCTGGACCTGGTTACCCAAATCACAATTTATTTAAAAACTGCTGAGCAAATGCCTCCTTAATTTTAGTTATGGTAGAGTTCCCTTAAATGGATAATATTAGTATCAATTAGAAAAAACAACTCTCACCTCACCACTAAGACTCCTCAAGCATGCATTTCTCACAAGGCTGTAAATTTCAGGCTGTGTTGGGTTAGGGTATTTACTGCTAATATAACTGATTGGAGCATCATTATCGTGGCTAACAAATCCAGTTTTTACTGAGTAACAACCCTAGAAACATAAGAGAATTTCAAAAGAATGAATGATAGTACAATGTATATTCAAAAGGAATCTTATGTTCTAGAAGAGACTAAGCATGACAAAAACTCTTAAAAATGTTTAATGCAAAAATAATTACTCTATGGTACAAGTTTTGTTCATTGTTGATGGCCATACGGTGACCTATATATATAGTTGTTAAAACATCCTTATCCTTTGATTATGTTTGGAAGCTGTCTCATTAACAACCACACCATGTACATCTCCTTATTATTCTCATTTTAAAGGGATAATTTAATTCAAACAAAGATGTGCACATGTCTTTTACTTGGTATTTGATTATTTAACTGTTTTTGATTTTAAATATAAAACAAAAGATGTAAAGATGTGATATTATTGCCAATGAGACAACTCACAAAAAGAGACTTAAAACTTATTATCACTTTTTAAATGTTTTCATGAACCTGTTGTTTAAGAGATGTTTTTCTACAAATGATACATCTTCAAACTTGCAACAGAATTTCCCTGTTTTTCATATATATAAAACAATAACTTCAAAAGTATCTGTTTATTAATTTACAACTTTTAAACTTTTGTGAAAATTAAAAATATTTACCTCACATGTATGTTCAGACTTAGACGATACGGGTGAATCCCCAGATGGCGATCTCACTCGATTGGATAATAACGCTGCAGCCTCCTCATGTGATAATTCTGTCTGCTCCTTTGGATGTGTAGGCTGTGTACAAAACATAACTTGTGGACCATGTCCCTCACAGAAGTGACAAAGTGCTATTATAGCATTCATAATAGTTTAACAAATCTTTCAGTTCTGGAGTAGATCTACAAAAGAGCATAAGTATTTACTTTTAAAATAAGTCAATTTGAATGTTTTAAACTTAAAGGATACATTTAGGCTTTTTCAAATACTACTTTATTGACAATAACAATCATGTAAACTGCAACTTATTTCACTTTCTTTGGTCTTGACTCTTGAGAACCCAAATCTAAATGGAAAAAAAAATAAATGAAAGAAGACAGCGAAGTTGTTGTGTCCGTGAGCAATACTTTTTCAGATCACATGCATGACATGGTTACAATTTTATCTTCTCTTCATCAATTTAAAATATGAAAAAAAAAAAAAAAAAAAAAAAAAAAAAAAACAATCTGAGACAAACATTGAACTTTATATATAGTGATTTCTGTAACAGACTATTCATACATTCTAAAATTAGCAAGGTTTCCTCAAGTCTCCATCTGACATAATTGTTCACAGAAAACAAATAATTTTCTTCTTCCATTAATTAAGAAGTATTCAATTGAAATTTCCCTAAACTAGTCAAATCTGTTAATATTTCATTCTACTAATGAATTCAAAATCGTTAACTTTTTGTTTTCAGACTTTTTTAAATTCCTGCATTTGCGCAGAAATCTCCTTCCTTTTTCCGGTTTCTTTGTCAGGAGACTTTGAGCAAAATATATATATTTATCAGTCTAGTAAAACATATGAAGGAACACAATACCAATATCATTTTTAATAATTTTTTGATATGAAAAATCATTACCTGATGATAGCGTTTCTTTGTTTACATTGAATATGACGTCATGACATACATAACATGACAACTAAAACCCTAACAACAGAACCAAAATCCGAAATGTTACAGCATTTCCGTGTCATTTTTAACCATTTTAAAGTAAAAAATGTTTCAAAAAACAAAAACAAAAAAATCATACAGACTTCGCCCCCTTTCACAGGTAATGCCTGCCTCATATTACAGTTATTACAAATAATTATGAAATTTTGTATCGAAATAAAAACTAAAAATTAATTAACCAAATCACTGAATGAACATTCAAAATGAAAGAAAGTTCATACCAAATGAGTACAAAATATGTACTGATAGTCAATAGCCACCTAGGAACATATCTTACATTATAGTGGGAAAGCCCTTTTTAATTCAAATGCATATTAAGCTCTAATAAACAAAACATATTGCCAATCAATGAAAACATACCAATATCTTGTTTTCATTTAACTTCTACTTTCACTTTGTTAAACCATATTGGAATCATGTGACAATGAGTAAATAATTTTGACAAAAGAATGTTCATTGGCGTTCATTTAAACAATTGTCCAATCAAGAACGGCCTAGCATCTCAGTTTTGGATTGATAGACAACACATTTGTTGAAAAATGGCGGGTGCTACCTGTCAAAACGAATACACATCCATTTCATGCTACCTGTGATGAATCTGGTTAAAAGAAGGAGTCTTTAAAAAAATTCCTTGCAGAAAAAGAATAGGAATAATTTAAACTAAATTGAATTGTTGGATTTCCTGAATCATCAACAGGTGAGTGACGCGCTGGCATGTTGAAACTTGAAAATAAACTGACAACGCCGGCTGCTTTATCATAAATAGATAACAAAAGCCATTTTGCAATGCAGGCCAACAATGTATTATGCTATATATAGGTAAGTGGTCCGGTTCAACACTTAAGCCACTGTCTGTTACTTCCCACTGACACTTGTTGACAACTTTTCTGATTTGTCATCAAGTTGGCAAGATTCCAAAATTAAACGAGACCAGCTGATCATCAATTTTGCTTCTTTGTTTGAGATAATTGAAAATTGAATTATAATCTGGCCAGTTGATACATGTATGATTGAATTGACTTTTTATAACATATGCTTTTGGATAAATATTTTAACTTCTTAGTTGAACAGGTATCAACCTTCGAACAGTAGTTGAATAATTCAAATTTTTGCTATGACGCCTTCCAGGGATAATTAAAAAATCAAAATTGAAAAATGCCCACAGCGGACAGCATGATTATCTGGACTACAACCTTCATTAGATTTGGAGATATAATACACGATGATGTTCACATTAAACTTCACGATGATGATGTTCCCATAAATAAAGGCAACAGTAGTATACCGCTGTTCAAACTCATAAATCCATGGACAAAAAACAAAATCGGGGTAACAAACTAAAACTGAGGTAAACGCATAAATATAAGAGAACAACGACACAACACTACAATGTAACACACACAGAAACGGACCAAGCATCAGACAAAATCCACGAGAATAACAAATATAACATCAAACCAAATACAAGAATTTGGGATAGACAAATGCCATGACACGTCTTATCACAATTTCAATTTACACTCAAAAATGAGAGAAAACAAACGACGCAGTATTGAAACTACCAGACAATGTTATATCCGATGTATTCATGTTTGCAGACGATACCAAACTATTTAGAGAAATAGTCGATCAGAGCGATCAAAACCTTATTCAGGAAGACCTCGACATCCTATTTGATTGGATCAAAACTTGGCTACTGAAATTCCACCCAGACAAGTGTAAAGTTCTACCGATTAGTGGAAGGAATACAATACACGAACACCCAAACTACACTATGAAAAAGTATGAAGGCAGACGCACTAACCTTGAAAATGTGGAATCAGAAAAGGATATTGGTGTAACTATTGACACAAATCTGACATTTGCAAAACATATCCAAAACCAAGTCAATAAAGCTAACCAGATCGTAGGCCCAGGGCTCACGCTACCAGGCGACTTGGGCGAAGAAGTCGCCCTCCCGACCGTCACTTCGCTTTCCCCCGACCCCCAAAAGCGAAAACAAGTGGCCCTGTTCTTGACGAAAGTCGCTTTCAGTCGCTTCCGTCATCGGACATTTTCAATTTTTACCAAGTTGATGAAACATTAATTTTTTACTGATAATTAAAGAAATTCAGACATAAACTATTCATTATCTTTAGAAAAGAGGTTGAAGCATTGTCTTCGCAGTGTGTATCAGGTTATTTGATAAAAATACAACTTTTTATCACTTCGTGCATTTTCGCAAGTTCCACTGCTTGTTACTCGAAAACGTACATCAACCTAAATTTCGGCGGCAAAATAAGTTTGTTACTTCATTTAAAACGTGATAAAAGTTGCCTCCAGTAAATGTTTAATCCATTTATTGCATTAAAACCGTCATGTTCCTTTCCAAATAACTTGTCAAACATCGTTTATTTTTGTAAATTTTCTTGCATACGTCCGCCATTAACCGATTTCTAAACTACGGATCTGAACCGGACCAGCTATGACCGAAATCCGTACTTTTACAATAATTACTACGGACGCACGGATGGAACAGCTGACAGAAGAATATTAATCCCAAAGGGGAAAATTACGCATCCCACACGCATTAAGAAACTTTTGGTTACATCTAATTGATTGGTGTATAATTCCCTATATTTTTTATGAATGTTTCAAACTATTGATTAAAGTTGCTTAACTCTGAGACTATTATACTAATATCAATATAGTATGACCCAGCTTAATAACTTTTATATTTTTTTTATGAGAAACACTGAATTTCATACACAAGATAATTTTTAATTAAATTGTAATTGATATAATTTCTTTACATTTTTTAAAATAATTTATTTTTTTTAGTGCTAGATATTTAGTTGGTAGTTTCTCACAAGAACCTTAGTAAAACTTAAACAACTTTTAATTTCAAATGTTACTTTAATTGTAATTTTTTACTCATATGAATTGAACAACATAAAAAGAACATTATTTACATATGGCCCTATATACTATTGTAAAATCCAAACATTGTAACGCACCCGCTTGAATGAGCACTTCTCTTTCAAATCTCACCACTTCTCCCTATCAGTTTCAAAAAGAGAAGTCACTTCTCCCTATAATTCTGAAGTAGTGTGAGCCCTGTAGGCCTTACTCGCCGTTCCTTTGTCCACCTAGACAATCGTACATTTACCTTATTATTCAAGGCACTAGTAAGACCGAATCTGGAGTACGCAAACAGTATATGGTCACCCTACAGGAAGGCTGACATTACTAGTATTGAGAATGTGCAAAAGAGAGCGACCAAAATGCTGCCTACAATGAGAGACTTACCATACGAAGACCGCTTACGAAAACTCAAGCTTCCAACCCTCCGTTTCCGCCGCTTGCGAGGTGACATGATTGAGACGTACAAGTTATTGACCGGGTTATATGACACTAGAGTCACAAGTGGTCTGCTAGAGATGCACAACACAACAAACACAACAAGAGGCCACTCGAAGAAACTTATGAAACAACGAAGTCGTCTGGATCTCAGGAAGTACTTTTTCACCAACAGAGTAGTAGATATATGGAACAGCCTCCCTGAAGAAGTTATTTCAGCAAAAACTTTAAACACTTTCAAAAACAGATTAGATAAATTTTGGGCCAACCAACCATTAATGTATGCTTTCGAAGCAGAATATGAAATTCTATCCGGAAGTGAGAAACGAACAATTAAATATAACGATGAAGTAGAGCAGAATATATTGGTGCAACAGTGCCAGCGTTCTGAAGATCCATAGGTATCCATAGGTATGATGTTCCCATAAAACTTCACACACAAGACGAGGGGGGTATTGCAGCTGTTTATTACTTTTTTGGGGTATTTTACTGCACCTGGGCAGACTTTCTGGAAAACCGCATTGCCGTTAAAAATACAGATGACCCATTTTTCTAATTGAATTTTAAAATCATTTCAGAAAATTTTACTTAAGTAAGATAATATACATGTAGGCAACATTAAGTGAATTTGATGCAATTTTTATATAATAAAGAAGAAATATACATGATCAAAGCCTTGGGTAGGATGATTTCTCAGACTGCATCTTATTCGACATGAAGATACTGGTTGTACTCCCATTACATTGATTACAACCCATTCGTTTTCCCGTTGTCTACCCAAGTTTTGGGATATTGGAAAAACTATGTAAAACATGTAAAAATAAACATGATGTGTTATTTTAAAAGACATGTATGGTAGAATATAGTTGCAATATAATACTGAAATTCGGTGGCAGCTAGTCTACTTGTATAAATAAAGTTCTATAATATTTGCAAGCCAAAACGATATGAGGGTCTGCTCATTTCAAATCTTTTAAGTGTAAAAATAGGGAATGTGTCAAAGCGACAACAACCCAACCATAGAGCAGACAACAGCCGAAGGCCACCAAAACAAAAAATCATACAAGACTAAAAGAGGCCAGAGGCTCCTAACTTGGGACAGGCGCAAAATTGCGGCAGGTTTAAACATGTTTTTTGAGTTCTCAACCCTCCCCCTATGCTTCTAGCCAATGTAGATAAAACAAACGCACAATAGACTGCCCTGAACCAAGTGAGCGACTTCATTCTTATAGTTCCTAGGGACAACGAACTTAGCCTTGCTGGAAGTCAAGCATGTGCAAGAAGCAAGTGGTCCCCACTGGTCCCGCCAAGAATAATTTTATGGCCGGTCTCAGGAGAAAGAATTACTAAAGTAGAACTATAAGCAATACTACATGTTACATAAACCAATTTCCCCAAATAATTAGTATAATCAACAAGTAAAGTAAGTGACCACTATTACAAATCAGTCATTTTTTTACGACCGCAAAAATTTGATCGAATATTGGTATCACGTTGTCAGCATAGTTCAAAGACAGATGGTTTATGGATAATAACTTAAGAATAAGTAAATAGAAATCAATATAATTTTAAAACAATGTTAAAAACCACAAAAGGAAGGTTGGGATTGATTTTTGGGGTCATGGTCCCTAAGGTTTAGGAATTACAGGGCCCAAATAAGCATTTTTGTAGTTTCCAGTCAATAACTTGTGTTTAAGTGAATAAATCTCTCTGAAATTATAGTATACCACAAGTTCCATACTACAATGGAATGCTTATTTGGGGTTATGGCTCAAATCATTTTAGCAATTAAGGGCAAAAAAGGGGTTTTCTGGTTAAAGGATAGTTTAGACAATTAAAAACCAGTGTAAGGGAGGTAATCCAATTCCATTTAAAGAATACTGTACCTCCCTTATACTGCCTAAAAATTATGTATGAAAAATAATGATTGTCTTGAGATGATAAGCTGTAAATTTATTTGTAGAAGTTACTATTAATTAATATTAATTTTACAAGATTGTATGTCATTTTATATGTTAATATTTTATGACGTTTTTAAATGAGTAGTTATTGTTGCAAACTCCATTACAAATTTGAATTGAGATTATTTTTGGAATAAAGGGAAAGGGGGAGGTAAAAAAATGGAGCAGGGGGGTGGGGGGTACAATTTTTCTCATTTAAGATTTCAGAAAATAAAAAGAAAATTTCTTCAATTATTTTTTTTTGAGGGGATTAATATTCAACAGTGTATTGCTCAAAAGCAAAAAAAGTTCATTAGACCACATTCATTCTGTGTCAACTATTTAATCACAATCCAAATTCAGAGCTGCATCAAGCTTAATTGAATGTTGTACGTGTCCATACTTGCCCCAACTGTTCTGGGTTCGACCTCTGTGGTCCTATAAAGCTACACGCTGGGGAGCATCTGGTTATTGGTTAAAAATGTGTTTTTTTATTTGTCAGATGGTACAGATTAGAATTAACACAATACTCGTTTTAATTACAAGAGCTTGCTCTAAACATTCAGAAATGATTTATGTAATTTTTTTGGGACATACATGTATTTCAATGATTTTTTTAACTGTTTCATGGCATAGAAATTTTAACTCCAAAGAAAATAAATGGATGTGTTGCATAACATTTTTGTTTTTAAAGTACAATGTATAAAAAATACTGAATATTTATAACCCCAAAATATGCCTTTTCTAATTAGGTGCCAACCTTCACCCTAACCTCAGACAGTAGTTTAACATTACAACAAATCAAGACACACTATTAATTATCAATTGAAATTGCTTAAGTCGATCAAAAAGACATTTAAACAATTACATGTGAAAAAAAATTAATGTATGTATTAACACAGTAATACATATCCAGGTTGGGGTAGGGTTGAGTGCTCACAAACTTAATTAATACATGTATGTGTCAGTCCAGAGTCTGGAGTTTGTATTTTAGGGGTTGTCATTGGTTGGTGTCTGTCATATATTTTTGTTGTTGGAAAATTGTATTACATGTATTATAAATTAGGCCATCCTTTTTCAATTTTACGGTTTTACATTTTTCATGTTGAGCCGTTTAATAAAGAAAATATTTGCTTAAAAATAAGGTATATCCACATCATTTGAACTCAGGGGCGGATCCAGCCATTTTAAAAAGGCGGGGTTCCCATCCCAGAGTAAAGGGGGAGTTCCAACTACATTGTATAATGCTCCCATTCAAATGCATTGATCGACCAAAAAAAAGGGGGGTTCCAACTTCCAACCCCCTGGAACCCCCCCCCCCCCCCCCCCTGGATCTGCCAATTGAACTAGGATTGATAGTTGTTTCATTGGCAATAATACCACAACTCCTTAAATTTTAATATTGTAGTTGAATTCAACTTTAGCTTGAAATAATGAATTAAGCCCATTCCCACTCAGCTGATTTAGACAAAATGATATCATGTGTTGTATGATAAATGTGGAGGCTGTTGCAGTATACATTTGTACATGTACATTTGTACATGTATACTTAATTATATATTTAACTTAAAAATGTTTGGCATATGGTCACCTATTAAAGACTTCATTTGTTCTAAAAGGTTAAAATCATATTGATGTTGGAATAAATATTATACATATGTTATATATGTAAATCGAATCAGTTTACAAAAACAGATTAACTTTGTTTTATTTTAAACCTTATAATATGATTAACAAATAATTGTATCAGATTTTCATAACTAAAGATTAATATCTAACCAAGCCTTTTGATATATTATTGGTCTCTAATTTCATAAGAAGCTTTTTTACGTTTATATTAATCATTTTTTGTTTTGGTAATTTTTCTATTGTTGTCAGTTTCAAGGCGTAAATTTCACAGCTGAGTAGCAACAGAGAAAATAGTGGCCCTATATAAAAAAGAAATATGCCTGTTATTTTCAACTTATTAGACCAAGTGCATTGATTTAATCAATTGACAAGTTGTCAACAAATATCAAAATAATAAGGGAATACCGTTATTTTAATGGACAAAAGATTATACAAATAAAAGAAGATTTTATGATATTGGTGTTAAAAAAGATATTATTTTCATACTAGTTAATGGCACAATATAGTAATGGGAATAGATTTTTTCGGAGCTAAACTTTTTATGATGGATCCAAGATTGTCCGTAGAATTAGTTCTGGCTGAAAAGGTAACATTGTTATTGAATATTTTTAAGAATATTTTCTGAAAATTTGATATTTTAGGTAATATATGTAAATAAATATTGAAGATTGGATGCCAATAAAAATTATGAATTTTGTAGCATAAACCTGATATAAAAAAGAAGTTAAGAAGTCTGGAACAGAATATTACGTTAAAATTTGACTGTTACTGTGGATTTATTATTATTCGTTGGATACCAATTTTCGTGGATTTTGTGGGTATAGGTGAACCACGAAATTAAATGTTCAAGGAATAACAAAGGAGTAAGTTCGGTAAGGGTCATATTTAGCCCCAATTATAAAGTTCAGTGCTATAAGATAAAAATATTTAAGTTGACTTAAAGACATGTGAGAAAGTTTTATAGAACAATTTCTGGCATAGTTTTATTCTAAAGTGTTGAATTTTACAACACAGTTTGGTCAAAATAAGGGATTTTTGGCGAAATGTGACAATTTGTGGGCCATTTTAGGGCTTTATCAAATCTACTCCTTTTCTATAGGCATGTATGCAGACTTTGTCAAAGCCACAAATTAAAATATTCACGAACATGTAAGTTTTCCTTAATCCACGAAAATTGGTACCGACGAAAATAAATGAATCCACAGTACCTGAAATTTCTTTTAAAAAAATGTGTAAATTATAATATGGAAACAATTACTAAAAGGCTTTGAGAGAGTTTGTCAAATTATTTTTTTTTTAAAGATTATTCTTTGTACAATTTTTACATTTCTAATTTTAAACTATCTAGATTTCCAGATCTAGGACATTGAAGGCCAATTTTGCATAACTTTTAATATTACAATTCACTTGTTTGTCCATGTTTTGTTTTGTATACAGGCAAGACATATCTCTGTGTCAACAGTTTATTTAAGACTTTGATGTATTAGCTTTTCAAATCTCTGAATCTGTCACCATTCATATTGTTATCCCCAAAAGTTACTTTAATCTGTATTGAAAGAGCGATTGATAAAAGTTTATATAACTTAATTGTATGTCAACTTTAGGTTTCTATCAGTTCATTATATTTATACTATGAGAATGCGGTTAAATGCATGTAGACCGATTATTCTGTCTAAAATGCATGATGCCCATTTTTGTTTAGATTAATATTTAACAATCTCAACAAAGAAATCATTTATACATGTATGTTCTCATTACTTATACACCCACATGAACCACAAGGGTTGAATGTCATTGTGGTATAGAAATGTGAATTGTAGGCTTTTTTGTGTGGCATTAATACCTTTGTTAAAGTGTGGTGTCCGTTTGGCTTTGCAGGATTTTACATGTATGCATTATTACAAATCCCTTTTTTTTTGAATGTATAAATACATGTGACACCCTCATATTCCACAGTGGTAGTCAAAATTCCAATGCTTCATCGACTAACATTTTAGAGCCTACTTATAACATGTATAATATTGTATTCATAATCGTTCATTTATTCTTGTCAATGAATATGCATGAAATATTTGCTACTGGACGTTAAGAAACCAATCAACCTCAGTGCTATTATTCTCCAGTCATTTTTTTACGACATCAAAAATTAAAAAAATTTTGGTTGTATATTGGTATCACTTCACGTTGTTGGCGTAGTTGCCTTCCGAGGACGGATGGTTTCCAGATAAAAACTAGTATAAGTAGATAGAAATCAAAATTTTAACACAATGTTTATAACCACAAAAGGAAAGTTGGGATTGATTTTTGGGGTTATGGTCTCAAAGGTTAAGGAATTAGGTGCCCAAAGGAGCCCAAAACAAGCATTTATTTAGTTTCAGGACAATAAGTTGTGTATAAGTATTTCAATTGCTCTGAAATTGTACAACATTGTTTAATACCTTAGAAGAAAGTTGGGATTCAGTTTGAGGTTAATTTCCTAGAACATGTAGGGATAAGGGGCCAAAAAGAAGCATTTTTCTAGTTTACAGACAATAATTTGTGTTTAAGTACCCCAAGTTTCCATATTACAAAGGGATGGTTATAGGGGGTTATGGCTCAAATCATTTAGCAAATAGGGGCAAAAAAGGAAAAAAAAGGTTTTTTTCTGGTTAAAGGCAATTTAAACAATTTAAAAGCAGTGTAAGGGAGGTAATTCCAATTCAATTTAAAGCATTATACTTTTATATATATGTCTGATTACCTCCCTTACACTGCTTGAAAATTATGTATTAAATGATGATTGTCTTGGGATGATTAGCTGTAAAAAAAATTAGAAATTACTATTAATTAATATTAATTTTACCCATGGCTGTATGTCATTTTATATTTTAATATTTTATGATGTATTGAAATGAGTAGTTATTGTTGCAAACTCCATCAGAAATTTGAATTGAGATTGTTTTTGGAATAAGGGAAAGGGGAGGTGAAAACAAGTTAGAAAAGGGGTGGTGTTGGGTTAAATAAGAGTTTGTGTTGGGGGGAGGTTACAATTTTTCTCATTTCAGATTTCAGAAATTTAAAAGAAATTTCTTCAAATATTTTTTTTTTATTATTAATATTCAACAGCATAAGTGAATTGCTCAAAGCAAAAAGGAATTTTAAGTTCATTAGACCACATTCATTCTGTGTCAGAAACATATGCTGTGTCCACTTTTTAATTACAATCCAAATTCAAAGCTGTATTCAGCTTGAATGTTGTGTCCATACTTGCCCCAACTGTTTGGGGTTCAACCTCTGCAGTCGTATAAAGCTGCGCCCTGCAGAGCATCTGGTTGTTATGTGTTGTTGATAATGGAATCATTTGATAATTTCTTGATTAATAAGCAATGCAGGCATCTGTGAGCATCTAGTTTGTCTAAGGTGGTTAATTGATCCAAGACAGTCAGAAGTTAAGTGTTAAAGGATTGTAGAAATAAATAAATATTGCAAGGTGTAGTATCTAAATCAATACGAAATCTATTTTTTATGTCATAGTCTATGCTTAACTTCAACACTGATAACTTAATAACAAATAAAAATGTCAGCCACTGGCAAAACTCAATTCATTCATATTGTTGGTCTGTATAAGTCTACTTAGTTCTTTAGAGAATTGTGGGGCATGGCTTTGGGATAAAGAAAAATACAACAATAAATCAGTGTAGACTGATACATGTTATGCATGCAGATTACACAGTGTTCTCCGCAGAAATTTGAAATAGAACCATGGAAATTAACATAGCACTGACTTTTCGAAAAATAACGCACCATGGCTATAAATTCAATAATAAAATCATTCAAGATAGCACCTGGGTACCATGGTGCTTTAATGCCCTGGGGAGAACACTTTTGTATTACAGTTAAGTAACATATGCAACACTTGTGATAGTTTGCTATGCACACTTCCCAAAAAGGCTTTATTTTGTGGCTCAAACTTGGAATTCAGTACATCTACTCTTAATAGTAGTGCTACTGTAAACATATGCATCTTTCAAAAGACTGAAATTGTTAAAAATTACCTCAATTTGATGATTTTAAGCCTCATTTTTAATGTATTTGTAAATTTTTTTATTTTTTTTTTATTTATAAGAATTTAAGAATTGAATTTAGCAAAATATGATGCTGGGGAATGGAAGATAGACATATTAAATAGATTTTTTTTTTGATGGTTGGTCTGTCAGATTTTTCATCTAATTAGAATAAATATGTAATGTGGGAAAAGTCAATAATGAAGAGTAATACATCAGACATTAAAACAGCATAAAGAGAGAGTGAGAAGTAGTGTCCGTGTACCACTGAGAATTATCGTTAGATCAGCTCTATAAATGTCAGACAAAAGCCTCATCAAAATTTCATATGATCTCCTGTAGAAGGTTAATTAAGTTAATTTAAAAAACACACTGGCCATTCATCATGGAAGAATTGTATGATGATCAATGGTCTAAAGGTTTACACCCTATTTTGCATGATATTCTCTTTTACAATCAGACATGCACATTACATATTGTTCCAAATTTTTTCGACACTAACTAGTATGACGTAATTAAGAAATAATTCATGGAAGCCATAGATTGTTGGAAATTTACACATGGCCTGGGCCGTGATATTCGAATTTTATCCTGAGCGTTAGCGAGGGATAAAATTAACGAATATCACGGCCCAGGCCATGTGTAAATTTCCAACAATCTATGGCTTTCATGAATTATTTCGATTCTAATAGGACAAATACGGTCATTAAAAAACTGAAGCGAGGGAGGGTATGCTGTGTGTGTGGCTGTTCTTTTTTACTCCCTGTTAGATAAAGCTCAAATATCTTTATAAATATGTAGCTTGCGAAGTTTATTTCTTGAATAACTGCTAGAAAAAATCGTTTTAATTCTTTAAATTCTCAAACCCAACATTTGCCATTTTTAATTTACATGTTTTTCTCGTAAGCTTCCGTCAAATCCAAAGTCGACATTTTGTAACTAAGGAGCCGCCATGTTGACTTGCTGAAATGAGTAAATATGCGAAAAATGCATTAGAATAGAAAATAAAACAAAACCTACCTCAAACATTAGTTTTAATACAATAGCATACGAATTCCGATGGTTCACGTAACAGAAAACATTCAACTTTAGCGGTTTTATTTGTATGACGTCATGTTTTGAAATGACTTAAACGCGCCAAAAAGATTAATAGACTTTCGCGGAATTTTATTTTATTTTCATTTTGTTGATTTCCCCGAGCTCTTGTGCATTACTTCCTTTTATTATGCATACGAATAAGAATAAATGTTATTTTGTCTTTTTTTAATTGCACTTTTTAAAACAATAAAATCGGCAAAGGGCCTGCAAATAGGTTCCAATACATGTAGGTTTACGTGGGAAGTATATTGTAACAGCCATTAATATGTATATCTCTGAGTCTGCGCTAAGTATATTTTATCGAGAATTTTATCACAGTGTTGTTTACAAAGCTAAAGAAGCACGTCATATTAGAATTGATTATAAAGAAGTATTTCGAATAAGTTGAAAATTTTAAATCCTACTTAAGTTAAGCAGCAAATTTTAGCCCCTTACTGACAAGCATGATAACATAAGAATCTGGTCCAGCAGTTTAATAAGGACAAAGGCAAGTCACCTACCATTAATGTTAAACCCTTGATATGCCTATATTTACATGTACAAACAAATGTCTTTTACTAAAATTTATAGCAGTTTTAACACAAGTCCATTTATTCTTCATTTCTTCTCATACATGTCATATCAATGCCTTCATTGCATCAAATTTCTGAACAGCTTCTTACCACATACATTCAAGAACATTACTGATCTTTGTCAGCTGTTTTTTAAGAGTTTCAGATTTTTTCTTACTTATTGTATCTGTTGCCTTTTTGTCAATTACATGTACATGTATTTTTGCTTCTGATAAGGTTAGAATAAATTTTCTTAAGACGCCTACAATCCTATGGGAACGGGTAATTTCTATTTCTTTGAAAGATTAAATTTGCAGTTCACCAAAACTGGGCCAGGAAATCCATAAAAAGCCAAAAAAAAATTGTTGACTTTCTCCTAGTTTGGCCTTCTTACGTTTAGTTTTTATGCAAATAATTGTTTGCTTACAATATACTTAACCAAAAATAAACAATTGATTTAATTAGCAACTAATACAATTTATTTGTACAAAAAAGATTTGATTAGGCAATTAACCCAGATTTTTAATACATCACTAAAAATAATGAATTTAATTGTCATCTTTGTTATTGTTATTAACTACATTACGATAACTGTTTCACAGACCAGCTGTCACAAATTGAATACGGTAAACAATAATTCCATTAAAAAAAAAAGAATTCTTATATGTGTTATCAATATTTCATAATCCTGTTATGATCTGAATTAAATATAATTTGGCTACAATCCAGTAGATCCATTGGTTGGTATATGCGTCAGGTATCAACAAATAATATGAGTATGTATATTTATATATCATGTATATTGTGATCTTGTTTTGATGTAGATTAATAAACTGTGACACATTTAAATGGGGTTGGCTTATGTTTTTTTTGTGTTGTTAGAGAATCGGAACTCAGATCATGATTACAAATCAGTATTTATGTGTTGAATTGATTCATAGTAATTGAAAAGTCATCTACTGATGAAATTCAGTATAATGAATACATAGATAAAAGATGAGAACATGTGTGCCTGTATATCAAAACTGTTCAGAAATTGATTATCAAGTTAAAGAAATATTGATGACTTATTTATTAGTATGTAAGTAAGTTTATCAAATATTAACATTTTTTAATGCTTATTTCTTTTATTTCAAAGTAAAATAAAGGATGAGGTTATCATAATTTTGTGTTTGGTAAATTTGTTATTATAAATTTTTGATTTACTTATATTTTAGCATTTAAGTTTTTTTTTGGTTAATAGTTACAAAATTTACAAAATTGATTTGTTTAAAGCACTACAGAGAAAAATTGATGAAATCGACTAACATCCAAATTCATACTCTTTATAACAGACAAAAATGACATACATGTATTTTCAAATTAATGTTACCAGTAAACATTAATAAACACAGGATGAGTCTTCTTATATGATTTCTCATAACTGTATATATATTTATAAGTACGTCTGAGTCAGTGACAACTCTACAACAGATTTATCCATCTGATCACCAGCAATGATGGTGATACATGGCTGTGTACATTATGTATATACAACTCGTCTAAACATCAACCCAACAATGTTAGATCTGTAAATTTGCTTTCGCAAATTTTTTGTTCTTCCCTGCCGGAATTCGAACCATGCTACTGAGATATTGTGACACCAAATTGCCTGCACTGTAGCCATCCCGCTAGACATATTTATATTATACAAATGTTGACATTATTAACTTGAATTTAGGAAGAGCCATATATTTTTCACCATGATAAAAGACCCTTTCGACAATGTTAGATATTCAGGATCAAAGCAATAGGTCCTGATATTGAAGGATTTACTGGGCCCATTGAAAGACTTTTGATTTATCAGATATTCAAAGAACATTATATTTTATGTAATACTAACATACTTGAAAGTGCCTGGTGGTATATTAATATTTTATTAAACTACATAAGGTTAATATACTTCAGTTATAAGCTGTTAATCAACAATGTCAAGATCTAGATATATCATGATATATTTTAAGATAGATCTCAGGTATGCAATTTGACCCTTAATCTTATGGATGGCTTAGAAGTAATGGTTATTCAATTTTGTCTGAAACATCCTTTTTTGGCGGGAGGGAAATACAGGAAAAATTAGAAATGTAGAAACTATCTTTTCTTTCAATATTTGTTTTACAGATTATTTTTTTATATTAAATTATTACAAAATCTTTTTTGAAAAAAAAATACATGTTTAATTAATAGATGAACTAATTTATAATACAACTTCATTCAACTAACTTTATCCAAGTTATACTTGCTTTGAGTTGTATTGATCTGGAGATAAATGGTTGACTGGTTGTTGTTCCAGTGGCAAATATTTCATCTTATAATGACACCTATTACATCATTTTAGGAAATTTGGTTGACGAAGGAATAAATTTATTATAGCATAAGTAACTTATGCTATAATATTATGTTCATGAATTGTGTTATTTTTTTCAGAACCCTTCGCATCACATCATGGGAGATTTATTAGAATATTTTGAGGCACAGAGTCGGAATCTGGATGAAATGTCAGCATCATGGTCCAGTGCTATACCAACAAATTTTACCTCAGTCATCAAATTCAATGGAGTACCAATATTGCCTCCTGTGGTAATCATTAATTTATTATTTACACCAATGAAATCCAATCTGTCATACTTCCAAGATTTTCTATTCGTCATCTCAAAGTTACAAGTCTTCAGCAGGAAACAAAAAGTCACACAACACTACTAGTTCAAGACAACCTATTTCAAATTTTGAAGCCAAATTATTTGCTAGATGTAGCACAGTTAAAGGACACAAAGGGTTTTACCAAAACATTAAAGAAGAAAAAAAAAGACTAAAATATACTACAATTATTGTCAGAAAATCTGGTTGAAAAAAATTAACAATTTTTTTCTACACATTCTCAAAAAGATGATGGGTAAACTCAATAGATTATTCAATAGTTCATAGTAATGAGAAATACCTATCTGAATAGTTTAAAAGTAAGTTTTAAATTTAACCTTTTGTAGATGACTGCCAAAAGGAGAGAAGAAATGCTAACATACAGAAGACAAGCCATGAGACTAGAAAACAGAAGAAAGTCAAAGCAACGAGAAAAACTAGTGGCTAGAGTACAGTCTATAGTAGCTGAAGTTGAGGTAACTTACAATTGATGTTTTTTTTTAGATGCTAGTAACATAATAACTACAAACAAAACACATATTTAATATTGAATAATGCTTACATACGTTTTTGGATATTTTTTTACAAAGATAAGTTTCTTCATTTGTATAAGAATTTACTTAATAATTTTTGGGTCTCTTGAAGTTTCTGTTTGAAGTTTTGAAAGTCAGATTTATTGAAAAAAATGGCAATACCACTGGAAAACTAGAGAAAGATAAGCTGAGGTCAACTTAAAGACACTCATTGCATTATCTTAATGGTGTTCATTTTTATTTTGAAAGCTAAATATGGATCAATATTAACATTAAAGATGCATGAAAAAAAAGAAAATTACTTATGTATTTACCTTGCATGAAAGATTTTTAGACATAATAAGATTACGAGTACATCAAATAAGAATAGATTAAGTGTTGAAATGTATTTTGTAATGCTAATAATATTTTTTTTATCTTATTAATTATATGCAGTCGTTTTTATTTAAAGCTCAATTAAACTGTTAAATGAAGCTAGCTGTCTGCACTCAAATTTGAAATATTCCGTGGTTTTAAAAATTGTGTGTCTGTTATTAGTTAAAGCTTGTAACTTTAGCATACCATGCAGCCCACATATATGCAACTAGATTAAGCATGGATAGACTTGTCAAATTTTAATGAACAAACTACTGAGTGCAGTAAGATCTAGCTATCAATACCCAGCCATATAAAACCAGAGACTTTAGAATTGTAACTTGCAGCTTCTCTGCAAAACACAAAGCTTATAGGAGTAAGGGTAAATTCTGAGATGGCTATTTTATAAGTAAATATTTAAAAACTAAACCATGTTTACCTTTTGAAAACTTCTTTTGTGAATTAATGTTCCTCATTTTATATAACCCTGCTGGGTTTTTTTTCTCCTATAATTTGAGTGATTGTACCAAGCCTTTAGTAGATGTAATTTTGTTGATTATTTTTTTAGGACATAATGTTTTTACAACACTTATGTTTGTTGTTACATATAGTATATAATATAGAATAAAACACAATGATGCATGTTGTTTGCAGAAAGAGTTTGCTTTAAAGCGCCGTTCACGGCTTCCTCGAACAGCCAGGATCTCTCAGCTTATAGTACGTGACAAAAAGCTACACTCTGCTTTTTCTCTTTGCTTTAATAGGAAATCATGCGTGACATATAATCAGATATTGCAAGGATGCCAGTCTACAAATTCTGAAATTAAATAAATTAATATTAAATAAAATTAAATTTTTGGTTTGGGTCTCTCTCTCAATAAACTAGAAGAAAGTGTGATCCTAGGAATGTTTTTTTTTTTGGAAGGAATATCAACTTGTGACTTAAGGGGGGAACCCTAATGGAGCCCAAGAAATTATTTTAGTTCGTTTAAAGCTCATCAGTATGGACTTGTACATTTTGTAAATTCAAAACCTATGTTGTCAGACTTTTTTCATCAAGGGAAATAACTCCAAAGGAAATAACTCCATCTAATTGACATAAATGTTTTCCAAGTTTTTATACATATTAAAATAAATCTTGTGGGTCAGTAAGATTATGTATAGTTCAATAAACATGACTTGTGCAGACTTTATTAATAAGCATTGGAGGGAAAAGCTACCATGAGCATGTGGTTTTACTGGACCCATAAGTTATTATTTTTATCGACGTCCTACATTAAAAACTTTGAGAGTTTAATAATTTCTTCTTTTGATAAAGCCATAAGATTTCAAGTAAAGAAAAATTAATAAAAACAGAATGATACTTGTCCCTTAGAATATTGGCATCCTTGACCTTGAATGTTAGAGTTTGACCTTCACTGCTGTCTGGAAGTAGGACACCATGTATACCACACATTATTCACACATCAAACATAATCATACACTAGATTTGTTATTTTTGGGCAATAAAATCATCATTCCGACAATGTTTAGTTCCGAAAAGAAACAAACTAAACATGAGCGAGTAAAGAAATTAGAAGATCATTAGAAAAGATGCTATTTTTTTCAGCACACGGGGAAAGTAATTAATTATTGTAATTTTTTAAAAACTTTGATTAGATATTTTAACATATTTAAAGATAGTAACTGCACATTTAAAGAGTTAAAGAGCCTCTCATTTCATCTTCATTTTCGATACACTGATGTCTTTGTGTTTATATGTGTTTATCTGTACTTTATTATATTTTTTTATATTTTCTTATTCATTATGATATTTTTCATGCATATATTTTGTCACCTGTTTTTATTCCTATTATTATTTGCCTACCTAGAGAACAACTTTCAATACCTATCCCAACTTTTAAGATGTAGTTTAAAGATCTTATGCATGCATTTAAGAAAAAGTCAAGATTTCCTATATATATTAATTTCATGTAAATTTTGCATATATAGAAGAAGTGTGTCATGTTAGCTATGTTGTTTTAGGTAAAGAAATTGCAGTTTAGAAATATTTCACTGCTTTTATTCTTTAAGTTTAATATATTTAAAAAAAAAATGACATATTTCTCTGTTAGAGCTCTACATGTCAATGTGTATTTGTATGTAGCGTCCTGTTAAGCATTGTGGGTAAAATCACTCTTGCTGATCACTTCCCTTAGTCAGACATCACAACTCTCACATAACTATAACTTGGGTTTGCATGTTTTAGTTTCTCAGGTAGCAACTACACTTTTGCTTTTTGTTAATAAGTTTGCTTTTTTTGACACATTTGTTCGAAAACCTATATATCTTTTTATGGTTTGCCTTGATTTATTTAATAATAATATACATCCAATAACAATAACTTAAAATCATTTTTGTCGTTATGTTTTACCCCAGTGTTTTTGTTTCATCGGATCAAATTCTTCAGCAATCTGTTCTGAACTTTTCTTGTTCAGAAACACACTAAAAATAAGATAATTTTTACTGCAGCTTATTTTCAATTTTGATAATTAATACCATAACTAATTTGAAATATTGACTATGTATTTTAATTGCAGGAAAAGCAAAATAGCAGACTTTCTGATTCAGTGGATTCGTCTCCTGTCTCAAGCGGAACTGACGTTTCTTCAAAATGGTCACCTGAAAGTGTAAATTCATCAAGATCCCCAGCTGGGATCTCTAAAACAAATAGTCTTTCTTCAAATAATAGAAGCAAAAGTATGACAAAGTATAACAATGAAAAAACAGTGAAAGTTGAAAAATCGAAACGTCTAATACAAAAAAGATAGATCAAAGCCAAGAAGAAAAATCTGTGAACAAATCTGACAAATTTGTCAGGGAACAACGAACAAAAATTCCAGGCTCCTGTTCATACTACTAAGAGCACACCTCAGAAAGCAAAACCAAAAGCTTCGTCTAAGTCTCAGGCCAAAGCTTTATCAAATTTGAAAAAATCGAGTTCAATGTCGTCACTGCCAAATCCTGCAAAAATCCCAGGCACCCCATCATATCCTGTTCCAAAACCACCTTCTACAAAAATGACAGAATTGCAAGCTAGGCGGTCAAATTTGCTAATAACAGGAAGAATTTCATTTTCTAATCCTGATTTACGAGACTTTGACGATGACAATTCTTTATCATGTAAATCTGAAAGTGGAATTTCCAGAAACACTCGCAGAATGAAAAAGTCTGCTTGGCAACAGGCCAATCAACATAGTGCTTCAGACCCAGATATAAGTCGTAATGAAATAGGGAAAGCCAGGGCTTTGTTTTATCACCGGAAGAACCAATTTTACAATCGCCTAAAATTCATAGACTCAAAAAGCAGCATAAAACTGCCGGAAGTAATCCAGAATTATCATCAACACAATACTCACCAGAAGTTGACCCAGAAAAATTTAGACAGGAATTCCTCGCTTCAAAAAAGAAGAAGCAGCAGAAATCAACAGCTGCAAATACTGAAAGGAAAACTTCACCTTCTGAAAACAAATCTCAGACGAAAGAAACATCAAAAAGGAGGCAGTTGCCAGTGGAACCAAAAGTTGAAGAACCTCAGTCACTAAATGACTATCCATCTTTGGATGATTGTAATTCTTTACCTCAAGAATTTAGTGGTTTGCCTTTGACCTCTGTTAAACAGCAGCAGATAGGTCAAGTTCTTGCCAAACTTTCTAAACATCTTAATTTGCAGGACACAGGTGAAACTCTTAATTCCACATCAAGTAGTTCATCTACAGAAAATAATATGAAGCAGTCTGTCTATTCTAAAAGTCCTTCTAAAAATAAAGAGGAGGAAAAGAAACAAAAGTACTTTCATTCACCTACATTGTCAGATAATTCAGGGAATTCTGGGAAAGATGGAGTAGAGGCTAGTGTTTCTAGTTTCAACCAGTCTGGTGTGAATTCTTCAGTGATAAGCTCTGTTGGTTCAGTAGGTACAAATCAAAGCAGACGCATGAGTCCAAAAGGACTTAAAAATACTGTTCATTTTTCTTCATTTGTTACAGAAATAAGTACTAGTGCTAGTCAATCTGTAGAGGACAAAATTTCTGTGAGGAAAATGGATATAACTCCGTCAAATAGTGTTGATTTGACAGGACGTACAGGGTCAGCAAATTCATCAGATTTATCAAATCAAGGTCAAAATGGAAAACCGATGCCAAAAAACGTAAACGACCTGGGGTCGTCAGCAGTACCTCAGGTCAGTACATCAACAACACAGCCATATAGAAATAATTTATTCCCTGGACAGCCAGGATCAATGTTAAGCAAAGTTGCATTGAGTCCAGAAGAGTCACCAGGTGGCACTCCAAAAAGTTTTTTCAAAGACCAGGAAGTTCCATTCCATGTTTATACAGCTGAAATTGAACATAACACTCGATAAAGAGAATGAAAATGTTATCAAAAACAAATTCCGGCTGACATGGACGATAAACTGAACTTACTGGAAAGAGAACTGAATAAAAGTTGTGATCAGACATATGGGAATATTTTTATGCTAACGGGAAAACGTTCCAATGACTCAGATGATAGATCACAGGGAAGTACTTTGAAAGAGAGTCAGGAAAATGTATATCGGAATTCAGAGGAATTATTTCAAAAACGATATTTATTCTGACGCCAATAGAACTGATTTTGAAAAAGTTATGAAAGTTTCATCATCTGTAATAGGAAGCTCTGGTCATGTGATGGGTGATGTTAACCAATCAAAACATTTGACTCATGGAACTTCTTCTGTCAATAATATTATTCCTCCGACAGGAAGTCAAATCTCTCCGAATATTGTTCCAAAAAGTTTAGACCGACATGTAAGACATGGATCATATACTTTAGAGCATCCTTCAGATGCTTTGTTAAAAGCAAAATTAAATCAACAAAGTCCTCAATATTCTGCACCAATGGAAATATTACAAAAATGAATATTGGCCAGAAAGTATTGAACCTGTATCAATTTCTCAAAATGATATGAGTGTTCCAACATCTGATCATCAGAACAAAATGCTAAAGCTGAACATATTCAGAGATATTTGTCTCAGGTGCAGCCGCACCCAGTTGAAGATGTGCTAGAAAATAATCAACAACCTATTCAGAGCAGCCATACAAGCAGACGACCTTATGACATTGGGGAAGCTGTACAATCGTTTACAGAAACTCTTCAATCGTTTGAAACCTTAACCGAGGATGAAATGTTGAAAATTCAAGCTGATCATTTTAATAAAATTCGACAACATCTTATTGAGCAACAAAAAACACAGCTAGAAGAACTTTTCGTTTCTCAAAGACGTGAACAAATGAATCTTCAGGAAGAAATAGAAATGCATCATGATCATTTACGTGAACAGCAAGAATTATTCACATCATTTTCTGAACAAAACAACCTCAGTCAATTCTCTGCTAACAATCTTCAAAATACCTCTGTGAATAGCTACAATGATTCTGCTCAAAACTTTATGAACCCTTCACGTTCTAATCCTTCCAACCCCAATTTTTCAGTGAACAATCAATTTCAAATGATTGCTGGTAACCATGGTAACAGCTTTATGTCTGCTGGCTCACAGCAGACAAATATGAAAGAAAGTGCTGCCAACATGTATGTTCCCAATAGCTACATTCCTACAAATTCTACAAACAATTATGTTCCGCAAAGTTCAGCCAATGGCTATGTTCCTACAACTTCTGGAAACAGATACCTTCCAAATGAGTCTGTGTTGTCAGAAATTCCAGGGAATGTTAGTCAACCTGTTTATTCTCAGGTAAGCTTTAAATAACCAAAAAAACAGGTATGACAATGTATGATTAAAGTAGCTTTGAGTGATGTATTGTAAATTCAGAAATTATTATTTTAAAAACATCCATTCTGATATCTGTTACCGTACGAACAACTTTATGCAAATTTTCGTGAAATCGTAATAATTAATCACATTTTATTCCATTCTTCAAATTTGCAATAATAAAGGACACACAATAATATACAGTATGTTAAATGAATTTAAGGGAGAAATTCTTCATTGTCATGATTGTGGTTTGAATATTTTGGATTGATCTAATTTGTTTGTTCTCAACCCTATTTTGAAGATTGATTAAATAGAAATTTTATTCCTTTCACCTGTTCTAATTTCTGTTTCAAAATATCTTTTATGTCATTTTGGAAAAAAATATCAGCATGTTTCTCCTTTTTCATTTGATTTTAATTTTAAGGTTATGAGTTAAGTTTAATTGTAGACTATAACTTTTGGTATATACCCAGAAATGTGACCATTATCATGATTATGTATAAACTACTTCAAATCAAATCAAATCTAAAGTTTTATTTGTTGTCAATACATTGAAAACACAGTAATCAAGCTCTAGTGAGCTTTTAAAATAGACATTGATTCGTGCATTTATACACTGTGAATTCATTATTTTGTAGTATATATATTGTTTCAGCCCTGAAATTGATTATGCTCAGCAGATTAGCAATGTAAGCTTACTTGGAAAGGGAGAATTCATATAAAAAAATCACATGAAAAAATATATATATATGTGTTGTATAAATACATTGTATAAATAGAATGATAACTATTTACAAAAGACAAGATTTCAGATCACAAAGAATGAAAATACATATAAAAGCAGTTTTCACCTTAAACATGGTTAATTACAAAGTTATATAAAGTTTGATCACAATTCACAAAGTAGAAACTAATGCATAGATGTAGTATAGAGTCACATGGTTTTGGCATTACAAAACATGTATTTGATATGGTGTGTGATATAGTGTCTCTTATATTCTTGTTATTGTTGGAATAATAATCAATATACACATGATATATATTCTTTTTCAGCAAATGCCTGCCAACTACCCTACACAACAGAAACCATTCTCTTATATATCTAGTCCAAGTTTGTATTTTAATCCAAGGGATAGAGATAATGAGTCTGATATCAGTACATTTAGCAGAGGGACACCTAAACAGTCTTTAAAGTTTAACCATTCTACACCATCACCTAAAGCCTATAAACCAGTATTGCACTCTCCTGTGAAGGAGGTTCAGAATGCCTGGACAAGTTCTACAATGGTATACCCAGAGTCTGTAAGTTCTTGGTGGTTTGCTGTAGTCCAAATTTTGATATAGCTATTAAAGTGAAGAGAAAGATACATGCATGAAGTTGCAATTGAATATTCAAAATAAATATTTTCTCGTTTTTAAATGTGAAATTGAACTGATAATATTTTGTTACTACTAACTATTTTACTGTAAGCAGTATGTTTAAATGAAAAATGAGCTTCTTAAGATAATTTAGTATTTAGTAAAACTGCAATATATAAGATTATATTGTACTTATAGATAATATTGAAAAGAATCTTGAAATACAAAAAGATGATGTGTATGATTGCCAATGAGACAACTGCATGTAAATCTAATAATTCATTTCATAAAACTAAGTTTGTTGCAAGTCAGCTCTTGTTTAAATGTTGTCACTTCATTCTTGTGATTATTTTTCAGGCATTTGATCCTAGATTACAGCACTGTTTTGACAGAGTGTCAGCTTGTGTCAAAGGATACTTAACACGTCGTCTGCTAGTCACAGAGAAAGTGCAGGAAGTTGTCAAGACCATTAGTGTAAGTGGAACACATAATAAAGCATACCACATGGCACAAACTTGTAAAAGTGTAGTTTGTCATTTTATTGTTGTTATTAAATATGAATATTATGCTATATTTCAGAAATATAAAAATTTATTTGTAAAACCTTTAGAAAGAAAGAGGAAGAAAACTTGCTTGCAAAATTTTCTCATGTTTTGCAGTAAGTAAAATATATTTGATTTTTCTGACATAATTCTGTCCTGAAAGGGCTCTAAAGAAGGTCAAATTTTTGAATAATGACAAACATTTGGATCGAATTGGTTCCCAAAACATGCGAATTTCTTTTTAATTTTAAACAGTTTTTTTGGTTCGGGACATTTCTTTAAATCACAATAATTAAATACACATTTTGTCCATTACTTAACAATTGAAATAATAAATTACAAGCAAAAAGTTTGAATTTCCAGTATTTTTGTTTCTATTGTAGGATACCAAATGTTTTGCAAGAAGCTTCCAAGCTGAAACTCCCATTAAGAAAGGTCAAGTCAACAATCAAGATAGAGATCTACTGGACAGAATTATTGCACAGGTAAAGATATATCCCTTGTCAGGGGTCGAATTTTAAGCTTTTTTGTGTTTGAGCCAGCCAGACCAATGGACTGAAAAATCTACTGGTCCAGGTCTTAATCTACTGGTCCTGCAAAAATTACATTCACTTGACCAACACTTATATAAATGATAGATATTTACCTCTATTTTACATGCTTTCTTTTATTCCCGTAGATTTTGTTAGCTATGCTGATTGTTCATGAGCAAGTATACAGAATCTAACTTAAAAGTTGAAGATCCCGTTACAAAAATACATTTCTTATCTAGGTCTGTCACTGCAAATTGTTCATCAATCTCGATTTTTTACCCAGAATTGTTTAATATTTACGTTTCCTTTGCCAATTTCATCATTTAATTATTCGTTCATCCATGTCGCAAATTTTATTTTTGTCCGCGGTTTAACTCGTTCCAAAATCCTACATTTTGTGTTGTTTGTTTAAAGGAATCAGAAGAACGTTAACCCAAGATATTAATTAACTTGATCAATTGTAATACTTAGTACCCCTCAGTACCGTTATTGATTTTGCAGGTAATTTTTTGTAACAAAAACCGATTGCATTGCAATCAGAGATTTTTATCGTCAAATTTTTACTGGTCCGATGCAAAATCTGCTGGTCTTAAGACCACAGACCAGCGCTAATTTCGATCCCTGTCCCTTGTAAAAATTAATAGTTTCACAAATAAAGAAAGTCAGCCTTATACTTAGCTGACGCATACACTATTTTTTATGCCACATTTATGGGCATTATGTTTTTTGGTCTGTGTGTCCCTTCGTTCGTGCATTCGTTTGTTCATTCGTCTATCTGTTCTTCAGTCTGTCCTGCTTCAGGTTAACGTTTTTGATTGAGGTAGTTTTTTGATGAAGTTGAAGTTCAATCAACTTGAAACTTAGTACACATGTTCCCTATGATATGATCTTTCTAAATGCCAAATTTTTACCTTATTTTCACGGTCCTACTGAACATAGAAAATGATAGTGCGGATGGGGCATCCATGTACTTGTACATGACACATTCTTGTTTTCACATTGTTTAAATATGTTGAAGAAGGTCGGAAAATAAAGAAGTGTAGATGAAACCCAGCTGACAAAAAAAAAAAACATGTCACGATTAACAGACAATATCATGGCCAAAAAGATAATGACAAAATTACAAGCAAGTCATGAATACATGGAAAAGAGAAGCTTGCTGAACTTTGTCTATGAGAATGGCTCCAATGTACTATATATCAGTATCAATATATTTTTACACGGTATATATTGGAAACTATGTAAATTAAACAAATTTTTTAGTCATTGAGGGTTTACTTTTTTTTACTATAAAACACTAAAGTTTTTCTTTAAATGTACAACTTTGTCGTAAAAAAAACCATGTGTTTTTTGCTTTGAATATAAGATATCTTCATAAACTAAATCATTGTTTAACTTGTTGTTTCAGCTGCAGGCAGCTTTGTTAGATGTACATGAGATATTTTTTGACATACCAGTTTGGGAGAGGATGCAGATTATAGATCATGACAGACAAGTGAGAGACGAGAGACGTCTCAGAGAAAGTGTAAGATATTTACTTGTACTTTAGGGGGACAATATTAATGTTTTACAGTAAAGTTTAAACAGTAATGAAATTCATTAGAAATAAGAAGATGAGGTATGAGTGCCAATGAGACAACTCTTCATTCAATCACAATATGTAAAAGTAAACCATTATAGATCAAAGTATGGTCTTCAACATGGAGCCCTGGCTCACACCAAACAGCAAGCTATAAAGAGCCCTACAATGAGTATTGTAAAATCATTCAAACAGAAAAACTAGCAGTGTAATCCATATAAATAAAAACAAGAAACACTAATGAACCACATCAACAAACAACAACTACTGAACAAAAGGTTCCTGATTTATTTTAACTGAATTTTAAAGAAAATAATTGAAAAGTAACAAGATAATGTTAATTTGCATAAATTACTGGGAAGCACAAACTTAAATTAGATCAAATATTTATGTATTTAAAGGGAAAAATTGAATAAAACATCAAAAATGCTTTTCAGAAAGATAATGTGATTATATTTCAAAGGGTCATAAAATTTGTTTATAGAAAATGATGCAAAGAAGATATAATTTTGAAATCCTGTTCATTATTTTATATACTTTTGAATTACAGGGTGCTACCACTAGATCTAGTGTATCTTCATCACAGCCAAGGATTAGTTCTGCCACTCTAAAGGCTATGGAGAGGAAAAGAAAAGCACAGTATCCTTACTTAACATTCATTTATTTAACATTAAAAACAGAATAAGTTGTTTATGTCTATTAGGTAAATAGAAAATGAAAATCTAAAGGTAACTTTTTGCCTGGTACTATCAGCTAACACACAAATCTAAGGATACACTCTTAATGGCCATCAGGATATATAAATGAGAAATGGACAGTAAAAAGACTCATTCTTGCATTGTATAAGTTGTATTTAAGACAAAAAAAAATTGTAGTCATCCACTGATGTGGGCTGCAAGCATGGAACATATTTTGTTTTAGTGTATAAAGCTGAAAAACTCAGAACATTTTTTAATGAGCCAAAGGCTCAGTTGCAGTGATCGGGAAGGACGTGCGCCCTGCGCCTATAGCGCATATTGGCAAGAAATGGTGCATACAGTGACAAATGGTGCATACAGTGACAAATGTAAGCGCCCACGTGGCGCACGATATTTTTCACTTCATTTCGAAACGTTTAGATATCGTCAAATGAATTTCTGATCGTGTTCCGTGCCACCATGTGTGTGTACACAACTGTGTAATGTTCCTCCAATAATAGGAGCACCTATATATTGTTGGGACGTCTCGGGTGTTTCCCTATGATAATAGAACCATGGGATTTAACGTCTCGGGTGTTTTCCTATTGTAATAATAGAACCATGCGGTATAACTGATAACCCGAAAAACGTAATTAACCATCATTCATGATATATATTTTTTATAAACAACTTTAAATTTGTGAAATTTGGCTAGTACAGACGAGATTTAACTCTAATAATAATCTCATTTAGTTTATCTTGCTATTATTTCGATTGAAAAACCCCAAACACTTTTTTGGAATATAGTTTTTGTCTCCATAATAGACGCTTAACTGTCCTTGTCATTTTTTGGTCTTTGGCTCGTTTTGACATTTTGTAAACATGACTTCAGCGATTTGTTGTTTTGTTCTATGAATTAATGGTACTCTATACTGTTATTCTTGTCACTGTGATGAAGTTATAATAATACAAGAAGTGCAGAGGAAATACCTGAAATGTCCTCTGATACGGAACGTCTGGAATAAGTATGGTATCGACGAAGACCCAAATTTAATGTACAAAAAAAACCCATGAACATGAACAAGGCAACAGTACCAGTTTAAACATTGTAAATAAAGGTTAACTTAAATATTGTTGGGGTTGGAAGAAGTAATTGTATATTCATTGAAATTGAAATTACAAAATCACAGGAACAATATCCATGATTTTATTTATGTAAAAGTAAGTACCAACACCTCTTTGCCAAAATATACTGATACTTTTTTTTTTTTTTACAGAAGTCAATTCAAATGGCCCACTCATTTGACAACATGGCCCAATATTTTTTTAAATGGCCCATTGAATTTATTTTTGAGGGGCCCTGGGCCAATAGTGAAAAAAACCTTCCAGATCACTGAGTTGAAAGTTTTATGTGAGTGACTACGAGAATTTTAAGCAAATGCATTCTTTTAGTCACTCGGATAAAGCTTTGCATCTGGAAGGAGCTTAAAAATATCAGTGTATGAATAACTTTAAAACAGATTTTTGATCATAAACCTATTATATAGATATAAGAAGATGTGGTATGAGTGCCAATGAGACAATTCTCCATCCAAAATACTATTCTCTTGAACTGAATTTTAATGTGCGTATTGTTATGCGTTTACTTTTCTGCATTGGCTAGAGGTATAGGGGGTTGAGATCTCATAAACATGTTTAACCCCGCCGCATTTTTGCGCCTGTCCCAAGTCAGGAGCCTCTGGCCTTTGTTAGTCTTGTATTATTTTTAATTTTAGTTTCTTGTGTACAATTTGGAGTTTAGTATGGCGTTCATTATCTCTGAACTAGTATATATATTTGTTTAAGGGCCAGCTGAAGGACACCTCCTGTTGCGGGAATTTCTCGCTGCATTGAAGACCTGTTGGCGACCTTCTGCTGTTGTCTTCTCTATGGTCGGGTTGTTGTCTCTTTGACATATTCCCCATTTCCATTCTCAATTTTATTAAAATACTTTGATAAGCATTTTAAAAACGATAATAATATGTAATATCTGAGTAGACTTTTATTCCTTGACTTTATCAAAGAGAGGCTGAATCAGCTGTGTTTGGTGACATCAGACCAAGGTCAGCCCCTCATGTTGATGAAAGATGTCACAGAGAAAGTACAGATTTAAGGTATGTTGATGTTTAAAAAAATTAGAAAACATATATTACAATATGGATATGAAGAAGAGTTATCTTTCCTTTACTTCAGTCTGGATTGGCATTGTAAAATCTCAATTGACATAAAAATAATAACATCTTAATTATTATTGAAATTTCAGTATCGATATAGTGAATCAGTTGTTTTTGAACTATCAAATTCAAAGAGTTCAAAACTTAGAATGTAAATTTTCAATTATTATTATAAGTACAAGGATTTATGCTGCAATAAGGATAAAAAAATCATGAAAGCTCCTGCAATTAAAAAAATTCATTTGCTGAAAACAGCTCAACAGATTTTTACAAACTTTGTTACACAGATACCACATGACATCAATTTCTATATGAAACACAAGTATGTCATATAAGGAACCGACAGATTAAAATTATACATGAAAACATTAAGGTGGTACCAAACACCTTGACTAAAATTAATTTGACTTGTTTAATTTTTCATTAAATTTTGACAAAATATCTACTTTAACACTTTGACAAAAATCAAAAAATTTCAAATAACTTGATCCACACACACACTCTATCTGACAAAAGTCATTGGACATATATAGCAGTTTGACTAACTCATTTTGATTGTTGAGAAGCTAAATATTTCCTTGATAATGAAATGTTTATCAAAACTGATTTGTACAGAGTTATCTCCCTGTAGTGTTATGTACTTCCTTTTAAAAGTCTACTGGAGTGCCAACATTAACATGTGCATGAAACTGATTCTAGCAAAAAAATTCATTGGCAAAAAATCGTAATAACTGTCATATATGGTATTGTAAATATATTTGATGTATTTATTACAATTTAGATTTGTTGTGATTTTTTTTTGCATGCTTGTATTAAACTAGAATATTGAGTAGTGCATTCATTCTTTAACATCGTATATTTTCTTTCGCTGTTTAACAATTTCTTTGATTGATATCATTTCCATTACTTGAAAAACTCATTTTACTTTTACTATACACTGATTTCTAATGTCTTATAAACATTTAATGGGCAAACTGGATCCCTGCATCTTAGATCTGACAAGTTTTTCAAACGCCAATCCTTATTCTGATGAACATAATACAACCCTGCTTAAAGAAATATTTTGTATATAATTTTAACACATTTATCTTTATAGCAGTCATCAGGACATTATCCCTGTCAGAATATTTATCCCTTTGCTCAACCTATTGGTGTTGATTTCTTGCCCAACACAAGCACAAATGACTTCAAACGACTTCAGTTCAAATTAAACATATTGACAGAAATCTATGTACTCACAATTAGCTGTCAAAATATGAAATATTTTATTATTTTTATACGACCGCAAAATTTTTAATTATTAAATATTTTGCAATCACGTTGGCGTCGTCGTCGTCGTCGTCCGAATACTTTTAGTTTTCGCACTCTAACTTTAGTAAAAGTGAATAGAAATCTATGAAATTTTAACACAAGGTTTATGACCACAAAAGAAAGGTTGGGATTGATTTTAGGAGTTTTGGTTTCAACAGTTTAGGAGTTAGGGGCCAAAATAAACATTATTCTTGGTTTTCGTACAATAACTTTAGTATAAGTAAATAGAAATTAATGAAATTTAAACACAAGGTTTATGAACACAATAGGAAGGTTGGGATTGATTTTGGGAGTTTTGGTCCCAACAGTTTAGGAATTAGGGGCCAAAAAGGGGCCCAAATAAGCATTATTCTTGGTTTTCGCACCATAACTTTAGTATAAGTAAATAGAAATGAAATTTAAACACAAGGTTTATGACCATAAAAGGAAGGTTGGGTTTGATTTTGGGAGGTTTGGTCCCAACAGTTTAGGAATAAGGGGCCTAAAGGGTCCAAAACTGAACTTTGTTTAATTGGGGTTCTTTGATATGCCGAATCTAACTGTGTATGTAGATTCTTAATTTTTGGTCCCGTTTTCAAATTGGTCTACATTAAAGTCCAAAGGGTCCAAAATCAGTTTTCAAGTTGGTCCAAATCGGGGTCCAAAATTAAACTTTGTTTGATTTCATCAAAAATTGAATAATTGGTGTTCTTTGATATGCCAAATCTAACTGTGTATGTAGATTCTTAATTTTTGGTCCCGTTTTCAAATTGGTCTACATTAAAGTCCAAAGGGTCCAAAATTAAACTGAGTTTGATTTTAACAAAAATTGAATTCTTGGGCTTTTTTGATATGCTGAATCTAAACATATACTTAGATTTTTGATTATTGGCCCAGTTTTCAAGTTAATTCAAATCAGGATCCAAAATTATTATATTAAGTATTCAGCAATAGCAAGAAATCTTCCATTGCACAGTATTGTGCAATAGCAAGCAATTTTCAATTGCACAGTATTACGCAATAGCAAGAAATATCTAATTGCACAATATTGTGCAATAGCAAGAAATTTTCAATTGGAGTTATCTTTCTTTGTCCAGAATAGTAGTTGAATCAACTTAAATCATTGTTTTATACAATATACAATGTATATTCACTTTTCCTACCAACTGATAAATTAAAACAATCTTTACCATTCAGTGATAACAAGCACTTTATTTTACATTTTAATATTTTATGATGTATTTAAATGAGTAGTTATTGTTGCAAACTCCATTAGGAATTTGAATTGAGATCAGTTTTGGAAAAAGGGAATGTGAAAAAAATGGAGGGGGGTTAAATTTTTCTCATTTCAGATTTCATAAATAAAAAGAAAATTTCTTCAGACATTTTTTTGAGAGGATTAATATTCAACAGCATAGTGAATTGCTCAAAGGCAAAACAAATATTTTAAGTTCATTAGACCACATTCATTCTGTGTCAGAAACCTATGCTGTGTCAACTATTTAATCACAATCCAAATTTAGAGCTGAATCCAGCTTAAATGTTGTGTCCATACTTGCCCAACTGTTCAGGGTTCAACCTCTGCGGTCGTATATAGCTACGCCCTGTGGAGCATCTGGTTTTACTTTTAAAAAATTTCAATTTATGCAATTTTTTTTTTAAATAAATCTTTCTGATTATTCATAAATTTTAAGGACTTTACAGTTTAAACTTTGCAGTTACTTATTGATTACATTTTTGTGCAAAAATCACCAGTTTTTGTGATACTTAAATTTTTGGGACAAATAATGCACTAAGCATACCTACTCCTTTTCTAGCTTATGTATTGAAACTTGATAAACCTTTCAGCTTCAACCAAATTTGTGACCTTTGCCTACCTAGCTCTTATTGTTTTGCTTTAATTCTTGTTCTGTTTGCCTTTAGTAGATTTTCTAACTGTTGTGCATGCTATCTAACTATCGCTCCTAAAAACAATTAATGTTTCAGTGGACCTTTGAGAAGACACTTCCAATTTCTTTTATCCAGGGCTCTCCAACCATCTCATCTATCACACAGTCACAACACATCATCACAGAGTGGCAACACCACAGCAAGGTATATCATATCATAAAGCTAAGAATTTTAATGATTCATTAGATGAGTAGGCTGTGTATTCGTTTATTTTTGTGGGGACCAATTTTCATGGGTAAAGGAAAGATTGTATTTTTATGGATACTTAAGCTGGATAACTTGGTTTTGGTCTATGTTTGTAAACAAGGTTAAAGAAAATGTTTACTTTGTTGAACACCTAAACTTATTTTTTTCACCCACAAAATCTACATAAATTGATACACCAAGGAATAATAATGAATTCACTATAAATCTTCAAAAATACAAAAACCTATAAATTTCAATATAGTTCAAGAGTTCTTTTTAGGAAAAACGTATTACAGAGTTGGACACCACTTGATATTTTTCTGTGGATAAAACTGATTAAAACCAATAAAGTTATGCTACAAATGAAAATATAAAGTATTGGTGCAGTGATATAAAAGATTAATGTTAAAGCCCTCATACTTTTCATTTTCAAGAGTCAAATGAATAAATCATTTACAAGAATAAGTTGATTTTTAGCTCACCTGACCTGAAAGGTCAAGTGAGCTTTTCTCATCACTTGGCGTCCGTCGTCCTGCGTCCATCGTCCGTCGTCCGTAAACTTTTACAAAAATCTTCTCCTCTGAAACTACTAAGCCAAATTTAACCAAACTTAGCCACAATCATCCTTGGGGTATCTAGTTTAAAAAATGTGTCCAATGACCTGGCCATCAAATCAAGATGGCCGCCACGGCTAAAAATAGAACACAGGGGAAAAATCCAGTTTTTGGCTTATAACCAAAAACCAAAGCATTTAGAGCAAATCTGACATGAGGTAAAATTGATTATCAGGTCAAGATCTATCTGCCCTGAAATTTTCAGATGAATCAGACAACCTTTTCTTGGGTTGCTGCCCCTGAATTGGTAATTTTAAGGAAATTTTGCTGTTTTTTGTTATTATCTTGAATATTATTATAGATAGAGATAAACTGTAAACAGCAATAATGTTCAGCAAAGTAAGATTTACAAATAAGTCAGCATGACTGAAATGGTCAGTTGACTCCTTTAGGAGTTATTGCCCTTTATAGTCAATTTTTAACCATTTTTCGTAAATCTTAGTAATCTTTTGCAAAAATCTTCTCCTCTGAAACTGCTGTGCCAAATTTAAACAAACTTGGCAACAATCATCTTTGGGGTATCTAGTTAAAAAAATGTGTCGGGTGAGCCGGCCATCCAACCAAGATGGCCGCCACGGCTAAAAATAGAACATAGGGGTAAAATGCAGTTTTTGGCTTATGACTCAAAAACCAAAGCATTTAGAGCAAATATGACAGGATTTAATTGTTTATCAGGTCAAGATCTATCTGTCCTGAAATTTTCAGATGAATCAGACAACCTGTTGTTGGGTTGCTGCTCCTGAATTAGTAATTTTAAGGAAATTTTGCAGTTTTTGGTTATTATCTTGAATATTATTATAGATAGAGATAAACTGTAAACAGCAATAATGTTCAGCAAAGTAAGATCTATAAATAAGTCAACATGACCAAAATTGTCAGAGAACTCCTTAAGGAGTAATTGTCTTTTATAGTCAATATTGAACAACTTTTCATCAGTTTTGTAACTTGTACAAAAAATCTTCTTTTCTAAAACTATGGGCCAAATTTAACCAAACTTGGCCACAATCATTACTAGGGTATCTATTTTAAAAGAAGTGTCTAATGACCCTGCCTGCCAACCAAGATGGCCAACATCAGTAAATACAGTAACAGGTGAGCGACACAGGCTCTTGAGAGCCTCTAGTTCAATTTACGGTATAACATAATTTTGTAAATTTGAATTGTATTATTCTCTCTGTTGAAAAGTTCAGTTTTATTAGTCAAATTGTTGAAATATGTTTAATTTATACTGCCAATTTATATAAGATATAAATAAACAAAAACAAAATTTTTTTTTTAGAACAAGAACTCGTCCAAAAACAGCACCAAGTCAGCCAGTCCAACATCAACATCCAGTACATCAAACATCAAATCCTTCCACTCAGCAGACGACAGCAGCTACAGCAGCACCTAAAACAAGGAAAACAGCTAGTACAGGTTGATAACATATTCTAATTTAAACTACATAAATATGGGAAAAAAAATTATAATTTGATATTTTATTGTCTCACGAGACACCAAGACTAGGAAGTGAGATTTAAGTTTACTGTTTCCAGTAACAGCTACTGTGTCACTTTTTAAATTATTTTTTTTAAAGTTTGTGATAAAAAACTAAAATATGCTAGTTTTTCTGATAAATTTTCCGTAGTATTGTTAAAAATCATATGGTGAAAGTAAAATTGTAAACAATTGAAGCTTTTAACACATGTAAACACCTTGCAATGATCTCTACAGGTTATGTGACTTAATTTAATATACCAATGAATTGAACACTGAAGCATTCTCAACTTAAACTACAGAACTTATCAGCCTAAATGCTCACAATTAGAAACTTGATTATATCAGCTAATTTTTTTTTATCCAAAAGTCATTGTAGTCAACCTGCTTGAGATTGTTCATTATGGGTTCATTTATAAGGGTTCAGCTTTTATTTTAAATGAATATTGTTTTCTGTGGGTTCAATCTTGTTAAAGTTTCTATATTTATCCAGTTTTAGCCAGATACAGAAAAAATGAGGTAAAAGCATGGACAAATGGACTTTTATTTTTATTTTAATGGTGTTTAATTTAACAGCATTCATAGTGTCATTCTTTCATCATAATACATTTTGGTCATCTTATAGTTCAATGAATAAAATAGCTATCATTGCAAGGGTCGTGCATTTTAGAGTATAGATTTGATTATCATAAAAAGATAATTTTAAGCTCTTTTAACTATTGTGTAGTGTGTGGTTACAAGTAATGTAATATTTAATAGCAAAATTTTGGTAGCTGTAACAATTTCTAAATCATTGCTCATATTTAATTCCAATTGTTGTGAATAGAGAATAACATTATTTGGATCAATCAGTAGCAATATTTAAATGTAAATCATTGCTTGTATTCAGGAGATAGACCTAGGTTAAGGGAAATAACTCTTAAAATCATCAGTACGTTTGTGTTAACATTTTCCAAAAATATATTCTAAGCTTCTAGGTTACATAGATTATTTTTCAATCTGTTTCGGGTTTAAATGCTTAAAATACATTGATGAACTTGACTTTTACAAACGCTTAACTGATTTAAAGAGTTATCTCCCTGAACCAAAGGCCTACCCCTTAAATGTGGATTATAGTCGTGAACTTTCTTTTTTTCTTAAATTTAAAATAAATCAAAACAATAATAAAAATCATGAAAAACTACTATTGATTTACAAACCTAGTCCTAAGGAAAAATTCTTCTAAATTGTCTTTAAGATCCATTTGTAACTGTTCATCCATAGCAAGTGTTTTCTATTGAATGTTTTTCTCAAAAGACCGTAATATAAGAATTAAGAATATATCTATTGTTTTACTTGTTTAAGGGAGATGAATGGTTTTCTTTAAATTTGTTTTTACTTTAAACAGATAAAAAATTGCACTGAAAACTAAAGATTTAGCAAAACAAATTTTTAAAATACAATGGAAACTCGTGTGCCTCAAGACAGTTAAGCAGTTCATGCTCCTTGAGTGGTACCTATGTATTGGATTAATGAGATCAAAGTATTATTGTTAAAATATTCTCTTGT
Source organism: Mytilus edulis (assembly GCA_019925275.1). NCBI lineage: Eukaryota > Metazoa > Mollusca > Bivalvia > Mytilida > Mytilidae > Mytilus > Mytilus edulis. The sequence continues at coordinate 41,121,191 of CM034356.1, read as the reverse complement.
CTTTCAGCAAAATCATCAACGACATCAACAGCATCAGTTGCCCCAAAGAGGAAAAAGTCTGGGAAAGCCTGGAGATGATGAAAAATTTGTAGGGAGTAGAGGACAAGCCCAATTACATCGAGCAGTATGTGAAAAACTGATGGGGAGCAGAACTAGGTCCAGCAGGCAGAAAACCAGTGAAGTTTGAGTTAAACAGACGACAACCAAGTGCATCATGGGACATCAGAAGTCATTAAAATTTGTAATAATTATGAAAAATTTGTAGGGAGCAGAGGACAAGTCCAATCACTTCGTGCAGTATGTGAACAACTGATGGGGAACAGTTCTAAGTTTGAGTTCAGCAGATAGCAACCAAGTGCATTCTGGGATACCAGAAGTCATTAAAATTTGTAATATTTTTGAAATGATCTCAGTTTTTGGAAGGTTGTAAAATTGAATCTCATATTGTAAACTGTCATGTATTCAAGATAGGGATGATGAGTTTTTAAACTTGTTTCATATCTATTTGAAAAGCTGTAAACAAATGCATTTAAAACTTTTATGTTATGTGTCTATTGCAATCTTTAAATTCATAAGTAACACATTTACCAGGATTTTATTTTTCACTGAAACCTCAAAGTTAAATACTCAATGAAAGTCATATATACCATAGATTTATAACAAGTTTTGTATATCAAGGCCATAGATTCATCCATATTTTTTTTTATTATTAACCATGAAAAAATTAGTGTTTTCCACAAACCTTAAAATATAGTAATTTCTGCTTTTTAAATTCAACAAACCATAAAAGTTGTGCAAATATTTTCTTTTTCTATAAAACATAAAATTGGGGAGACACATCCAGAATATTCCTATGCATTTAAAAAAATTTGTGTTACATGTTATCATTTCACTATCTGTAAAGCAAAACACATTTCAACCTGAAATTTCTTTGTATTTGGTTCCATTTAATTGAAGATGACTTAAGATTGTTAATTGGACAAAAAAAAGTTTCTCCATCAGAAATAAAATGCTCTACTATTTACTGAATTACAAAGAGAAGAGAAAAGAAAAGAAAAAAAAGTTGCAGACCTTTTTCATGATATAACTGGAACCACACATATACTTTTATTTGACCTAAAGAATAAATATAAAATCCCTTCATCTTCATAAAAGATCATTTTCATACATCTTATACTCACTAAATGGCAACATCAAAGTATTGAAGATCATTGCAGAAAAAGAGAGATATTTTGTTATATAAGTTTAATTGTGCACAGTGTTACTGAACTATATTTTGTTAATGTTTTTATTTATATGATTTGTTATTTTTATATGTCATTCTTTGTTGCCAAACAGATAAAATATCTGTGATTATGAATAAACAAGGTATTATTCTTCTTATTTTTTTTTTTGTTTAAATCAAAATTGTTTTAGCTCACCAGGCTGAAGGACCATGTGAGCTATTGTCATCACTTTGATACGACGGTCGTACAAGTGAGAGGTTTAGCGCTATAAAACCAGGTCCAATCCACCTTTTTCTACATAAGAAAATGCCTGTACCAAGTCAGGAATATGACAGTTATCAATTTGTTTGATGTGTTTGGGCTTTAGAGTTTGCCTTTTGATTAGGGACTTTCTGTTTAGAATTTTCCTCAGAGTTCAGTACTTTTGTGATTTTTTTTTGTTTTTTGTGTCAGTTGTCTGTTCATCATTAGATAACAGGTAATTTCTATTTTCATTGTCTCCTCTGAAATAACAAGGCTCATTTGAACCAAATTTGGCAATAGTTAAATGTAAGGTCCTTTGTATAAATGAAGGGATGTGGTAAGATTGCCAATGAGACAATAAAATGAAGTGGTAGGCCACTGTATAGCCTTGAACAATTTGAGAAACCAAAATAGTATTGTTGGCTATAAAAGGCCAGACATCAAAATGTAAAACAGTTGAAACATTATTTATGATAATGATTTATGAAAATAAGGAAGATGTGGTGTGAGTGCCGATGAGACAACTCTCCATCCAAGTCACAATTTATAAAAGTAAACCATTATAGGTCAAGGTACGGCCTTCAACACGGAGCCTAGGCTCACACCGAACAGCAAGCTATAAAGGGCCCAAAAATTACTAGTGTAAAACCATTCAAACGGGAAAACAAAGGTCTAATCTATATAAATAAAAGAGAAACACTTTTATATGAACCAAATAAACAGACGACAAACACTGAACATCAGATTCTTGACTTGGGACCTATAACCTATAAATTCAAGCTTTAACTCACGTCTAACCTTATCTGTAAACTGAACACCTAATTACTAACCTTAACACTAGCCTGAACTCTAATCTGAATTTCCACTTCGACACAAAAGTTAACCAAAGCCATTATGATGTGAAATGCTAATCAAGGAATATAAGGAACTTCGATAAAACATTTTATCAATTACATGATTCCAAAACGCTTTTCTGGATTTGCCTTCATCGAGACGAGAAGGCTCAATAACATTTCGTAAGTAAAGACAATTTAAACATTTTATGACAGCAATTTCACATCAAACATAATTGAGAATAATTATTTACTTTTGGTTTTATTCATATAAAATTCATATAAATACATAATAATAATTATCATTTACAAAAACATATATTCTTATAAAAAAAATATTGATCACATTTTAACAAGCACTTATAAACAAAATAACAAAAATATCTTTACAACAAAAAACCAAAATAACCTGCTTAAGGTTAATTTCCAAACAAAATCTTTAATCTATGTCTGCTTGAATTTTTACATCTATATTATCGCAGATTATCATTGGGCCCAAGAAATTTTTTTCTATCTTCATTACACTCCAAAATTTGTGATTTTAAGAAAAAAAACCCACTAGATTAGTCATTACTAATTGTATTCTTAAACAAAATCATGTGGCTTTTAACATGGAAAACTGAAGAAATATAATCAATAAATAGGCAACTTTATCCCTTAGAGTAAATTTATATATTTCTTTTCAAATATTAGTTCAAGTTAAATGGGTACAGAAAGGGGATGTAGTTCAGATATTAAAGATAATTAAGAGAAAGGGGAAGTAATTCACAAAATTTAGAGAAAGGGGAAGTAATTAACACAATTTCGAGAAAGGGGAAGTAATTCACATAATTTTAGTGAAAGGGAAGTAATTCAGAACATTTAGCATGAATTCAAATTTATTAACCGTATTTTTGTGACAAAAATGTCGGTTATTGATTTGGGGATGTACGGCGGGCGGGCGGCAATCAAATGTTGTCCGTGCATTAACTCATGAACCGTTCAACCAAAGCTTTTAAAATTTTAATATGTTGTTACTGACAACTAAATGAAGGTCAAGTTCAATAATGGCGATTTTGACTTTTACCGTTCAGGAGTTATGGTTCTTGAAAGATTGAAAAATGAAGTTTCCAGTCGTGTCCGTGCATTTACGCATGAACTGTTCTACCAAAGCTTCCCAAATTTTAATATGTTGTTACTGATGACAAAATGGAGGTCAAGTTCAATAATGACGATTTTGACTTTTACCGTTCAGGAGTTATGGTTCTTGAAAGATTGAAAAATGGAGTTTCCAGTCGTGCCCGTGCATTTACGCATGAACTGTTCTACCAAAGCTTCCCAAATTTTAATATGTTGTTACTGATGACAAAATAGAGGTCGACTTCAATAAAGACGATTTTGACTTTTACCGTTCAGGAGTTATGGTTCTTGAAAGATTGAAAAATGGTGTTTCCAGTCGTGTCCGTGCATTTTCTCATGAACCATTCAACCAAAGCTTTTGAAATTTTATATGTTGTTACTGATGGCAAAATAGAGGTCAAGTTCAATAATGACGATTTTGACTTTTACCATTCAGGAGTTATGGTTCTTGAAAGATTGTAAAATGGCGTTTCCATTCAAGTTGTTGCATTTACTCATGAACCATTCAATCTAAGCTTTTCAAATTTTAATATGTTGATACTGATGACAAAATGGAGGTCAAATTTGATATTGACGATTTTCACTTTCACCATTCATCAGTAATGGTTCTTGTGATATTGCCAGGACACAAATAAATATTAATAAATCCGGTTTGCTGTCGTTGTGACAGCCTCTTGTTATTCATTATAATGGTGAAACTTTAAAAGCAAATTAGTACTCCTACAACCTGTAAGCTTTTCTTAAGCATTCATCTCCCAACAAAGAGATTTTCACACTTCTTACAAGAAACAAGTTCTTACAGCATAATTCTGGTTATTTGTTCATAAAGGCAATACACACCATTTTAACTAAATGATCTCAAACAAGTTCATGTTACATACAATTATTTTAAATGCCTCCATTTGTAAAAATAGTAATTACCATAGTTAAAATCACAGCTCGAGATAATGACATGAAATCAACAATAAAGTTTTTAACTTCAACACTACACAATATAACATTTTGTAACAAGTTCATGATGGTAGTACCATTTATAAAATGAAGAAATATAATATCCAACATTAGCCATTTAAAAAAATATACAATCACATAATTCAATTATCAAGAAAATGTCTAAATATTCATCATATTTAGACAATTTTTGATTAAAAATACTTTTCTGAAATATTTATCACATTATACAAAGATACAAAGATGAAGTTTGTCTGTTGAAAAATGGTATATACAATGATTTGAATCAATAATCTCACATTGTTCAATATTACAAATGGCTGCTAATATCAACAATAACAGTAGCTTCTCCGAGGGTATGTGATAATTCACCATTCTGAAGTTCTTTCTTTAACTCATCTGAAATAAAGTATTATGATAATTATCAAATATTTTTATTGAAAAAGTGACTCAGAAGATTTGTTTGGATGAAATCCTTGATTTTAATCACAGATAATCTATCCATAAAGCTCAAGAAAAGCATAGAAATGAAACATGTTAAAATGTTATATGACTAATGTAATGTAATGTTCAGCTTTTTTGAAAGCTGCATATTTTTTTTTTGTAATGGCAAAATCATTTCCAGTAAAACTTTATACAATGTATATGCATTGCATATCATGTGTAATGGGAGGCAACTCTTTGTCTAACTGTAAGATTTTGTGGACTGCTGCTTTTCCATATCTATATCATTAAGATTCATGATTTTAAATTTTCTTCAAAAAAAGTATGTTTATTGATAAGTAACCAGGTATTCAGGACAGTAAACACTCCAGGTGTATTTGTCTTCTATTTGCTGATTGTTCCTATCAAATATCCACAAAAATCAGCTTCAATAAATAATAGATAACCAGCTTTACATGAAGCTTTAAAATATAATAATTCTCACCTTGTAATATCCTACAGCCATCTTTTATTGTAGCACTGACCACAAGGTCATTAATTTCTGCATATTCAATGTATCGAAATACTTTTTCCTGTAAAGTAAAAACATAAACTTTTTTTATGGCAGAAATTAATCATCTCCATTTTCTAATACAGCAATTTATTGTAGTTTTGTTTTTGTTTTTAATTTTGCTTAATATTTTTAGTTCGACTAAATGAAATATCATAAAATTCCAGATTTATCAAGCAAGTCGAAAACTAATCTATGTGTTACCATACTGTATTTCATTGAACCTTCAAATGCAGGCAGCTTTATTGGCAAACTTGAGGTCAATATAACCCTAACAATGAATCACTTTTTTTCAATGCAAATTATATAAAGCACACATTGGAAAATTCCAATAATTTTTTTGAAACAAATTTCTAACTTACTGTTATACAGGCAAATACAATCTTTGAATCTCTCCTAGCAAATTCAACAATCATTTCTTTTATACACTGCAAAATAAAAATAATACTCCATTAGAAACAAAATAAGTCATTTCATCAATGTTAACTGTCATATAAGTCAATGAATCTCTCTGGGAACTCAGGCTTCATCTGCCAATAAAATCTGACCGCCATGAAATAGAACATTAGTACTGAAAGTGGTGTTAAACATCAATCAATTACCTGTAACAAGAAAATTACAGTGATCATTAATGGTTGAGCTTTCAGCCCGTAGCCAGGAATTTCAAGGGGGTTGGACTCACAACTCGACTTTAACAGTCACAATTTGAACAAAATGTTGACTTTAACAGTGCTTATTTGATTTCAAGGGGGGGGGAGGGTTCGTCCGAACCCCTCGAACCCCCTGGCTACGGTATGGCATTGTTGCATCAATTTGATACTATATTCTCTTTGAATTGTTTTCCATTTGTCATTTCAAGGCCTTTTAAGGCTTAATGTGCAGTATGGTTTCTACTCATTTGAAGGCCTTATGTGACCTATAGTTGTTAATTTTCATGTCATTAAATCTCTGGATGAGAGTTGTCTCATTGTCAATCATACTACATCTTCTTATTTTATGTATAAATCATAAAGTACAAAAATACAATAAAAACAAGAAAGTGTCAATAATACATGGATGCCCCACTTGCACTTTCATTTTCTATGTTTAGTGACCGTGAAATTGCGTAAAAACACTAATTTGGCATTTAAATTAGAAAGATCATATCATAGGAAATATGTGTACTTAAGTTTCAAGTATATTGCACTGCAAACTTCACCAAAAACTTTAACCTGAAGAGGGATAGACGACGAACGAACGAAGGAACGAACGAATGAACAAACAAACAAATGAACGAACGAACGAACAAACAAACGAACGAACCAACATATAGATGCACAGACCAGAAAACATAATGCCCATAAATTGTGCTTTTAAAAAGTATTTCTTAATACTTACTTGTATAGAACTAAAGTCTATTTCTGATATATGACTGCAATCTAAAACAACTGATTGATATCTGCCATCTGAAATTGAAAGAAATTAATTTTGAAGATAAATTATGGTGGTATTTGGACAGTAAATGAGTCTAAGTATGAGTCATACTTCGCATGGTATTTATGGAATAGGATCAATTATTTGTCAAATTATAAAAAAAATTGTTTACCCTTAAGTTGTTTACATCCATGATTCCTTTGGTTGTTAGTTGTTTCATTGGCAATCATACCTCATCTCCTCATTTTCAGAATGTGAATCAGAATGTAAGAGTAAAAGATAGATTTTGAGAATACCTAATAAATATAAAATCCACATGAAGTACTGAAGAAACTAAGGCTTAAAATGTCTCGAAATTATAGGTAATTTTTATTATTCATACCTTGTCAAACTTTTTTTAAGGTTACAACATAGAATTTCAAACTTAAAATTAACAATTGTATTTATCAAATATCCTCTCATCTGTTACTGAATGGCTATGGAGTTGCTGTATCATCAACATAGACAAAACTACAGCTTACATGTACAATTCTTACCTTTTTCTGACAGATGTTCCATTTCTTCTAGAATAAAGTCAACAGCTGGGAAATTCAAACCATGATTTATTTTTAATACTAATATGTTGTTAGCATCAGTTGGTACTGTCTGAAATGAAAAAATATACATGTATAAAATTTTGTCTGTCGATCTTAAAAATAATTGCTAAAAGTATAGGAATAAATCGTTAATGCTATTTCTTTTCAATCTTGCAAAATGCTGCAAAGGTTAAGATGGATGCAGAAATAAATAAAATACCCTGTTAATATAAAGAGGGGCGAAATGTAAAATGAATTTGGTAATTAACATTATTTATATAAAAAACAAAAACACAAGCTAGTACAAATTCTGTAAAAAAAAGTCAAAAAACGATCTACAAAGCAAATTGATAAAAAATTTAAACAGATCTTTTTTTCTAAAAATTGTAATATTTCAATAGTCATATATAAAATAATTTTAGTTATAATGATAATATTTATTGTTTTTGATTGACTTGTACTAATTGAGTTTTTATTGTGGATAAATTGCATATCAAAGTTAAAGATTGCATGTTCAGTTTTATTTAACTGATAAAAATACAGAACATCACAGAAAAGTTAAAACATTTCTTGCGTAAAGATTGGCCACACAATTAAAATATTATTGCACTCTTAGTGAATAATGTCCCAAACCGAATATTTTTTAAATTGGACTTTCAGTATAATTCCAATTTCAGTAACAATTTCATGCAATAATCTTATAATGCAAACTGGAAACCACATGCAATTTCAACAATTAAACAACCTTATTATTATATTAAAACATGCAAAAATGGAACAAAACAATGTTGTTACAAAATTTACCCTCTTGTTTAAAAGAAGAAGCCATTTTCTGAATCCCTCTCTGTCTTGTGTGTGCAAGAAAAGAATTGAATAACCCATTTTAAAAGTATAAATCTCCACATCAAAAAAGTAGGCATATAATGACTAAATCTACCTGTCGGCCAATTTTCGGAAAGCATAAATCTAAAATCTGGAATCAGATTTATTTTTTTAAAAGTTATTATTGCTCATTATTTTCAAGATAGCTAGATATATGACTGTACTAAAAGGTTTTCAAAATCTTAATATTGATTTTTAGAAAGATTAAAATTTAATAAAATGGATTGAATAAAATTTATGAAAATTTTAAAAGGAACAAAATAGATTTAGAAGGAATAAATTTTAATATATAACTAATTTTGAAACATTTGACATGTTTAAACTATATGCAGACTATAATTTTACATTTTGTCATGACAGGGCCTTTTATAGCTTATAATACACTAATTGGGTTTGCTCATTGTTGAGGGCCATAGTTTAAGTTGCTAAAATCTACAGGCATATACTCTTGTCTTTGGTGGGTTGTTGTCTCATTGCCAATCAGACCACTTCTTACTTTTATATTAAATGCCAATTTACTCTATGACACACAGCTTTTGATTGGTTGACACTTGAATCTTACCTTAATTTTTGGTCTAGCCATGGGATACAACAACATAATCAAAGAAATACCAACACCAATTATAATGCCATACTGCAAAAAAAAAGATTTTATTTTTAAAACACAGTTGATTATTTTTTAATTGGTATTTGGCTAATTTGTATGTTCCAAGTTATGTGTGGCTTCCTTTTGCAGAACTAGTATATATTACTGTTTGACTGAAGGCCGCCAAGGGTGTGGGTTTTCTAGCTGCATTGAAGACCCACTGGTAGCCTTAGGCAGTTTTTTGCTCTTTGGTAAGGTTGCTGTCTCTTTGACACCTTTCTGTTTCCATTCTCTATTCTATAAACACCAATTTGCCTGTTTTTTTTTTTTTATAATTGATCAATTAAATTTTTTTTTTTAAACAACTATACTCCCATAATGCATCAATGCAATTGTTTAATATGAAAATATAAAAAAAATGCTGTTATTTTAACTTACTCTATTCCAACTGCCAGCGAGGAAATAAATGTTATTACTAAAGGTATGAGGTCAAGTTCTGAAAAACAGCAACAAAAAAACATTTACATATTTTTCAAAATATTGATTTCTAACAGATTCTATGAATACAGAAATTAAAAAAAATATAGGTAGAAAAACTAAACTGAGTTACAAAATCATTCTTAACTTCCAAATGTTTAAAGATATGGGAAAAAATAAAAAATCTTTTAAATAGATAAATGTATATAAACACATGTTTGTTCTGTAGAACAACACAGACAAGCTGAATTTTTTTTGTGTATTCATATTTACCACACAATAAAAAGATTATTGCATTTTAATATGAGTGAATATTGCCCCAAATAGAATATCTAATTAACTAGAAGTTGGTATCTAGTTCCAAAGATTTTCTGAAAATTTCATTTCATAATTCCTTCGTTGATAAAATAAAAGGGCTGAAAGACCTATACAGAGCAACTACACAAGAGGAATGAATGAACCCATAGATTGAAGGTCATACAGTGACTTATTGTTAACTTCTATATTAATTGGTCTTTGGTGGAGAGTTCCTTCATTGGCAAACATACCACACGTCTTCTTAATTTTTTTAAAACAGTATGAAACTTACTTTTAACCCGCCATAATGTTCGTGGAATTTCATAATCCACCATCTGTATTACGGCTGAGATGATAACAGCTGCCAAGGCAGATTTAGGAATGTATTTAAACAATGGCGTTAACACTTGTAATGCCAACAGTATTATTGCACCAGTGACTATCCCAGAGGCTGGAGTTCTAACACCACTCTGAGAATTTACAGCAGTTCTACAAAAAAGAAAGGAAAATCTAATTAAGAAAATATAAAAATAAAAAGACAAAAGTCTTCATACCTTTAATTATTAAAAAAAAACACACAAAAAACCCTCTATTTTTATTTATGTAATACTCAGCTGCTAACCAATTTTCTTACATATCATATATTCTAATCAAAATTTTATAAAAGCATTTCCAAAAGTCTTAAATGTGAAAATCAAATTATAAAAACAGTTTGAAACAAGTAACTTACATTAAAAAAAATCTTCATTCTACTTATATCCAATTGCAAATTTCAAGTGAAAACTTTGAAAAAACGATTTTATATTGCAAAATCTGAATATTTTTACAGGAAACTCACCTGGAGAAACTCCCTGTGACTGGGTATGATGAAAAAAATGAGCTAACTATATTGGCTATACCTAAAATTAAAATAAGAATATATATTTAACATTTCTTTGATGTGAACATTGTGGTTAATTTGTACTATAAATAATAAAAAAACAATAGAATACTTTAAAATAAATACAGCAATGTAAAATATCTATTTCTGAAAATTTACAGTACAATTTTTTTAATTTTTTTTTAAATGTATAAAGTATACTTCTGATAATTGTGTGAAAATATAATATATATTCATTCTGCCAAATTCTCTAACAGGATACAACATTTTTATACTCAAGAGATACAGATTTATAAATTAACATAAATTACTGTTTTAACCAATGAGAAAAGGTTGTTCCTGTCACAATTCAGAGACAGAACTATTTTTTCACTATCTAATACGATATATTTTTATTTTCTTTCCAAGTTTTTTTAACAAATTATTAACAAAACAAGAATGTGTCCCAAGTACACGGATGCCCCATCTGCACTATCATTTTCTATGTTCAGTGGACCGTGAAAATGGGATATAGATTCTAATTTGGCATTAAAATTAGAAAGATCATATCATAGGGAACATGTTTACTAAGTTTCAAGTCGATCGGACTTCAACTTCATCAAAAACTACCTTGACCAAAAACTTTAACCAAAACTTTAGCTGAAACGGGACAGATGTACAAACGTACGAACAAATGAACAGAGGAACAGGCAGACGGACGCACAGACCAGAAAACATAATGCCCATAAATGTGGCATAAAAACTAACTTTTTGAAAGGATGTCATTAAAGTAGTTCAACTTACCAATAGCAATGAGTTCTTGACTAGGATAAATTTTATAATTATTTCTTCTTGCTGAAAATAGAAATATATAAAATTTATAATACAGAAACTTTAATTACACTGGTCATATAAAATGTTTGCTGTTAAATTACAAAACTTGTTAGAATTACAAATTTTAATGAACAATGTTGGAGGGATGGGAAAAAAAAAAATAATAACCACAAAAAGAGTCCAATATGAAATTAAAGCTTATGTACAGGTATACTTACAAAATGCTTTGGCAATGGCTATAAGTTCTACAAGACCAAGTAAAGGGACAATAATAAATCCTGCTCCTATACCCTAGAAAGAAAGAATAAACAAATTATAGATAAATAAATACTTAAAGTTTTGTTTTTTTCACATATTTATGTTACGAAAAAAAATTCAACCTTGTTATTAATGTAAAAAAAAAACACACCAGAAACTGTTGATCTCTTTATTGATTATTCTTGCAACTGGTCTAGTCTATTTATAATTTTACAAGTTTTTTCAAAATCAGCTATTGAAACCAAGCAGAAGTTTCATAAATTTGAGGTTTGATGTTAACCAGAATAAAACTGATTACTTTCAAGCAATAAAATAATTCTAAAAGCTAATTCTCACATTCTAATTCTTTTAATAAATAGTTGGTTAACAGATGACAAAATGAATCTGACATGAAACAATTTTTTTTAACATGCACAAATAAAACATTATAAAAAATACAGAGACATACTGTTTTCTCGAAATAAATAATTTTATTAAATAAATGGATTACTGTGTTTTAAAAAATTATATGTGTTGCATAAATAAATTAATTTTATTTTACCGTAAAAATTTCACTAGTACTGATGGTTGTGTTACCATCGGAGACAGAAAATGCTGGGACTTTTATAGGCGGTAATCCACTTTTAATATGTCCGGTAATTGTGAGCTTGTCTACATCGTAACTGAGCAAAATGGCTACTATTCCAGAGGCAGATATCACAACTATTGCATTAGCACCTGCAAATAAAAGAGAGTTGTAAAATGAGATTCCTTTAATATAAATAATCATTTAAACTTCAAAGAAAGTAAAGCAGCCTTTAATAAGAATAATTCAAAATTTTAGGACAGGAAAGGGAGATAACTTTGATATTTTATGCTATCTTTGTCTAATAAATGTGCTTTAGTTTTTACTTCATAAAATTTTGAAAGATTTAAATATTTTCAGGCATACTTTTACAATTCCCAATTTTTTTTTATAGCAAAATGCAGTTTCTAAATCCTTAACTAGAGGGTCCAAGGACCCTGTGTCGCTCACCTGATATTTTTATTTACAATTGATGCATGATAAATGCAACTGTTGTACTGTCGTTTAGTTTCAGAGATATAATACTAAAAAGTGCATTTGAAACCTATGTTTTATTTCAGCCATGTGGGCAGGCAGGGTCATCATACACAGTGGTCCCTGGATATCCTAGTGGTGATTTAAACCAAGTTTGTTTAAATTTGACAGTTGTTTCAGGGGAGAATTTTGTAAAATTTATCTAACGAGAAATGCAAAGTAATGAGAAAGTTGTGAAGTTGTTTTGTTGTTGCGCAACCCCCCCCCCCCCCCCCCCCCCCCGCTCCCCCTTTGCCAAAAAGACCAAAAAGGTAATAAAAAAATTATCATATAAGGGCAATCTATCCTATTAATGATTTCTGCAAAATTCAGTTGATTGTGCAAGGGTTGTATAGCCAGCTGAGGTCGTTAAAAACTCTCTTTTGTTGTTGCAGACATATCTTGACCTGATAAACAATTTTACCACATGTCAGATTTGCTCTAAATGCTTTGGTTTTTGAGTGATAAGCCAAAAACTGCATTTTACCCCTATGTTCTATTTTTAGCCATGGCAGCCATCTTGGTTAGTTGGCCAGGTCACCAGACACAATTTTTAAACTAGATACCCGAATGATGATTGCGGCCAAGTTTGGTTTAATTTGGTCCAGTAGTTTCAGAGAAGATTTTTGTAAAAGATAACTAAGATTTACGAAAAATGGTTAAAAATGGACTATAAAGGGCAATAACTCCTAAAGGGGTCAACAGACCATTTTGGTCATGTTGCCTTATTTGTAGATCTTACTTTGCTGAACATTTTTGCTGTTTACAGTTTATCTCTATCTATAATAATATTCAAGATAATAACCAAAACCTGCAAAATTTCCTTAAAATTACCAATTCAGGGGCAGCAACCTATCAACGGGTTGTCCGATTCATCTCAAAATTTCAGGGCAGATAGATCTTGACCTGATAAACAATTTTACCACATGTCAGATTTGCTCTAAATGCTTTGGTTTTTGAGTTATAAGCCAAAAACTGCATTTTACCCCTATGTTCTATTTTTAGCCATGCGGCCATCTTGGTTGGTTGGGCGGGTCACCGGACACAATTATTAAACAAGATACCCTAATAATGATTTTGGCCATGTTTGGTTAAATTTGGCCCAGCAGTTTCGGAGGAGAAGATTTTTGTAAAAGTTAACGACGACGGACGACGGACGCCGGACGACGCCGGACGCCAAGTGATGAGAAAAGCTCACTTGGCCCTTTGGGCCAGGTGAGCTAATAAAAAAGTTATAATAATGAAACATTTGCAAATTTCATAAAACTAAATTCTCATATGATTATCCCAGGAATAGATTACCTTAGCCGTATTTGGCACAACTTTTTTGAATTTTGGATCTCCAATGCTCTTCAACTTCGTACTTGTTTGGCTTTATAAATATTTTGACATGAGCCTCACTGATGAGTATTATGTAGACAAAACCCGCGTCTGGCGTACAAAATTATAATCCTGGTATCTTTGATAACTACTTGTTGTCATGGCAATGACATTAGTGTTTTTTAAAATTGTTTTCTGAAAGTGCGTATGTTAACAGTTACAGCTATATTATTTTTAAAAATTTTGGCTTTATAAATATTTTGACATGAGCGTCACTGATGAGTATTATGTAGACGAAACGCGCGTCTGGCGTACAAAATTATAATCCTGGTATCTTTGATAACTATTTGTTGTCATGGCAATGACATTAGTGTTTTTTAAAATTGTTTTCTGAAAGTGCGTATGTTAACAGTTACAGCTATATTATTTTTAAAAATTTTGGCTTTATAAATATTTTGACATGAGCGTCACTGATGAGTATTATGTAGACGAAACGCGCGTCTGGCGTACAAAATTATAATCCTGGTATCTTTGATAACTATTTGTTGTCATGGCAATGACATTAGTGTTTTTTAAAATTGTTTTCTGAAAGTGCGTATGTTAACAGTTACAGCTATATTATTTTTAAAAATTTTGGCTTTATAAATATTTTGACATGAGCGTCACTGATGAGTATTATGTAGACGAAACGTGCGTCTGGCGTACAAAATTATAATCCTGGTATCTTTGATAACTATTTGTTGTCATGGCAATGACATTAGTGTTTTTTTAAATTGTTTTCTGAAAGTGCGTATGTTAACAGTTACAGCTATATTATTTTTAAAAATTTAACACTTTACACTAAGACCTATTGTCACTATATCTAAAAAAAAAAAAAATTGCAAATAGTATTCAATATATAAATTCAAACTTACTTGTTCCAACCAACCAGAGAATATATCTAGCCACTTTTACGCAGCGTGAGGGTGTAGTACCAGGATCGTCTTTCCATTGTATCACTCTCAATTTCTAAAAATAACATTATTATTTCATTTAAAAAAAATTATTATGATGCCATTTACAAAAAAAATCAGAAATAGTATCATAGTAAGAATATTTTAGTATTCTTTTTGATGAAATTACAGTTAAAAATTTATAAGGAATAATTTTAAATTGGAATAGAAAATTTATTTCTTTTTGATTTCATAAATTCTGATTTCAATTTTTTGTTAGATTAAAAAGTCTATTTATAGATCATTTTTAAAAACCAATATGTTGCACTTTAAATAACTGAACTAAATTACGATTATTTTTTTTGTGATGATGATTTTGAAAATTTTGCTTTCTTACTCTTACCTTCATTAAGATTAATAAAACTAAGCTTGATAATCCCATTGTTAAATCCCATACACTGAAAAATAAATAATAATAATAATGCTATTTGAATGCTTACAAAACTTTTTGTAGGTTGCTTTTACTATATACTTATTCTAAATGCTTTTCCTTTGACAATACCAATTGCTTAAATATTTTACCAACTTGCAATTGATTGTTTCTACAAACTGATCAAAAACAAACAGCAATTCAGGTAAAACATTTAGAAATTGGTATTGTGAAAGGGTTGAGGTCTTTAGACTAGGCACAGTAAAAGAACCAATATTCATGTATAAAGTTATGAGTATCAAAAATGTATGCTAATGCTTCTGTATGTGTAGTGCCTTTCACAAGTCTGGAGCCTGTAATTTCAATGGTTGTTATTTGTTGCTGTGTTACACGTTTGTTTTTCATTCTTTATTTTTTACATCAATCAGGCTGTTAGTTTTCTCGTTTTGAATTGTTTTACATTTGTCATTTTTGGGGCTGTTTTAAGTTGACCGAAGGCCATACAGTGATCTATAGTTGTTAATTTCTGCGTCTTAGTCTCTTGTTTGGAGTTGTCTCATTGGCAATAATACCACATCTTCTTTTTTATATTATCTATTGATATACTGTTTTCTTCCCCATAAGTTCTTTACATTGCAGGAATTGATACAATTTTAAAACAGCAATTTTGGGCAAATATTGATTCTGTCCCTTTTTTTTTTTTTTTTTTTTTTTTAGATTTTTGAATTTTTATTAAAGATAGTAACTGTAAAAACCATAATTACTGTGAGAATATGCAATTTTGTTGATTCATAATCATTCATTGGATGTAAATGCTTGTGGATTTCATGAGGAAGCTTAAGTTACATAAAAAAAATAGATTTTCAACTAAACATAAGTACAGTGAAAACTGGCTAAAACCGAATCCTGCATCTAGAACGAAAACATGTATAAACCAAGTTCTTAAGCACTGTCATATCAAATTGTATGCATTATGAACCTGCTAAAACTGAACAAAATTTAAAGTCCTTGAAGAAGTTTGGTTTAAATAGGTTTCACTGTACATATTTTATGGATGCCAACTTACTTGGTTTTTGGTATATGTTTAAAAGTTTCATACACCATATCCAGAAAATCTCTTGGTATATTTTTCAGACCTAATATTCCCTGAAATCAAAGTAAAAACTGATATGTGATTGTGAATTCAGTCACACAAAAATCATTCTTAAACTTTAAGTTTCTGAAAACATACTTTTTCTTTTAAATTTATCTATAAAAACATAATTGGTTGATAACCAAATAACAAATTGATGAAATATCATGCTTTTAATTTTCAAATGAACTGATAAATTTGGTTTTTCAATAAATCTTCTGAATCAAATTCTTATGTTATAACAAATGAATGAAGAACTGACTGTAAATCTAAATCCCTTTTCTATTAAAAAGGGATTTAGATTTAACCAGCACCAAGTCAGAAATAATCTATTAATAATTTTCTTTACCAAAAAGCTTGTCATAAAAAATCTTCCAAATGATCATGACTTGATGCATGTTTCTGAATAACTGTTATATATACTATTATTCCTTCTTTTTTCATGCTTTTCCCTTATATATATGTTGATAGTAATTTTATATTTACAATGTTGATATCTGTAAATCTAACAAATTTACGCTCCTCATAGTTGTTATTGCGAACCCAATTGAACCTTTCTATAGATTCACCTGCAAGTTACCTGTCCATTTAAACTTTTGTAAGTTCTATTGTCCCATCTAACAAATACAACAGGTATTGTTCTCTGTTTAGTTTATTCACTCAGACCTTTAAATTTCTTCTAAGAGAAATCTATCACTCATTGATTAATCTACCTGAGTAAAAAATGTATCTGCTAAATTGATAGAAATAACACTTTTACTATGTATAAAAAACTGTGTATGAGTTTGAATGTATTATATTAACAATCTGTTGAATGTAAACACTGATTCAAACATTAATAAAAGTTGATTTCTGAAAAAAATCAACATTATTCCTATTTCTAAAAAAAAAATTGTTATAAAACCCCTAAAAATGTTGATGTTTATATATTAAGGCCTTCTTAAAAGTATTCTATAACTTAACAAAAACTGAAAGATGCAAATTTTCCTAAGAACAATACTTTTTTTTTTAAAAACAAACTTTTTATGATTAAATTATTAAGTATTTTGAACAGATTGAAAAAAGTATTATAAATGTTTAATAAACACGAAATCACAGGCATTTTTTTCATGTGAAACATGTAATTTCTATCAATTTAGCAGATAAACTTTTTACTCTGGTAGATTAATCAATGAGTGATAGATTTCTCTTAGAAGAAATTTAAAGGTCCTGGTGAATAAACTATACAGAGAACAATACCTGTTGTATTTGTTCAATGGGACAATAGAACTGCCAAAAGTTTAAATGGACAGGTAACTTGCAGGTGAATCTATAGAAAGGTTCAATTGGGTTCGCTATAACTTCTATGTCATTTGATCTATTTGAGAGTTGTTTCATTGGCAATCATACCATGTCTTCCTATTTCTATACATAAATGTGAAAAGTTTTCAGGACGACCTACCTTAACTTGTCCAAAGGCTATTGTAATGGCCGCAGCAGAAGTAAAGGCATTTATCACAGGATGTGATATAAAATTTACTAAAATACCTAAAAATTGTACAAAAAAATCATTGTAAAACAAGTTCGATAATTCATTCCAAAAATAATTCTTTTTCATCTTCAAAGAAATTTTAGGTAACAACTATAAAGATAAAAAATAAATTCTTCCCTAAAATTGTTATTGCCTGTATCATTTGAATACAAATTTTTCAGCCAATGGGAAAATCAATTGTTCAACGTGTGACACCAGAAAAATCTTTTGAGATGTTTCAACATGGAGGTTTTACGACACAAAATACCTTACCAAAAATATCACAGCCTTTTTATAAGTTAATCATATTCATCAGTGTCTATAATGCATTTCTGTATAATGCGCATTAAAATTCTTTTATGAAATTCTTCAATTTGAATTCTTCTGAATTGCACTCTTTTTTTTTGAACGAAAATTCATAAATTGTTCACCTACCTAAATTAAGCAATCCCATAGCTAGTTGCACAACTCCGGTCATGAGACATAACACAATAGCGTAAGTAGCATCGCCTTTGATTGGTGACATCGCAAAAGTTGCTGTCATCAGTGACATTATAGCTGTAGGACCAAGGGTAATATCTTTTGACGTTCCCAGAAATGTGTATATAAAACAACCCATAAAAGCAGAATATAAACCATACTGAAAAAGAATAAATATACAAATTTTACATCCTGGTTTTTTTTTAAATAGATCATGTGACAAATTATGTTATGAAATCCTAAATTACTAATGGTAGTTCACAATTAACACAACAAATGCCACCATACACCAAGACGGAATATAGTAGCTACATACTCATACTGGTAGTTGGCTTAGGTCTTAATCATATTATGAGATATTGCACAAAAATTACAGTAAGTGCCATTTTCCAATCTATTAAGGACCATTACTCTTGATCAGCAAAAGAGAACATCGTCAATACAAAATTAGACCTAGCTGGATCATCATCTATAACATAAACATATTACCTGTTGAATGGTTCATCAGTTATTGCACAAAAACTATTAGCAGATGCCTGCCTGGAAACCTAGTTAAAATATAAGCGGGTTGTCAAATAGAAGTAGCTTAAAAGTTATGTATACATTGTACAGATATTAAATTAAATTAAAAAAAATATTTACCTGTGGCGGAAGACCTGCTAATGTGGAGTAAGCAAGTCCCTGTGGTATTACTGTCATAGCAACTGTTAGTCCTGCTATAAAATCTGAAGTAAGATCATTCACTCTGAAATAAGCAACAAAACCACATATTCAGAGTTAATATAAAAAAGAAGATGTGGTATGATTGCCAATGAGACAACTATCCACAAAAGACCAAAATGACCTTGGATTCAGGATACAAAATTTTAAATATTCATGAAACTAAACCTTTATGAACAAAAGTTAAAATAATTTAAACAACCATTTCATCTTAAAACAAAGACTATGTATGAATTCATTATGAATTGTAAGATAAATTGTACTTGTATCATTCTATGAAAACTAAATAATTGTGAAGTGTACACTAAACTTTTCTTATTGTCAGAAACAGTAAAAAAAATTAATGCTTTTTTTGTTGGTAATCATGAAATAACTTTAAATCCTCTAGGTTTTGAAACAATGAGTAATTTTTATCTTTATTTCAGTCAGCTCAATCTTCATTTGAAAATATTTTCTTATGGTAGTGGGAAACTAAATGATAATTGTGATTTAGTGCAACTTAGTGTCAGCAAACACATGTTTTTCAACGGTTTAATTGTGAAGCAGAATTATTATTATTCTTCTTTTTTTTGCTACGGAGATCGATAAAAATATCACAGGTCAATTAAGAATTTGTTACATGCTGGATGGTTCACTGAACAGTGGATGCTTAACTGAATATTCTTGCCTAGAAAAAACTGACAAGAAAAACCTGGTTGCCCAAAAACAGAATGAAATTGAATATTTTTCCCAAAAAAAAATGCAGGAAATAAAAAGTGCTTAAATTTTGTGTGCAATGATAAAACAAAATCTAACCATACACAATATGAATCCAAGTAGCCTAACTAAAAAGGCATAAACAGTTTACTTTTGCATTCAGAGAATTGTAAATGGACAGATCTTCAGTCTATTAAATGACTGGACAATATCATAAATAGATAATTTTAGAACATTGACTCCAATCAGAAGTGCAATCAGTAAGCAGTTCTTTTTATAAACGGTGTCTGGAATCCTTCTTTATCTACGAGTTGTGACTTATCAATGTGTTCATGACAACAAAAACTAGGCAATATAATAACATGTATACTACCTTCCTGATTCTAAAGACGTCAACAGAGAGAAACACAAGGTCAAGATTTGAACCTAATCCATTGGTTGGAGCTATTAGAGAACGGAAGTTTTTCTCATATTTGACATCATGATTTTTTTTAATGCTGCACTGCAGCAGGTTCCCTCAGAAAAACCAAGATTAGAATTGAATTAAAATAAAGAGATAATCAGTATCTTGAAAATTGAAAAAAAAAAAATTCACAAAGGTGTCCCATGGCTTGTCCAGTTACAATGTCATATTTTTGTTGCTCCTAAAATATCATAAAGCTGCCTTAATCTGCCTAATCCTTTGTTAAAGGTTATTGCCCTGAGGTGATCACATTTAAGGGACCTAGCTCCCAGACAAACCCTTGTTCAATTAACAGTTAAAGCCAACCCAACTAAAAATTAAAAATAAAAAGATTTCAAAGAACTAAGCTTTAAAATTGATATGCAAATTGCTGTTGAATTATTCATTTTGGACTACAACTAAAAACTTTTTTTTTAATATTGCACATTTTTAAAATCAATGGTTAGGACTTGCCATAATAATGAATAACCTGCTAATCCCATAAAGTGATGGGATTGGGAGTCTGGCAGGTTCAATGCCCCCCCCCCCCCCCCCAAAAAAAAAGGAAAAAACCATAGGATTATGTTTTGTCAAAACAATTGAAAACACTGTTCTTGAAAAATTTCTTTAGATAATCTCCTTAAAGTATTTTACCCATAATGCCCCATTGTACAATGCTCCAAGAGATACCTAAACAATAGACCACAAAGAATGACCACCCTAAATGTTTAATTGGTCAATTGACCTCCTGGAGTGACCACACAGCAAGCACATGCCACAAATTCCTTAAAACATGGTCTCTTGACCCTTGTACAGTAGACATTCCGAGACTGACCATCCAACAAGGCCATAGTTATGACAATTCATTACTTTATGAAAGGAAAATCGGCTAATTAAAGTATGTAAACGGTCTTTGGCTTTAAGATCGTATGTTTATCTTGTCAGAGGAATTGTGACAAATGTTAAGTGGCTACTGTTATCTTTTCTAAATATGAAATTTTTAAATTGTCTCAAAATATCTTATAAAGCATAGCATCATCACCAAGTTTGAGATATTTTATTGAATTTGTTTATTTTGAAGGCCATATTATCTGATTATTTATATAATTTCTATGCATGTGACCTCAGATTATTTAAATTTAAAATTTCTTGAAGGTCTTGTTATTTTTGAAGAAATAAAAATCTAAAGATGTAGATCTGCCCTTAAAATAGCCAATAATAAAAAATTCAAAATGTTACATTTTTCTCTAATCAGTAAAGGTAAAAGAACTATTAAAGCCTGACTTTTTTAAAGACTGGTGTGAAACTGGATGCTTTTAAAGCCTTTTCACATGGCTGTTTTTCCACTGCTTTTTAATATACTGTGAATTCATTTATATTAGTTGGTACCAATTTAATTTCAAATGGAAATTGTATTTTCATTGATATTTAATTTCATGCTTTTGTTATGATGTATACAAGCCTATAGAAAACTTTTCCTTCATTGAACAATTAAATCTGTGGTTTCCCCTTTAGCCACAAATCAACGAAAATTGACCAAGGTACTCCATGAATAATAAATGAATCCACTGTATATAAATTTCGATAGCCCCTTTAGTTTAGAATATTTTTATTATTTTGTATTTATTTTCATATATCTGTTTTCATGATCCAACTATCAAAGGTAAAATCTTTATGATATCAGTTTTTATCATTTCTTAAATTTTGTTACAGCTAAAAGATCAATATATTAGTTCTTCAAACAGATTTTGACAGTTTTGGTATCTGAATAATCTTTGGTAAACTGTTTTTGAACAATTTATTGACCTATTTGTCAAATTTAAAGACCACCTGGTAATGCAATGTCTTCAAAAACAAACCTAGGGTACTGACCTCTCTAAATCATAATACTTATGTCTGGGTAAACATTTATTTGACAGCAATCCAACAGCATTATAAAACAAAAGGACATTAAGAAGTAATGTGCCTGTAAGATGTTGTTTGTTGCTGTATATATCTTTTTTTTAGTTTACTGTTTTGTATAAAATGAGAATGTTAGTTTTCTCGTTTGGATTGTCTTACATTTGTAAGTCATTTCATTGTCTTTTATAACTTGTTATGCAGTTGGTTTTGCTCATTATCTGGCCTTCAACAATAAACAAAACTGAAGCCTTATCTTTCTATTATTACTATAAGCAAGACTGAGTATGAGAAAGGGTCTTCTGCTATTTTGTTCCCCCTTGATACCTTCAACTCTCAATGGAAACTTACTGTTAAGCATTGAATCATTTAAATGGCAATTTAAGGGATTTAACTCCTAAAAAGATTTCTTACTGAAATTGTTGTCAACCTAAATTTTTTATTGTTCAGAAATTGAAATATGTTTAAGATAATAATTAAAAGAAGGAAACAAAAATTCTTAAAACTCATGGAAACCTAATAGTTAAGCACCAATCTATACTTTAAAAGTTGTATTAACCTTTTTTTAAAGTTTCATGTAGCTAAAAGTGAAATTTGTGTGGTAAATGTTAAATGGATAGATTGTTTGCCAAATGTTCAGTGGCAAACATTTCATACAAATTCATGTTGAAAACAAATTAACAATTGGTCTGATAAAGTGCTTCAACCAAGATGAATGGTGGGAAATTTAATATGCCATTGAAAAAAGCTGGAAGTTGGAAGGTTTGATATAGAAAAACCTTGCATTGCAAATGGCATGTCCAAAAAGTAGATTAATCTACCTGTACAAGGCATCAGAGGTAAAATAGGATCATATTTGTGGATAGGTTGCTGCATGATCAATGGTGATAGGTTTAAACAATTTCTTACATCCTAGGTCTCATTTCTTTTGTACTGAAGATTTCAAGGAGAAAGATATTTTATATTTCAATAAATCATCTTGGTTCAGTTGTAATTTTTTTACCAAATACTGTAAGATTTAGAGATAACTTATTGTAGTTGAAGCTTAGGACTCCATCGTAGTTTTCTGTCGCAATTTGTTTACTGGCGAGTGGGCGGAACGTGAACAGTATTTGGACGTAAATACGATGAGTCCAAAGCTCAAATACATACATTATCTCTATTCTAATGCAAACAAGTTCTAATTAAATTTCATCATAATTTCAGTGTAAAATCTTATTAAGAAATATCCGCGAAAATGTATCTTCTTTGGTCTCACTACTGAACAAGGTATGTCTGTGTCAAAATAAAACGCGTTTTGGCTTCTGTGCGCTTCAGAAGTAATAAAATTGATAAATAAGATTAAGGCGCAACAAGTGAGTTATTTGTTTATTTTTGTAAAAACATGCAATACATTCGAATCAAAATGGGTTCCTTGCAAGGAGATAGAGAATTTACGCTTGACTGTCATCCATCAGAAACTGTTACAAATAATTGGCATTAAATCATTAATATTTGTTAGTCATTTTCGGGATTTCTATGGTTTTGGGGAACGACTAATTGAAATGTTCAAAGAATTTACAAATTTTTGTAAAGAATGTTGCTGTGACTTTGCCAAAACGAGAAATTAAAATATTAAGAATATTCAAAGTCCTCAACTGAAAATTGGTATCTTGGAAATAAATAAATAAATCTACAGTAAGGTTAATGAATACCTCGGAAATCAATACCCTTCCAGAGCACATGAGTTGTACTTATTTTCAATTGAGACTCATAATTCTTTAATATAAACTAGGTTTTCTATTTTTGTAGCTCGTAGGCCCATTATTTACTTCTTATCTTTATCTTAATCTTAAAGTCACTTATCATCCTTTTTTTTACAAGTAGGCAATACACTAAATATTATCTACATTTTGATAAATATTAGTATTACTTGTTATTTTGGGGGGTAGAAAACTAACAGTTTATAACTTAGAACTCAGTCTAAGAATTTAATCATAGACATTTTAGGCCAATCAATTTTTATTGTAGTTCTTTCTCCATATATGTATTTTTGACTATGTTTTGTTTTCTTAATTTTACTCTGCAGTCTTGATAAAGGTTAACCCAGAAACATGCTTTGAAATGACTTTTTTAATATGTTTGTTGAGAGAGCCAAAAAAAAAAATTCCCCAAAAATTAAAATTTAGGAAAATGATAATTTAATAGATAAAGCAAAACCAAAAAATAGAAAAAATGCGAAAGAAATCACATTTAAGAAAATTGATAAAATTGACAAATATTTGTTTCTAAATTTCTAGTTATCCATATACATGTATATATTGTTTTACCTATCTGATGGATTTCACTTATGTTTGCTTATTATTCCTGATAAAACGAAACATGCTTTGAACATGAGCAAAGCTTTTATCTAGGTTGAGAGAGCAAAGAAAAAAACGTATATAAAAAAATCCTTTTCTTATTCAAATTTTAAAACAAAAAAAAAAAAAATGAAAAAATAATCTTGAGATATACAAAAAAAACCCTAGATTTTACAAAATTCTTAATTTTTACAGCATATAAAGAATTTTTACTAGCAACTGAAATAAAATGAAAATAATAATAAAATATTCCTACCTGTATTTCAATATCCATTTTGTAATAGGAAATCTTGTTTTCCAAACTTCACTATTACAGCATGCATTACTTATATGCTTCCTAGCTAATTTTCCAACTTGCACCATTTTTCTTGACAAGCTAGGCCTCTTGTTGTTTGTACGGACACACGATGACCACGTAAAGTGGTGTAGATTCTGATTCCTCTGAATTGAAACTCATGATTTCTTGATGTCTTCATCCTGTTTTATAGTCAAGAAAAATAAGGTCACGAGTTCATATGAATAAATTTAAATGGAACATGAATAAACAGTTTATCTATCTATTGTACAGGTGTATCTTCGGGGAGGGAGAAAAACACTGAATTGTATGAATTTTTCCAATATTTTAAATCTATCAATACATGGAGAAAAGTTTTATCTTAATTTAATAAGATTATAACGTGAAATTATACTTAAATTCACAAAATATTTGAAATTCGGTAATTCATTGACACTGACAACATGTAAAGGGTTTAAAAGCATTTTCTTGAAGTAACTTTATAAATCTAATATATGAACCATAATTTTCACCAACCAGGATGAAAATTCAATTTTTCACTAATACCATTAATGCTAATTCTACGTAATAGTCAACTTTTTCTAATTTTAATCCCAATTTTTGTATAGGAAATTAAAAAGTATATAATATTTGCAGATTTGAAAGCAATTAAAAAATAATAAGGAAGAATTTGAAAGAAATTCTTCAACAAAAAAAGATGAATTGTCAGCAATAAATCAATGCCTTCCTTTATTTAAAAAGACAAATTCTTATGGTAATCTTCCTCCCATGGGCAGATCCTGACAAAGATATGCCTAAATTTATGTAATATCCAAGTTATTGGCCCTTGAAGATATATTTGGAGAATTAAGGAAAACAAATTTGATGTTTATGAAATTTAAATGCTTCATATTTTGATTAACTAACTGATTATTGTTTGCTAATTGTCCAGTGGCAAATATTACATGCATATTCAGGATGAGAAGGAGTTTATTAAAATTTGAAAAGAGCAATTTTAGAAAAAGTAATTTTTGCATTTTACATCACTTTTAAATGATATTTCAAATAACCATGTAAAAAGCACTAGCTATACATTTAAACAAATTTTGTTTTTCAAAAACAGAATTTTTTTCTTTCAAATAACCTTGATAATTGTATTTTCTAGTTCTATCCAGAATACATAAGATAAATAAAATTAAAGAAATATGATATGAAATTTACATAATTATTGAGATGAACAAATATATAATGAAGATATGTTATACCATGTATTGAGAGCAATAGCGCACCATGTAATTTAATCTGGACAGACGAAACAAGGGTTTGTCGAAGTTAAAAACATGTTTTTTGATCATTGATTGCATGTACAAATGTACCTGCGTTCGTCATTGTCCGATGTCTTTCAAGCATAAGAATATCAGTATATAATAACAGATTATTTATGTAGAATTCACTTTAAATGATCTAATTGGTGTGCGACATTTCTTTATTTTTGTTTACTGCTTTTTAATTTTGACAAACAATATTATGATCAAAAGATAAACATAACACACTAATAAATTGATTTCGGATAAATCTGTTTTCATTTAGACAATATTTTAACTAGAAATTTTCAAAATATAAGAATACATTCATAGACATGTATAAAACAATGAAACCCTGAATGATGAATGCATGCAAAAAGGTTACAGTCTCCGTTAATTGTCCTTCAAAAAAGTCAGGTCCAATTCCCATATATATTTGGTGAACTCATAACTTTGTGTATATGACTGGAAAAAAAAAGTTAACATTCCAAAAGAAAGGTAAAAGCTCTTTTCCAAAAGAAAATGTTCAGAAATGAAAATTATTTACATTTGAAACAAGAATGTGTCAATAGTACACAGATGCCCATCTGCACTATCATTTTCTATGTTCAGTGGACCATGAAAATGGGATAAAAATTCTAATTTGGCATTAAAACTAGAAAGATCATATCATAATGACCATGTGTACTAAGTTTCAAGTTGATTGGACCTCAACTTCATCAAAAACTACCTTGACCAAAAACATTAACCTGAAACTTGCACTATCATTTTCTATGTTCAGTGGACTGTGAAATTGGGGTCAATACTCTAATTTGGCATTAAAATTAGAAAGATCATATCATAGGGCACATGTGTACTAAGTTTTAAGTAACAGACGAATGGACAGACAGACGAACAGACGTACAGACCAGAAAACATAATGCCCCTCTACTATCGTAGGTGGGGCATAGAAACAGTTTTCTTTATCTCTAAATTTGAAAAATATAAAGATATAAAAGGTGTCAAATCCTACAACAATTTGAATATTAAACAGTTTATATTCTAATTACATACCGGGAGTACTTAAAATATTTCCAACAAATTTACATATGTCCATATTAAACTCAAATTATTTAGTACTATATGTTGGTGTTCTAGCTCAAGGCAATTTTGTAAAATCTTAATCAAAAGATGTCTTAAACCAAAAGGTAGTACATTTGTACATGTAATTTGTATCCAAAAGACAAAATATGTTTCATTTGTTAAGAAAAAATTGAGCCATTAACATTGTTAAAATTGTTAAGTATAAACATGGAACTGAAATATACGTATAATGTGAATTTCACTAAAGATTCTTGTTTTGCTACCTTGATTGACTTTGAAACACTGATTCATTCATTTATACTTTGAAGATATAAAACACAAGAAAGTTTATATTAAGATAAAAGCTCCCTTTGAATGCTTTGCCAATTATAATTTTTTTGAATGATAACATGTGTTGCAACTGGAAATTTGAAACACAAAAAAAAAACATTTATATATGCTCCAAAAAATGTCAAATTGTAAGACAGAATAACTTATTCAAATTTAAATCAAAGCACTACTGGCATATAAGTCAGCTAGGACTACCAAGTGTTCTAAAGAGAACAACTGCTATGCAGTAATTTTTAAAAGGGGGTTCCTAACCTAACAGAAAGGGGGTCCAACCATATGTTCCTTTTCAAATGCATCAATCCTCCCAAAAAGGGGGGTTTCAACCCCTGAAACCCTCCCTGGGATCTGCCACTGCTATGATGCAATGAATAATTAAAGTTTTATCAACATCCAGTGGCAAATATTTCACACCCATTAAATAAATAGATAAGACAATAATTGCATACATAGATTCAGTATAAAAACTAAAGATTTTATAAGGAAGACAACTGCTTGAACCCCTTGAATGATGCTTTCTTAACATCCAGTGGCAAGTATTTCATACACATTTAATAATTAAGTTAAATATTAATTACCAATGAGAAGTTTTTTTTTTATATAAATTCAGTGGCAAATATTTAACACACATTTAATAAAAAGAAAGAAGATATAAAACAAAAGTACAAATGAGAAAGATTCTGTATAAAAACAAAAGATTCAAGATACTGTTATAAAGCCTATGCATTCACACAATAAAAAGATTCCCTGGCCCACCACTGTAAGTGAGTTACATTGCATATCATGGCTGACCACACCAACTAACAAACATGCAACACCATCATCAAAGAAAGTAGAAAGCACAAATACTAGGGGCAGATAACATGATTTCTAAACCATTGGTATAATTTAAAATTACAAAATTAAAAATTTTGGAATTTATTTTGAATTAAGTCATACATCTCCCTCATGCAAAGCTCTGATTCCTTGTCCAGCTTAAATTGTCTATCTTTTGTTGATCTTTTTTGGTTTACAACTTACCAGTTTTCAATAAATTTTTGATTTTCAAATATTTTGATTATGAAAGTCATTGAAGACGGGCCATTTATGGTTGAAATTGACATCCGGTGCAGAAAAAATTATATGTTAATGTTATTGTACTCATTTGCTCAAATATGTCTTTTTATTTTTTAACAACTTTGTTTATAATGCTTTCTCTAGAAGATTTCTTTGATTTTGAAGACCTTGACATTGTTTACATTAATTTTTGTAAACAATTTTTTTTTAACGATTTGCACTGATTTGTTTATTTTTTTAAATCCACTGATCGAGTTTCTCTGTCACTGAGTAAAAAGTAGGTCAAACGCATGTCCTATTTATTAATATTTTGTAAAGTGTAGTTCAAATTGAAAGTTAATCCTTTCCTTTTAAAAAACATACTGTTACGTAATAGATAACAAACATAATAAATAATATGTAGTGCAAAAGTGATTTCAAGGGAAACTGTGAGGCTTTCATCTTTCTTGCTTAACCTGACAAGAACGTGTTTTACATTTAACAAATATGTATGACAGGCCAGACGAATACAAGCAAACAGACATTCGACAAAACAATTGAAATATCTTGCAAAAAAAAAGTGTTAAACATATTTTTTCGGGTCTTTTTAATTTGGATTCCAGAAGTTACTTAAATTAAATCCGTTATTACATAAATTTTGGTCCTTAGCAAAGAAAGGCGAAAGATATCAAAGCTATATTCAAATACATAATTGAAAACAAACTGACAATGCCCCAGGCTAAAGACGACAATAAATTTTCACCATGTGCATGTGTTGCATTAAACTAATTTCAGTGGCTTGTTATTTTATAGTTCACTCATTTTAAAAACTATATATAATTAGCTTGTCTTCACACATGTTGAGGAATTTTACAAAAATTGAGATATATTGTTCAAAGACATTTTAATTTTCCAATAGTTTTTTTTTAACTTTTTTTCTATAAGTAAGAATAAATCCAAGAATTCAGAATTCTGCCTTTTTATAATATGTTCTTAGACAAAAATCTTTAAGTGAAAAAAAAATTTGCTCCCATTTGTATGCTATCAGATTCTTCAATCTAAAACAAAACAAAATGAAAATCATAAACAAATGACATCAGAATCTCAATAAAGTTTAGTTAACTTAAAGATGTCAATAACACGGAAGACGTAAACAAATTATGTCAATGTTACGCAACACTCTCACACACAAATTCGTAAACCAATATGATGTCATAAGTTAAATCCCATCCTCTGGTCACAACCTCTCTGATCAACACTAATGATATTTAATACCCTATTTTTATATAACAAATGATCTCCAAGGCCAATTTTGTCTTTCAGTTACATGAAAAGTAAAGAAACAGTCATTTAAATTGGAAAACAACAATTTGTTGTTGAAGATTTGTATCTTTAAATTGTATTTGTTTCTTGCTGTAACTGTATGAATCACAATGGAAAAACATAACAGTCAACCCATAAGTTTGTTTACATGCTTCACTTATTTTCATGGGTACCAATTTTTTAGTTTAAACATAATTATTTATAGTGGATTGGGAAACAAGTTTTGCAACTTATATTAATCCCTTTCCACTTTGCGTGTGGCGAGTGCTGCCTTGTAGCGGCATTAGCCTACTCTTTTTTGAAATCTATAAGGGTGTCTTTAACATGCTTGAGATATCGGCTCTCTCTTAACACAGGTCCGCCATTTATCGTCTCCTTCCGACGAACAATCATCGTTCCCTCAAAACCATACTCTCAAATGGTGTCAAAGGAGAGCCAATAATTGAGTTCCTGAAATTGTCATCCCAAACGGGAATCGAAACAGGAACCTTTGTGTTAGTAGTCCGATGCACTAACCACTACACCACGGCTCTCAACCAATTTTTTTTATTCTTGATATTGTAGTTTTCGAAAAAGTATGTATTAAAACAAGTTTTCACCCTCTAAATCAAGTAAATTTAAAGTACACTATGAATAATAAGAATCCACAGTTCTCTCTGATGAAAACTCCTTGACGGATCCAGGGGCCAGGGGGAGGGGGGTTCTGGGGGTTGGAACCCCCCTTTTTTTTGGACGATCAATGCATTTGAATGGGAGCATATAGTTGGAACCCCCCTTTACTCTGGGTTGGGAACCCCCCCTTTTTAAAATGGTTGGATCCACCACTGAAACTTATACTTATAAATGAAGCTTATTTCATATGCTTAACAAATTTGCTGCTGTTTTGCATACATTTATCATTCTAAATACAAAATTGATAGAGAGAAATTAAAATAATGCTCAAAATTCAAATAATACAATAACAACTTTATATCATCCTGGGCTAAATGCAGCAAGTTAAAAAAAAGATGGAATAAGGAAAAAGTTAACTTCAATAGAAACAATCTAAAAAATTATTCAAACATAATGAAAAAATAAAGAACACATATCTATATAATAAATCAAAGATCTTCAAAGTGAAAAAAAAACCATTTATTCAAACAGCCCAATGAAAAAGAGACTGTTCCATGTTGAAATCCTACAAAATGACCCTTTCAAAACCAAATATGCAGCACAGTTTAGAACATGTATTCATTATAAAATATCAATATCAGTCAAATGTCCACTGCTAACACTTCAACCACGATAAAAAGCAACCCAAACAAACAGTTCAATTAACTCAATAACCTTATGGTGTCAGACAAGACAGGGGAGTGAAACATGTTTGTAATAGTTACCCCCTACAGCAGTCATTCTACACTTTTGTCCTGGTTGATCTTCAGATCCTGTTTGTATATAAGGTGATAATAATGATAACTGTCAAATAATGTCACCCAGTGAGATAATATATATTATCGCATTCCATCAAAGATAGCTCGATATAATCATCATTTTCATTGTTTTGACAAGGTTTAATAAAATTTCAAGGAAATTTTTTCGTCCATTTGGTCGTCCTTATAAGGTCCAGACATAGGTCAGACCTTTTTTCTACTGTTTACTACAAAATAAGTTATTTAAAAAAAAAAATTCAATTAAGGTGCACAAAAAGTTTCAATGGTACTTTGTTTTTTCTGTAGGGCAAACACAAAAACAGAAAACATTCAAAAATTGATTCTAACAACCAAGTAAAAAATATTTTTACTACCGTAGTTGCCAGAATAAAAACCCTGACCTAGATTTCTAAAAACAAACAAAAAACAAAAAACAAATAAAAACAAACCATGGGTCACAGAACCAAAACAAACTTGAGAAAAGGAGAAAATAAAAATACTCTAATTTCTAAAGATAGAATTCTTATCTGCTAAATTACCTTAATTTACACCCAAGGAGTTCATAAATAAGTTTCTAAATTTAGGAAATTAGCTAAATTTTCTTTATGGGAGACAATGAAATTTTAGTCCTACACTTCTAAATTTGAAAGGTATTTGTCCTGCAGCCAGGACGTCTCTGATGGGGGTTATTTGGAGTCCTGATGATATGCCTTTAAGAGTCATTTCAGGATATGTTCACTGATGTTATTTTTGAATTTTTGTCAGATATTTGGAATCTTCTAGTTTTATTCATGTTGTTCCGTTAACCCCATCATTTATTTTTTCATAATCTTACAAACAAAAAGTCTTTATAAAAGCAATTTTTGAAATCCATGCAGTTACCAAGCATAGAAAATGAGCAAATGCAGAGATTTAATTTTAATTAGATAGGACAGACAGACAGACAGATGGACGGAGTGCTTTCGGATGGGGAATAATTATCAGCTGTGGAGTTTTCAAAGAAATTAAACATTGTTGTAGAATTATACAAAGATGTTATGTCCAACAGACCTCTGTCTAGACTAGGGTATGTTCCTTAGTCATTCAGCCTCTGTTGAAAGTCCTCTCATTGGCAATAATACCACATACTCTTATTTTAAAATCTGTACATAAAACTAATTTCCCCTATTTATTCAATATCTTTTATGTTTATGTTTTAAAATGCGAAGTTTGCTTCAAAAAACCAAAACAATGACCTACTAGAAAAATACAGCTGTACTAGTTTTAAGAATGGAGAAACACTTAACCGTAATCTGTATTGCATGTCCTTATGTATTCAAGGCTTATGAATGAGGGTGGCAAAGATATTTGAAGATGTTGAGATTTGAGAGGTACCAACGTTCTCCTTTGATCTCCGTCTTTGATGTAAAATTTACACAACTTTTTATCTCTATATGTAAAGTTTATCCAAATGTTGCAGTGGATTTTAGGGACATATATACAGGTCTATAAATTTGTTTCCGAATGATTTGCGGTGAAAGTAAATGCCACGAGTTCAAGGATATCGTAAATTTTGTTCCTCTAAGGATTATTCTACTTGAAAATAAAGATAATTTTGTTTAATTTTACTCTACTTCAATGATATTTTGAATCATTGTTGAAACTTTTAAAGACCAATGACTTATTGTATTCTTAAAGAGGATTAACTTATTAATCCATAAAGAATCAAATTTAAAAAAAATGAGAACACTTCAAACAATGGCATGATTTTCGATATTTGTTCTGAAAGCTATAATTATATTATCATAACACAATTCAATGTACGATGTACAACTATTACATCATTGTGCATCTAAACGGCCAGAAGATGAAAACACCTTTAAACACACAGAATAAAACCATTTAAAAAATGGCATTTGATGGCATTTGAAAAATTATTACAAAATAGGAATACTTGAAAAGCAGACGCTTTCCATGTGCCACAATTAAAAAGTACCTTTGGTAATTATTTTGCATGGCAGTTTTGATGTAAATATTATGAAAAGTATTGGACAACTGAATATTTTGAAAGATACGTCAGTTCCCATTTTAAGTAATTAGTTGATTGCTTGTTTGTTGGTTGCATAAAGTCAAGTGGCAAATTTTTGGTGCATGTTCAGGATGTGGCTGCAAACTTGTACATCCTGCGCAGCCAAACAGACGCCCCACTTCAGCAAGCATTTTACTGCCAGTCAGAAGAAGACCAAGTTACCATATTTCTATTCCCCAGTCACCCTTGGGGATTAAGTAATTAAAAGTCCTAACAAAAAATATATAAAAGTCCTAAACATAAATCCTACACATTTTTAAACCTCCAAATAGTAATATGATGACCACCAATGCATCTAAACCATTTGTACCCGGTAATTGTTTATGGATTTTTTTAACTAGGCTTTGATGGTAAATTGTACCTACAAAAAAACTCACCATTTTTTGTCATTTGTTCTCTAACTTACCATAAAATTAACAAATCAGCTAATCACAAGTTTGATCTGTTTCTTGTAAATAGAGAATATTGAATACATATATCTTTTGTATGTCATCTTTATATATGTAGTGTAGCAGGAGCTTGACAATGTATTTATAATGTCTTGTCAACAGATATCATCCTATCAAAAAATC
The DNA here is from genome assembly GCA_019925275.1 of Mytilus edulis. Classification (NCBI taxonomy): domain Eukaryota; kingdom Metazoa; phylum Mollusca; class Bivalvia; order Mytilida; family Mytilidae; genus Mytilus; species Mytilus edulis. The sequence goes on along the minus strand of CM034356.1, from coordinate 41,087,271 downwards.
AATCAATAAAAAACAAGAATGTGTCTAACGTACACAGATGCCCCACTCGCACTATCATATTCCATGTTCCATGGAACGTGAAATTGGGTAAAATCTAATTTGGTATTAAAATTTAAAAAGTTTATACTATAGGGAACATGTGTACTAAGTTTCAAGAAGATTGGACTTCAATTTCATCAAAAACTACCTTGACCAAAAACTTTAACCTGAAACTCCCACTTTCATTTTCTATTTTAAGTGGACCGTGAAATTGGGGTCAAAAGCCTAATTTGGCATTAAGATTAGAAAGATCATATCATAAGCAACAATTGTACTAAGTTTCAAATTCAAAATTAGAATGATCATATCATAAGCAACAATTGCACTAAGTTTCAAGTTGATTGGACTTCAGCTTCATCAAGAACTACCTTGACCAAAAACTTTAACCTGAAGCGGGACGAACAAACGAATGGACGGACGAACGGACGGACAGACAGACGGACGAACGGACAGACGGACGAACGGAGCCACAGACCAGAAAACATAATGCCCCTCTACTATCATAGGTGGCATAGGTGGGGCATAATAAAAATCTTCAAACATTGTTTATGTTGTTGTTAAAAAGTAGGCAGCCAGGGTTAATGGAAAATTGGAATAGGCAAATGCCCATAGTGTATATAAGGTTTAAAAATTGAAGGTATAAAGATTGACCATGCAAGACCCTTATGCATGTTATGGGTAATCAAGGTCATGAAACAAAAACTTGTCTTCTGTAAAAAGGACTATATGCATTCAAAAACCTTTTCAAACTATCATTATTTCTGTATTTACATAGTGCAGAAAACTAGTAAAAAAGTAATTCAGTGGCGGATACAGAAATTAACATACTTAGGGGGGGGGGGCTGACTGTCTTAGAGGGCCAGTCATGCTTCAGGAATTACCTAAATAATCAACCAAATTTTCCGCACAAAAGAGGGGAGGGCTTGGCATGAAATGTTTTTTAAAAGCATCTTGGGTTTATCAAAAACTTGTTGATGTAGAAGCTCATTCTACAATGGTTTACAAAAATGTACTATCCTTTTGTTCTCTTTTCAAGAATATCAACAACACTAATTCATACATGAAATACTCTTGACATACTGTGAAAAAAAGATAAACACTTATTTTTAATGTTATAGTAGTTTACTAGCACTAAGTGTACTTTAATGTTTGAACAAAAATAATGGTGCCCCTTCAAAGATTAAATGTGTGTTTTGCAAGATTATCATAAAAAATAGATTATCTTCCTTGGATTTCTAACATTTGACACAAGGACAAATACCTAAAGTGTGCATGTGTTTTACTGTGCTGGTCTGCAGGATGCACTGTATCAATATGGCTATCATATATCTGATTGGACTTTGGATGTACTAACAAAATGTTGCATATTGTTTGTTGTCATTTTTCAATTACAGTCTTATAATGATGTTTTCACCACAAATTGCACTTCTCATATTTCGAAGATGACTATGTGCAATTAGGGCTTTATTATTTTGCGCTTTTTAAAGTGTTGCTTTTTAAATAACTTATATGGACATATCAATGCATATTGAGTGAAGCCTTCCAATTAATATTTTATCATGTGTTTTTCTATGTTGTGATGTAATACTATTGTTTCAAAAAAAGGGAGAAGGTTTGGTACCATTAAAACGTTTAATCCCGCTGCAAATGGTTGTACCTGTCCTTAGTCAGGAATCTGTTGTACAGTAGTTGTCGTTTGTTTATGTAATTTATACGTGTTTCTCGTTTCTTGTTTTTTATATAGATTAGATTGTGGTTTTTCCGTTTGAATGGTTTAATTTTTTTAATTTACACTAAACAGGCTATTATTTGAACTTGGAATTATTTTTAATTATGGAATTTGCATAATTTCTTGTGTTTAAAATTTTTAATAAATTCCATGTTTATTTGATATTATAATCTTTTCAGTGGTTAATAACACTTTCCATACAATGTATTTTGGTTAGATTAGTGTTGTGCGCGGCACAGTACATTCTATTGAAAATATATACTATTTTCTTTGTAATAGAAAGTGTTGTGCGCAGCACAGAACATTTCAGTACAGAATAAACATGGAATTTATTAAAATTTCAATAACAAGAAATCAAGCGAATTTCCATAATTAAAAATAATTCCAAGTTCAAATAATAGCCTGTTACTCGTAATTTTAGGGCCCTTTATAGCTTGTTGTTCAGTGTGAACCAAAGCTCTGTGTTGAAGGCCATACATTGACCTATAATGGTTTACTTTTATAAACTGTTATTTGGATGGAGAGTTGTATGTCTCATTGGCACTCACATCACATCTTCCTATATCTATATATGATAGTTAAATGTTTCAGGTCAAATTATTCTGTAATACTCAAAAACAAATTTCTTTGTCTTGTTTTGAGAAAATTTATAAAAATACAATAAATTCCATTATTTTTTTCAATACATTATAAAATATTTCTGTAAGAAAGTATTTTTTTAATTTTGCTTCAACTTTTCTATTTGTAATTTAAAATTTAATAACGTTTCCCCCCAAAAGTTTAAGGGGTGTGTTTTAAAAAGGTTGACAATACAAAAATGCATTTTAAATAGGCTTGCAATATTCTATTTTAAGAATAATTCCTCATGTTCCTTTCCTTGGCAGTTTGAAATTTTCCCATTTCGTTCATCTGTTAATTACGTCATTCAAATACATATTTCATCATATCAGTGGCCTTATTATGACCCCCTCACCTATAATCACGATAATACAGGTACTACCTACATAGCCACAGTGTAACTGACTTTTTCCTTGTGGCCTAGTTCTAGAGAACGATATTTTCACGTCAACCATATAATGCATGCATCTTCCATGACATATAGCCTTCATTTTATCTCTTTGTATGTGTGACTTTTAGGCATGTCTTAAGACAACAAAGTATTTAGTATTTCATAAAAGAGAGGCGATCAAATTCAAAATCAAAAGTTGAAAATGAACAGGAGCCTGTAATTCAGTGGTTGACGTTTGTTTATGTGTTACATATTTGTTTTTTTTCGTTCATTTTTTTACATAAATAAGGCCGTTATTTTTCTCGTTTGAATTGTTTTACATTGTCTTATCAGGGCCTTTTATAGCTAACTATGTGGTATGGGCTCTGCTCATTGTTGAAGGCCGTACAGTGACCTATAGTTGTTAATATCTGTTTCATTTTGGTCTTTTGTGGATAGTTGTCTCATTGGCAATCTTACCACATCTTCATTTTTATATTGGTAAGAAAAGATAAAGACCAAAAGACAAACTACTGTACACATAAACAACTAAAGACTAAATAAATATGAAACAGCCCATGCATTCTTATTTTCCAATTGCCAAAAGATTAATAGTTATTTCAGAAAACACACATTTCATTTATGTGTAAATGTAATGTATACTATTTGTATGTTTATTTTTAATTATCACTTCTGCTACACTTATGCATATGGATCACCTGGACCAAGGGTAACGTTTAGAACTGAAGTTCTACTCTAGTACGCTTGATCTGGTTGCAAAATGAATCACCGGAACAGAAGGAGTCTGTTTAGAACTGAAGTTCTGCTCTAGTACACTTGATCTTACTGCAGAATGGATCACCAGAACAGAAGGAGTCTGTTTAGAACTGAAGTTCTGCTCTAGTACACTTTATCTTGCTGCAGAATGGATCACCAGAACAGAAGGATTCTGTTAAGAACTGAAGTTCTGCTATAGTACACTTGATCTTGCTGCAGAATGGATCACCAGAACAGAAGGATTCTGTTAAGAACTGAAGTTCTGCTATAGTACACTTGATTTTGCTGCAGAATGAATCACCAGAACAGAAGGATTCTGTTAAGAACTGAAGTTCTGCTCTAGTACACTTGATTTTGCTGCAGAATGGATCACCAGAACAGAAGGATTCTGTTTAGAACTGAAGTTCTGCTCTAGTACACTTTATCTTGCTGCAGAATGGATCACCAGTACAGAAGGATTCTGTTTAGAACTGAAGTTCTGCTCTAGTACACTTGATCTTGCTGCAGAATGGATCACCAGAACAGAAGGATTCTGTTTAGAACTGAAGTTCTGCTATAGTACACTTGATTTTGCTGCAGAATGGATCACCAGAACAGAAGGATTCTGTTAAGAACTGAAGTTCTGCTCTTGTACACTTTATCTTGCTGCAGAATGGATCACCAGAACAGAAGGAGTCTGTTTAGAACTGAAGTTCTGCTCTAGTACACTTGATTTTGCTGCAGAATGAATCATCATAACAGAAGGATTCTGTTTAGAACTGAAGTTCTGCTATAGTACACTTGATCTTGCTGCAGAATGGATCACCAGAACAGAAGGATTCTGTTTAGAACTGAAGTTCTGCTCTAGTACACTTGATCTTGCTGCAGAATGGATCACCAGAACAGAACGAGTCTGTTTAGAACTGAAGTTCTGCTCTTGTACACTTTATCTTGCTGCAGAATGAATCACCAGAACAGAAGGATTCTGTTTAGAACTGAAGTTCTGCTCTAGTACACTTGATTTTGCTGCAGAATGGATCACCAGAACAGAAGAATTCTGTTAAGAACTGAAGTTCTGCTCTTGTACACTTTATCTTGCTGCAGAATGGATCACCAGAACAGAAGGATTCTGTTTAGAACTGAAGTTCTGCTCTAGTACACTTGATCTTGCTGCAGAATGGATCACCAGAACAGAAGGATTCTGTTTAGAACTGAAGTTCTGCTCTAGTACACTTGATTTTGCTGCAGAATGAATCACAAGAACAGAAGGATTCTGTTAAGAACTGAAGTTCTGCTCTAGTACACTTGATCTTGCTGCAGAATGGATCACCAGAACAGAAGGATTCTGTTAAGAACTGAAGTTCTGCTCTAGTACACTTGATCTTGCTGCAGAATGAATCACCAGAACAGAAGGATTCTGTTTAGAACTGAAGTTCTGCTCTAGTACACTTGATCTTGCTGCAGAATGGATCACCAGAACAGAAGGATTCTGTTTAGAACTGAAGTTCTGCTCTTGTACACTTTATCTTGCTGCAGAATGAATCACCAGAACAGAAGGATTCTGTTAAGAACTGAAGTTCTGCTCTAGTACACTTCATCTTGCTGCAGAATGGATCACCAGAACAGAAGGAGTCTGTTTAGAACTGAAGTTCTGCTCTAGTACACTTGATCTTGCTGCAGAACGGATCACCAGAACAGAAGGATTCTGTTTAGAACTGAAGTTCTGCTCTTGTACACTTTATCTTGCTGCAGAATGAATCACCAGAACAGAAGGATTCTGTTAAGAACTGAAGTTCTGCTCTAGTACACTTGATTTTGCTGCAGAATGGATCACCAGAACAGAAGGATTCTGTTTAGAACTGAAGTTCTGCTATAGTACACTTGATTTTGCTGCAGAATGGATCACCAGAACAGAAGGAGTCTGTTTAGAACTGAAGTTCTGCTCTTGTACACTTTATCTTGCTGCAGAATGAATCACCAGAACAGAAGGATTCTGTTAAGAACTGAAGTTCTGCTCTAGTACACTTCATCTTGCTGCAGAATGGATCACCAGAACAGAAGGAGTCTGTTTAGAACTGAAGTTCTGCTCTAGTACACTTGATCTTGCTGCAGAACGGATCACCAGAACAGAAGGATTCTGTTTAGAACTGAAGTTCTGCTCTTGTACACTTTATCTTGCTGCAGAATGAATCACCAGAACAGAAGGATTCTGTTAAGAACTGAAGTTCTGCTCTAGTACACTTGATTTTGCTGCAGAATGGATCACCAGAACAGAAGGATTCTGTTTAGAACTGAAGTTCTGCTATAGTACACTTGATTTTGCTGCAGAATGGATCACCAGAACAGAAGGAGTCTGTTTAGAACTGATGTCTGCTATAGTACACTTGATCTTGCTGCAGAATGGATCACCAGAACAGAAGGATTCTGTTTAGAACTGAAGTTCTGCTCTTGTACACTTGATTTTGCTGCAGAATGAATCACCAGAACAGAAGGATTCTGTAAAGAACTGAAGTTCTGCTCTTGTACACTTGATTTTGCTGCAGAATGGATCACCAGAACAGAAGGAGTCTGTTTAGAACTGAAGTTCTGCTCTTGTACACTTTATCTTGCTGCAGAATGAATCACCAGAACAGAAGGAGTCTGTTTAGAACTGAAGTTCTGCTCTTGTACACTTTATCTTGCTGCAGAATGAATCACCAGAACAGAAGGAGTCTGTTTAGAACTGAAGTTCTGCTCTAGTACACTTGATTTTGCTGCAGAATGGATCACCAGAACAGAAGGATTCTGTTAAGAACTGAAGTTCTGCTCTAGTACACTTGATTTTGCTGCAGAATGAATCACCAGAACAGAAGGATTCTGTTTAGAACTGAAGTTCTGCTCTAGTACACTTGATCTTGCTGCAGAATGGATCACCAGAACAGAAGGATTCTGTTTAGAACTGAAGTTCTGCTCTAGTACACTTGATCTTGCTGCAGAATGAATCACCAGAACAGAAGGATTCTGTTTAGAACTGAAGTTCTGCTCTAGTACACTTGATCTTGCTGCAGAATGAATCACCAGAACAGAAGGATTCTGTTTAGAACTGAAGTTCTGCTCTAGTACACTTGATCTTGCTGCAGAATGAATCACCAGAACAGAAGGAGTCTGTTTAGAACTGAAGTTCTGCTCTAGTACACTTGATCTTGCTGCAGAATGAATCACCAGAACAGAAGGATTCTGTTAAGAACTGAAGTTCTGCTATAGTACACTTGATTTTGCTGCAGAATGGATCACCAGAACAGAAGGATTCTGTTTAGAACTGAAGTTCTGCTATAGTACACTTGATCTTGCTGCAGAATGGATCACCAGAACAGAAGGATTCTGTTAAGAACTGAAGTTCTGCTCTAGTACACTTGATTTTGCTGCAGAATGGATCACCAGAACAGAAGGATTCTGTTAAGAACTGAAGTTCTGCTCTAGTACACTTGATTTTGCTGCAGAATGGATCACCAGAACAGAAGGATTCTGTTAAGAACTGAAGTTCTGCTCTAGTACACTTGATCTTGCTGCAGAATGGATCACCAGAACAGAAGGATTCTGTTAAGAACTGAAGTTCTGCTCTAGTACACTTGATTTTGCTGCAGAATGGATCACCAGAACAGAAGGATTCTGTTAAGAACTGAAGTTCTGCTCTAGTACACTTGATTTTGCTGCAGAATGGATCACCAGAACAGAAGGATTCTGTTAAGAACTGAAGTTCTGCTCTAGTACACTTGATTTTGCTGCAGAATGGATCACCAGAACAGAAGGATTCTGTTAAGAACTGAAGTTCTGCTCTAGTACACTTGATCTTGCTGCAGAATGGATCACCAGAACAGAAGGATTCTGTTAAGAACTGAAGTTCTGCTCTAGTACACTTGATTTTGCTGCAGAATGGATCACCAGAACAGAAGGATTCTGTTAAGAACTGAAGTTCTGCTATAGTACACTTGATTTTGCTGCAGAATGGATCACCAGAACAGAAGGATTCTGTTAAGAACTGAAGTTCTGCTATAGTACACTTGATTTTGCTGCAGAATGGATCACCAGAACAGAAGGATTCTGTTAAGAACTGAAGTTCTGCTATAGTACACTTGATCTTGCTGCAGAATGGATCACCAGAACAGAAGGATTCTGTTAAGAACTGAAGTTCTGCTCTAGTACACTTGATTTTGCTGCAGAATGGATCACCAGAACAGAAGGATTCTGTTAAGAACTGAAGTTCTGCTATAGTACACTTGATCTTGCTGCAGAATGGATCACCAGTACAGAAGGATTCTGTTTAGAACTGAAGTTCTGCTCTAGTACACTTTATCTTGCTGCAGAATGAATCACCAGTACAGAAGGATTCTGTTAAGAACTGAAGTTCTGCTCTAGTACACTTGATCTTGCTGCAGAATGGATCACCAGAACAGAAGGATTCTGTTAAGAACTGAAGTTCTGCTCTAGTACACTTGATCTTGCTGCAGAATGGATCACCAGAACAGAAGGATTCTGTTAAGAACTGAAGTTCTGCTCTAGTACACTTGATTTTGCTGCAGAATGGATCACCAGAACAGAAGGATTCTGTTAAGAACTGAAGTTCTGCTCTAGTACACTTGATCTTGCTGCAGAATGAATCACCAGAACAGAAGGATTCTGTTAAATTACAACTGACGTTCTCTCTAGTACACTTGATCTTGCATTCAGATAATAGGTACATAGAATTTAGGACTACAAATTCCAATTGAGTCAATGACACTTGTCTGATAGTGTATCATAGCTTAACATGTACAGATATCACATTCAATGTTAATTATAAAATGTATAATGTTACTTGTAGATTAAAATGAGAGAATAGGGGCGGATCCAGCCATTTTTAAAAGGGAGGGGGGTCCTAACCCAGGATAAAGGGGAGTTCCAACTATATGTCCCAATTCAAATGCATTGATCGACCCCAAAAAAGGGGGGTTCCAACCCCCTAGAACCCCCCCAGATTCACCCTTGGAGAAGGTGTACTATTAGGGTCCTATAATAGGTCTAAAATGTCACATAAAATTTGGTAGATTGATTGAATGTTATTTGCTTTACTTCCAGTATTCCTTTTATGTTCAGGACAATTACTAGAGGGTCTAAAGATATAATTGCACCTTTAACAATGGTAACTTTTAATTTTGTTATTGAGAATATAATTGATGTCTAAAATATTTCTTTTGGTTTACAATTTTTATTATTTTACTATTTATTGTCTATCAATCTATTAGAGGTTTCGAGATAAAAGTCAAAAATGAAAACTAGGTTTCAAGATAATAGGCAAAAATGCTAACTGTTTGTAAAAATTGTTTCATTTTACAAAGGCAATAACTCCTCGTCTAGCTCCTTTTAAAAGTCGACCACAATTTCAGCAACAATAATTTATTTGCAGTTGATCATTTTTTATCAAAATATTTATACAATATATAGGTATTTTTATCTTTAATTTTCTTAAATTTCAAAACTAAAATTGGAAACAAGAGTGCACACGCTGAAATGTCTCGCCTTCTATACTTATCATTGATATTATGTTGATAGTCCTAAGTATAAAGCTAAGCTTTAATACAACTGTCACATAAACTTAACATTAACCAAGATAACTAAACAAAGACCAATGAACCTTGAAAATGAGGTCAAGGTCAGATGAACCATGCCAGGCAGACATGTACAGCTAACAATGCTTCTATACAACATATATAGTTGACCTATTACTTATAGTTTAAGAAAAATAGACCAAAACACAAAAAATTAACACTGTGCAATGAACCGTGAAAATGAGGTCACGGTCAAATAAAACCTGCGCAACTAACATAAAGATCATAAAATATTTCCATACACCAAATATAGATGACCTATGGCATATAGTATTAGATAAAAAGACCAAAACTCAAAAACTTAACTTTGACCACTGAACCATGAAAATGAGGTCAAGGTCACATGACATCTGCCCGCTAGATAGGTACACCTTACAATCATTCCATACAACAAATATAGTAGACCTATTGCATATACTATGAGAAAAACAGACCAAAACACAAAAATTTAACTATAACCACTGAACCATGAAAATGAGGTCAAGGTCAGATGACACCTGCCAGTTGGACATGTACACCTTACAGTCCTTCCATACACCGAATATACTAGCCCTATTGCTTGTAGTATCTGAGATATGGACTTGACCACCAAAACTTAACCTTGTTCACTGATCCATGAAATGAGGTCGAGGTCAAGTGAAAACTGTCTGACAGACATGAGGACCTTTCAAGGTACGCACATATCAAATATAGTTATCCTATTACTTATAATAAGAGAGAATTCAACATTACAAAAAATCTGAACTTTTTTTTCAAGTGGTCACTGAACCATGAAAATGAGGTCAAGGACATTGGACATGTGAGTGACGGAAACTTCGTAACATGAGGCATCTATATACAAAGTATGAAGCATCCAGGTCTTCCACCTTCTAAAATATAAAGCTTTGAAGAAGTTAGCTAACACCGCCGCCGCCGCCGTAGCCGCCGCCGGATCACTATCCCTATGTCGAGCTTTCTGCAACAAAAGTTGCAGGCTCGACAAAAAATGGGGTAAAAATGGTAGCATTTGTCATTTAATGGCAGCCAATCACTTCAATTAATTTAAACATATTTATTTATAGTGGATTGGGAAACAAGTTTTGCAACTTATATTAATCCCTTTCCACTTTGCGGGTGCGAGTGCTGCCTTGTAGTGGCATTAGCCTGCTCTTTTTCGAAATCTACAAGGGTGTCTTTAACGTGCAAGAGATATGGCTCTCTCTTAACATGGGTCAGCCATTTATCATCCCCTTCCGACGGAATATCATCGTTTCCTCGAGACCATACTCGCAAATGGTGTCAAGGGAGAGCCGAAAATTCAGTTCCTGAAATTTTCATCCCAGACGGGAATCGAACCAGGAACCTTTGTGTTAGTAGTCCGATGCCCTAACCACTACACCACGGCTCTCTTAATTAAACTTGTCTGAAAGTTTTGATGTAGATAGACAGTAATCTTATTGTTTTGAACCAGGGTTTCTGCTGATGGTTGCTATTTTTGTAATTTGCAAATAATTTTAAAATTGAGAAAATTTAAATTCATTATTTGCAAATGAGTATAATTATGTCATTCATAATCATCTGAATAGTTGTGATACTTTCAGATTTTTTTAACTTTAAAAATAGCAGTTTTCAACTAAATATACAAAACTTTTCACCTGTCTGTTCTAATTTTAGCCATGTTGTGTGGCAAACATGATCATCAAACACAATTTTTAAACTAGATACCCCAATGATAAATGTGCCAAGGTATGATTCCAACTGGTCCCATAGTGTCAAAGGAAAAAGTTTTTGTAAAAGTAAACAGACAACAACAGACAGACGACAAACAGTTCACTGGATTCATTTTCGACAATGTATTTAAAATTATAAAAAAAAATGTGGTATGGTATTTAGAGATGTATTGCAATGAATTAAATCAATGTGTTTGTATTGCAATAAACTAAATTCATGTGTGTATTGCAATAAACTAAATCAAAAGTGTGTGTATGGCAATAAACTGAATCAATGTGTGTATAATTGATATAACCTAAATCAATATGTGCATATTGCAATAAACTTAATCAATATGTGTATTGCAATAAACTAGAAAAATCAATGTGTGCATATTGCAATAAACTTGATCAATATGTGTATTGCAATAAACTAGCTAAATCAATGTGTGCATATTGAAAACCAGATGCTCCGCAGGGCGCAGCTTTATACGACCGCAGAGGTTGAACCCTGAATGGTTGGGGCAAGTATGGACACAACATTCAAGCTGGATTCAGCTCTAAATTTGGATTGTGATTAAATAGTTGACACAGCATAGGTTTCTGACACAGAATGAATGAGGTCTAATGAACTTAAAAAAAATATGTTTGCCTTTGAACAATTCACTATGCTGTTGAATATTAATCCTCTCAAAAAAATGTTTGAAGAAATTTTCTTTTTATTTATGAAATCTGAAATGAAAAAAATTGACCCCCCAATTTTTTTTTCACATCCCCCTTTCCCTTATTTCAAAACTGATCTCAATTCAAATTTCTAATGAAGTTTGCAACAATAACTACTCATTTAAATACATCATAAAATATTAAAATGTAAAAAAAGTGCTTTGTTATTACTGAATGGTAAAGATTGTTTTAATCTATCAGTTGGTAGTAAAAGTGAATATACATTGTATATTGTATAAAACAATGATTTAAGTTGATTCAACTACTATTCTGGACAAAGAAAGATAACTCCAATTGAAATCCAATTGGAATTTCTTGCTATTGCACAATATTGTGCAATTAGATATTTCTTGCTATTGTGCAATACTGTGCAATTGAAAATATTTGCTATTGCACAATACTGTGCAATTGATCATGAAGATTTCTTGCTATTGCACAATACTGTGCAATTGAAGATTTCTTGCTATTGCTGAATACTGTGCAATTGAAAATTTCTTGCTATTGCACAATACTTAATATAATAATTTTGGATCCTGATTTGGACCAACTTGAAAACTGGGCCAATAATCAAAAATCTAAGTACATGTTTAGATTCAGCATATCAAAGAGGCCCAAGAATTCAATTTTTGTTAAAATCAAAATTAGTTTAATTTTGGACCCTTTGGACTTTAATGTAGACCAATTTTAAAACGGGACCAAAAATTAAGAATCTACATACACAGTTAGATTTGGCGTATCAAAGAACCCCAATTATTCAATTTTTGATGAAATCAAACAAAGTTTATTTTGGACCCCGATTTGGACCAACTTGAAAACTGGGCCAATAATAAAAAATCTAAGTACATTTTTAGATTCAGCATATCAAAGAACCCCAAGGATTCAATTTTTGTTAAAATCAAACTAAGTTTAGTTTTGGACCCTTTGGACCTTAATGTAGACCAATTTGAAAACGGGACCAAAAATTAAGAATCTACATACATAGTTAGATTCGGCATATCAAAGAACCCCAATTATTCAATTTTTGATGAAATCAAACAAAGTTTAATTTTGGACCCTTTGGGCCCTTTATTCCTAAACTGTTGGGACCAAAACTCCCAAAATCAATACCAACCTTCCTTTTGTGGTCATAAACATTGTGTTTAAATTTCATTGATTTCTATTTACTTAAACTAAAGTTATTGTGCAAAAACCAAGAATAATGCTTATTTGGGCCCTTTTTTGGCCCCTAATTCCTAAACTGTTGGAACCAAAACTCCCAAAATCAATCCCAACCTTTCTTTTGTGGTCATAAACCTTGTGTCAAAATTTCATAGATTTCTATTAACTTCAACTAAAGTTATAGTGCGAAAACCAAGAAAATGCTTATTTGGGCCCTTTTTGGCCCCCAATTCCTAAAATGTTGGGACCAAAACTCCCAAAATAAAACCCAACCTTCCTTTTGTGGTCATAAACCTTGTGTTAAAATTTCATAGATATCTATTCACTTTTACTAAAGTTAGAGTGCGAAAACTAAAAGTATTCGGACGCCGACGACGCCGACGTCGACGCCGCAGACGACGACAACGACGACGACGCAGCCAACGTGATAGCAATATACGACGAAAAAATTTTCAAATTTTGCGGTCGTATAAAAACTTAATCAATGTGTGCATTGCAATAAACTAGCTAAATCAATGTGTGCATATTACAAAAAACTTAATCAATGTGTGCATTGCAATAAACCTAATCAATGTGTGCATTGCAATAAACTTAATCAATGTGTGCATTGCAATAAGATGAATCAATGTGTATATAATTGATATAAACTAAATCAATATGTGCGTATTGCAATAAACTAAATCAATATGTGTATTGCAATAAACTAAATCAATGTGTGCATATTGAAATAAACTAAATCAATATGTGTGTATTGCAATAAACTTAATCAATATGTGTATTGCAATAAACTAAATCAATGTGTGTATAATTGAAATAAACTAAATCAATGTGTGCATATTGCAATAAACTTAATCAATAGGTGTATTGCAATAAACTAAATCAATGTGTGTATATTGCAATAAACTATATCAATATGTGTATTGCAAATAAACTAGCTCAATCAATGTGTGCATATTGCAAAAAACTTAATCAATGTGTGCATATTGCAAAAAACTTAATCCATGTGTGTGTATTGCAATAAACTTAATCAATGTGTGCATATTGCAATAAACTTAATCAATGTGTACATTGCAATAAACTAAATCAATATGTGTATTGCAATAAACTAAATCAATGTGTGCATATTGCAATAAACTAAATCAATATGTTTATTGCAATAAACTAGCTCAATCAATGTGTGCATATTGCAAAAAACTTAATCAATGTGTGCATTGCAATAAACTTAATCCATGTGTGTGTATTGCAATTATCTAAATCAAATTCAATTTGTGTGTGTATTGTATAGACAAGTAAATATGGCCATCAAGGGGGTCATAATTTAATGAATGGTGCTAATTCTAATACTTCCTAGTGATAAAACAATCCATTCAGAGTCTCACAATAAATTTATTTAATAAAGCCTTCTATTTGACATAAAAAAAAAAGTATTCTTATCTCAGGTTTTCAGGGGGGGGGGTATGTAGTTCCTGTGGGTTGGACCCCCCCTTTTTTTGACGATCATTGCATTTGAAAGGGGACATATGATTGTCACACCCCTTTTTTATCCCAGGTTAGGAACCCCCTTTTGAAAAAGGCTAGATCCGCCTTTGGATATACGGTTTTCATGATGTTGCCAAAAATCTTCAAACTATCCTATTGAAAATTTGGGGTTTAACCTTAACCCTTAAAACCCCTTGAAAATTGGTACCCCACATACAATAATATAATCACAGTCAACAATAATATATCAAGATGATAACATGTCCTCAGTGATAGCAGTAATAATCAAAAGGCCTTCGGTCCAAGTGAGCAAACAAACATTGTGGTTTATTACATAACATGACTTTGTTTACAACTAACCCTTTGTCTTCTAGGCCTTGGAAAAATAAAAGTGACCTTGAACAAAAAGCTAAATATAGCGGCTATCAAACCCAATAAGGTGTTTGAACTATTAAATATAGGTATCATATTCCCAAATGTATTTCAAATTTTTGTGTTGCGCAATAATAAAGGTATGCATTGCACATGTTGCAGCAAAACTAGAAAATTGTCAAAAGACATATATATAATCGACATCAAGATATTTCAAATCATTTTATTCCTCTGACTTTCAAACCTTCTGTTTTGTTTTTCATTGGTACTCTTGAATTAAATATCTGGTGCATGTCTTAAATTTACATTACATTAAACTTATTATACTTAACTATTTATCTTTATCAAAGTTCAATTAGGATGAGAAAAGCTCACTTGGCCCTTTGGGCCAGGTGAGCTAAAAAGGGGGTAAAAATGGTAGCATTTGTCATTTAATGGCAATCACTTCAATTAAAACTTGTCTGAAAGTTTTGATGCAGATAGACAGTAATCTTATTGTTTTGAACCAGGGTTTCTGCTGATAGTTGCTATTCTTGCATTTTGCGAAAAAAAATTAAAATTGAGAAAATTCAAATTCATTAATGGCGAAATCAGATCTGAATAGTTGTGATGCTTTCAGATTTTTTTAACTTTAAAAATAGCAGTTTTCAAAGAAATATACAAAACTTTTCACCTGCCTGTTCTAATTTTAGCCATGTTGTTTGGCAAACATGATCATCAGACACTTTGACTATTTTCTTATTTAGTCTTTAATCAAAGTTGAAGAATTGTAAACAGATATGTAAACCTGTCAATTTTTCCATACACCAAATATAACCTTTTGCTATTACGTATTTGAAAAACAGACCAAACACAAAAACTTAACATAGACCAAAGGACAAAAATGAGATCAAGGTCAGATGATATATGCTAGACTGACATGTACAACTAACAGTTATACGGTACACCAAATATAGTTGACCTATTGTGTATAGTACTTGTAAAACAAACCAAAACACCCAAACATAACATCTGACCAATGAACCATGAACATGGATGACATACCCGTAGCCAGGGGGGTTCCGAAAAACCCAACCTTGAAAACAAATAAGCACTGTTAAAGTCAACGTTCTGTTCCAATTGTGACTGTTAAGGTCGAGTTTGTGAGTCCAAATACCCCCCCCATGGAAATTCCTGGCTACGCCCTGGATGATAACTTTTGTTGCAGGAGCGACAAAAACTACATGTAGAACACACTTTTCTCTGCAAGAAGTGTCCAGTTCAGGATGAATATTATTTATACTCTATTCTGTATTTAAGGGAAAGGTTTAGCGCCCCTTATAAATCGGTGAACTAGTAACAAATTCTTCACCTTGGTGTTTTTGTTTTCATATATAAAATAATTGACAATTCACAGGTAAAGACATGGTGAGGTGTTTTTATATCTTAAAAGAAGTGTCAAAAACACAAACTTCAGGTCAATGACAAGTGCTTCAAATACCAGCTTATCTACACAAAGTAAGAATTCAACAGTGTGTTCTATTAAACAATGGAATTGCCTCTTCACCATTCAATATCATTAATCTATTACAAAGTTAATAGTTCTGTATTTTATCAATATGACTATGCTATTTATTTTAAATTTGTCAACAATAAAATACTTACATTTGTTTTTCAGTACTTAGATAAAAGTTAACTAGAACTAAAAAGGGTATGAAGGTTTTTAATGGCATACACATCAATGTTAACAGTCTTAAAAGTGTATCAATGTTTAAAGAATTAGATTTATCCTTGTCAAAATTCTCGATCTCTAGGATCGAATCAGTGATTTTGTGTTTTTTTTGTGGTTTTATTTTTCATGATTTTTTCGCCCATGGTGCTGGGCTTTTTTATAAAACAAATTTACTTTTCAGAACTTTTGGTCCTCAATGCACTTCAACTTTGTAAACAAAACTTCAACAATATACCCAAGGTGTATTAGTTCAAATTAACTCTTGTTCCAAGTCTTGGTAATGAATTTTCAAAATGAAAGCTGGCCTTGCAGTGATTTTTGATCATTTTTCACTCAATAAATTGTCTTACATATTTTAAGTTAAAAGTGATATCTCAAGTGGATGGATATTTAGTGATTGGTTCTGTGATTAATTCAGTTTTAAGGTCCTCTGTTTTTTGCATTAATAAAAGTTAATTAAACAAATATTTTTTTCTTCAATTTAGCAACAACTTGCATGACCTTTATCTTACATTTGATTGTGTACAGAACACTTAAGGTGTCAAACTGTTCTTTATTAAATATACCCAATGGTATGATACAGAACATTTTATTGTATATTATATATATCTACTTGCTGAATTCCAAAGTTTCTCAGCTACTAAAGAAGGACAAAACAGAAAATTAATATATCTTTCTTGAAATCTGTCAGTGACCTATTTTTTTCATCAACAGTTAAAATCAGCTGATATTTTTTTTTATCAAGATACAATATAAAAATTAAATTATTATAAGAAAACACACCTCAACTGAAATAAATGAAACTAAAAGTGAAATACCAAACTACATGTATGTATGATGCCTTTGCAAACTTAGAATGATCAAATTTGGATTTTAATTTAAACTTGAATTTCCTTTAACATACCATCATCACCATGCAAAAAGCTCAGGGGCGCATCCAGCCACTTTCAAAAGGGGAGGTGGGGGGTCTCAACCCAGAAAAAGAGGGTTGAGACCCATATGTTCCAACCATATGTCCCCATTCAAATGCATTGATCTTCCAAAAAAAAGAGGCGTTCATACCCCCTAACCCCCTGATATGCTGAAGGTAAAACTAAAAAAAAACATCAAGAACTAACATTTTTTTTAAAGAATAACATTTTACAGGGTGTTTTCTCATCCTTTTTCTTATATTGTTTGTCCTAATTTTATGTAAGCAGACCGTTCAATCAATCCCTCAATATCTGCATTATAAATGTGGACGAACTTTCTTTAACAAGCAATAATTACATTGCATGTATGTTTCATTATAATACATTATTTTGATTGGCTAACAGCAATCTCTAGTTCTTCTGAAATTAACATTCATTACACAATGAAATGTAACATTCATGATGACACGAGGTCCCAAAATAAAGTCATGAAAGTGCACAGGTAAATTAAAGAAAAACTTGATAGAAATCGTGTTTTCATGATCTTAGCAATAACATTTTATTATAAGTATTGAATGCTTCTTTTTGTAATTTCACAGGGTTGTAAACGAATTGACCGTGTACACATTTTTAGATTGAAGCGCTTCTGCACTTAATACAAAATGTACTTTGGTCAACGCTTTTACACCCCCATGAATTTTAATACAAATTCTTAAATAAATTAAATTGTACATTGAAAGGGAGATAACCATTTTGTGAAACAGAATAACATATATTTATAGGGTCATTCTCTGTAAGATAGAAAGCTTTCAAAATTCTGCAAATATATTAAATAAATATCTCAATCAAAAGTGATAATCTTATGACCGTTACAGAATAACCATTTCACAGATGATATCAGATATGCATGTTCCTTATGTCGTAACTACAATCCACTTCCCTTTTCACCACGATTGTTACCTACCGAATTAGACTATTTACCTGGTTTTTAATAACATGAGCAACCGACGGGTGCCACATGTGGCGCAGGATCTGCTTACCCTTCAGGAGCACCTGAGGTCACACCCAGTTTTTGGTGGGGTTTGTTTTACCTTAGTCTTTAGTTTTCTATGTTATGTCTTGTGTACTTTTATTTGTCTGTTTGTCTTTTTAAATTTTAGCCATGGCATTGTCAGTTTATTTTCTATCTATGAGTTTGACTGTCCCTCTTGTATCTTTTGCCCCTCTTTTATGGCTGTGAATACATATGAGTTTTTAGGTTTAGAATCAAATGAACTCATTGTTTAAGCAGTACATTGACCTTAAGTTGTTAATTTCTGTGTCATTTTGGTCTCTTATGAAAAGTTGTCACATTGGCAATCATATCACATCTTCTTTTTTATATCAGCTGTACATTTTTTAAAAGGTAAGATGTGGGGTGAATAAGAACCTAAAATTGCAATATATCTACAGAATTAAATCTTTTTCAATATTGTAATTGCTTGGGTATAACAAAGAATTCTGCAAAAAAATAGTTTTACTTGATTTTGACCTTTTCCATTTTCCAAAATTCTTACAGAGGTGTATTCGTTTATTTTCCTGGGTACTAATTTTCGAATATTCAGGGTTGCTGTTATTTGATTTCAGGGTTTTGTCAAAATCTGTATGCAAACTTGTAGAAAATTAAATTTTGTTCTTGTTGAACATTTAAATTCATGGTTAACATATATATACTCAGGAAATCAACCAAAAATTGGTATTCCACAATTATTGCAAATCTACTGTAACCATGGTAACTCCATTCGATGAATAAAAACTTACCAGCAGAAATCTTGAATGGAATTTGAAAACCAGTAAAAACTGCTTGCAGTTGCAGATGTATAATTGATGTTTCTGTTACTCTTTTGATTCTTTGTAAAACATCTTATAACTGTGTACATTTACCTGCAAAATAGGATTGATTGATTATAAACATTAGATCTTTGCAAATAACGAAAGATTATGTATGCATATTTGAAATAAATATGTACATTTTTTAGTTTCGTACCAAGTTCCATTATTTTTTGGGTTGATCCTAAATAAATTTGACTTGCAAATTAACAGTTTGAATCAAAATCTTTACATCTATACTTTTGTCAACAAATTCATCTATTTTTACCCCAAAAAGAGATATTTATTTTTTCAGAGAACTAAAAAGAACTAGACTTTTCTGGTTTTCTAGTGTCTTACGGTGGTTTCTATTGTCAGGCTATTCCAGAATTAACTGTACTGATTAAAAGACACATAAAATTAAAAATTTATAGGTGATTGAGATAGAAACATATTTGCACACAATACCGTATTAAATTTCTTATTGAAATTGTATAGAAGGGTTCTTGGGGGAAAAATTGTGCCTTCCAAACTTCTATACAAATAATTGTGGAATAGCCCTCATTATAATATAATAATAATAATATAATAAATTCTTTATTTAAAGAGGGTAAACACAGTTAGTTACAATCACTAATCTTCCCGAGGCCCTCATATACATGTATGCAATACAAGTAAAAACAAAATGATAATAATAAAGAAAAAAGCAAACATACAACATATAAACACAATTGTATGGACATAATAGTTCAATGTACATGTACCATGATTAAAAGATAGAAAACAGTTACATATCGCATGTAGTAAATAGACCTAGAATATACAAATCATTAAAATCATACATTCTAAGAGTAATAGTTGCAATCATTTCAGACTGAATATTGGGACTGTCTCAAGTATTGTTTTATAATTTGTTTAAATGTTCATTAAAATGTATATATTCCCAGCGACCTTTTAATAACATTGCAGTTTCTTCTGATGGTTATGAAGAGTGCATTGCCAAAGTTTGCATTGTCTAATAAACCCAAACCTGATTTGAGATATTCTGAAGTGTGGCTACATACCCATAGTCAGGGGGGTTCGGACTAACCCCCTTTGAAAACAAATAAGCAGTGTTTAAGTCAACGTTTTGTTCGAAATTGTGACTGTTAAAGTCGAGTTTGTGAGTCCAAATAACCCCCCTTGGAAATTCCTGGCTACGGGCCTGTGCTACATGTATGCAAGTCAAAGAGAAATATGATTTTTTCCCCCTTATTTTCAATAATTTAACAAAAATGTTTCTACATAATATAAGCTTGAAGAGGAGAATGGTCTAATTTCCAAAGAATACTTTTTTTTTTTAGATGTGTTACGTATACAAAAAGAGGGACGAAAGATACCAAAGGGACAGTCAAACTCATAAATCTAAAACAAACTGACAACGCCATGGCTAAAAATAAAAAAGACAAACAGAAAAACAATAGTACACACGACACAACATAGAAAACTAAAGAATAAACAACATGAACCCCACCAAAAACTAGGGGTGATCTCAGGTGCTCTGGAAGGGTAAGCAGATCCTGCTCCACATGTGGCACCTGTCGTGTTGCTTAAGTGATTACAAATCCGGTAAATAGTCTAATTCGGTAGGTCATATTCATGAAAGTGAAGGGGATTGTAGTTACGACGTAAGGAACATATCCGATATCATTTGTGAAACGGTTATTCCATAACGGTCAACCAACTCGTGATGGCGACCGTAAAATTTACGAAGGGATGATTTCAACTACACCATTTGGAACTCTTGGTTTAATAGCTTCCTTGTGAGCAGCAAACCTCTATCAAGAAAATCATGATAGGAAATACAAGCACGGGAATATAGTATCAATTGGGAGATATATACCCCGTATGCAGGTGCTGCTGGAATGTTGCTACTTAGAAATGGAAAGTTCACAATTGGAAAGCTGAAATCATCTCTTTTGTCGTAAAGTTTTGTTTTCAACCGACCCTCATTGTCAATTTCTAGATGTAAGTCAAGATATGAAGCCGACTTAACTGTATCTGTAGTATCCTTTATCTCTAGTTCGATTGGATAGATGCATTCCACATAGTCACCAAATTTTGAATTGTTTAGTGAAAGAACATCATCTATATAGCGGAAAGTAGAGTTAAAGGATATTGCTAACTTCTTATCTTTCTTCTTAAGAAGTTCCTGCATGAAGTCAGCCTCATAATAATAAAGAAACAAGTCGGCGAGTAAAGGGGCACAGTTTGTTCCCATTGGAATGCCGACAGTCTGTTGAAAAACATGTCCTCCGAACGTAACAAATATGTTGTCAATCAAGAAATCAAGCATCTTGATAATATCAGTTTCAGAGAATTTTTTGTTTGAATCAGAGTGATTCTTTACAAAGTAGGATTTATCCCTCCCTAAGACAAGATACTTGTATCTACGTTGGCCATTCTTTTTTTTGAAGCAAAGTAATATCAACTCTTTCAATTTGTTTTTAGTTTGGAATGTGGAATACTTGTGTACAGGGTAGAAAAGTCAAATGTTTTAATACTGTTACAAGATGAAAGAGAGTTAGATTGTATGTACTCTAAAAGATCTTTTGAATTTTTAAGTATCCACATCTGATTCACGCCACCTCTAGAATAGGCAGTTTCACAATAACTTTGAAGCCCGTCTTTGATTGCTGATAAAATAGATGTTAATAATTTAGAAAGAGGTTTCGTGGAGCACTTGGAAGACCCAGCAATATACCGTTGTTTGTAAGGACACTTGTGTAGTTTAGGTATCCAATACAGTGATGGAAGATCCAGTTCTTCATCTTTGCTTGAAATCCCAAAGGAACATAGAACAGACCTATGATTATCCAGGATTTCCTCTTTGGTAAGTGTCGTGAGGGTATATGTTGAGTTTCCAAGTGAATTGTCAATACCTAATTCGTTTATCAAGCAGTTGATGTAGTGACTTTTACACACAAAAACGATGTTATTTGGGGCTTTATCTGCAGGGACAACAACATATTTCTCATGGAGGTCGGATAGGTGTTTTGCAACATTTGGGTCTTTAAAGATTGACGTAGCATGGGCATTGATGGACCCATTCAGTTTCTTAATTCTGATTTGTATCAACGACCTCACTGCCTTAATCCATTCGGAAAGAGTGTCTACGTCTTCCTTCTCGCGCTTAGCCCATTGCATAATCCTCGACTGAATCCATCAAAATTTTAAAGTTGTATTTCCAATTGATGGATTTAGGCTCACGATATTTGGGACCTTTCGATAACACATTTCGTAGAGAAGTGTTATTAACAATGTTAAGGTCACCGGTAATAACGTGGCCAGCAGGATTATATGTGAATTTGGAACTAGCACAAGTGCAATCAGGAGGTTTAGACTTGAAGTCGTCAATATCGAGATCCTGCAAAACGCGTTTGTAATTGAAAATTTTTATTGCAATAGGTTTGGTATAGGTATAAGAAATTATTGGTACAGACTGGTCTTTGAAATAAGGAGGTATTTTCGATTGCACTAATTTATGATGAAGGAATCATTGCCTAGGTTGACGCCATCGAGACCTTTGTTGGCAAAGGAAAGATTAAGAAAAGATCTTTTCTCTTTTTCATCTTTTCCAATGCGAACTGGCTTGAAAAGTCTGTGACTTGCAATATCCGAAATTATAGCTTCCAGTTTGTATTGGTTTGAATGAGGGTTTGTAACAGTACAAACTACAGTCTAAAATGCATCAGACATTTGTCATATCTATTTATCTCTCCACGAAATAGTTTAAAATTTGATAGCTGTACATGTAGGTAATTATTTTGTCCAAAAATAAATGAAATGATAAGTAATTCTGTTTAATGGGGTGTGTAATGTTTCAGTCGAACCCTGTTTACACTTGTACGAAATTAAATCAATCTTAAAAAGACCAGTTTACTTACTTTTCACAGGTTGCTCTTTGAATTTTGGATTTGAGAAAATAAAAGACATCTTTTAGTAGAAAAGTTTCTATAATATGTAAGGTTTGTAGGACACTTTTTTATATTTCTGGTGTCACTGCCGGATTGTCAAATCAAAGGTGCAACCTTAAACCACAAATGTCTGGTTTTGAGATAAGAGATCGTAAGTCCAAAACTACATTTTGTATGAGAATTGTACATGTTGTAAGAATCTTTTTTATTTAATTTCTTTTTAATTCAAAGACTGAAGCTACATTTTGTTCAAGTTCTCTTGCAGCAATCAGTATTTTCTGTGAGTAAGGAATTCTGAAATTGAGCTGTTCAAATTACTCTGATACTTAGAGTAATTAAAGTACATATAAATCCGCAAAAAAAATTTAAAAAAACTTATTTAAAACTAAAAAGAACTAGATTTTTCTGGTTTTATAGTGTCTTACGATGGTTTCTATTGTCAAGGCTATTCCAGAATTAACTGTACTGATTAAAAGACACATAAAATTAAAAATTTAGAGGTGATTGAGATACAAACATATTTGCACACAATACAGTATTAAATTTCTTATTGAAATTGTATAGAAGGGGTTCTTGGGGGGAAATGGCCTTCCAAACTTCTATACAAATAATTGTGGAATAGCCCTCATTGAAATGTATATATTCCCAGCGACCTTTTGCAGTTTCTTCATGATGGTTATGAAGAGTGCATTGCCAAAGTTTGCATTGTCTAATAAACCCAAACCTGGTTTGAGATATTCTGAAGTGCTACATGTATGCAAGTCAAAGAGAAATATGATTTCCCCCCCTTATTTTTCAATAATTTAACACGTAAAATGTTTCTACATAATATAAGCTTGAAGAGGAGAATGGTCTAATTTCCAAAGAATACAAAAAGTTAAAAAATTTGTTTCCTAGTTTTACACTTATTTGTAAGATCTATTTGCCCTCATCCCCTCACCAAGAAAAAGGCCACTTATATCAAAACTGATAAATTCTTATACATGACATGCAGATTAGTGTACGATCATGACTATATTCTAATAGCTGTAAGGGAAGTAACTCTAGGAGACCAACTATGTCTTTCTTTAGCAATTACTAAAACTAAATGTTAATAAAAAGAGTTCATGTGATAAATCCTATAATTAATTTTTTTTTAATTTGAATAAAACTTAAAAGAATTCCAATATCCCACATGCTACATATATACTTAAAAGAAAAACAAAAGGAAAAAACTTTGCTCTTGCATTTTTGGTACAAATATCTTAATAGAGAAATGAATTGTACAAATAAGAGAATAACAATACAATTTTCCATACCAAGAATGTTTCCAAGGGCATAACTATTTTAGAAACAGGCACTGATTTTTCAAACACGTCTGATACACTGCTGATAAAAAAAATATGATATAATTTTCAAATAAATCTGGCATGAATTGTATACCTGAGAGCACTAACAAGACTGGAAGTACAGACAGACACATGGAAAACCAGATTTCTATGTCCCCCACAAAGTGCATGCAGGGATAAATTATCACAATATGGTCAGATTTTTATCCCTGTCTGACCTTGTATTTAACCCAAACCGGCAAAGATATATTCATTCTAATTTTGTTGAAGAAACAAACATGTACATTTAATTTCAAGTTCAAATGAAACAAAACTGTTAATGCCATATTAAATATCTTGCTTTATACTAGACTGACACTGTAACTTAGATGATAAAAGTGGTCGCTCGTAAAGGAACATGTACAGTTATCAAGAAAATATTTCATCCTACCTGGATATGCATAATTCTGACTCAAGTCTATCTATCATTGTTCCTATTTTCCATAATGCTGCATGCTATAGGCAAACAAGCATCTATATAAAGTGTTAACAGAAAGAGATTAGTTCAATTAGACCTTTCACCTATAGGGTGCTATATATAGCATTATTGTTTAGGCTATTATTGTCAACTACAAAAGACAGTTCCTCATCTGGATTATGTCATGGGTATCTCATATACTTCCCCTTCCTCATCTATATGCAAATGTTATTGTGTTGCTATCTGTTGATGTTGGTTCTGATAAGTTTAGAAACATAATTAGTCCCTGGATCATTAGTATTCTATATTTAAAGCTACAATAAGATTAAATCACTTCTTCTAGTGATTAATTTGTACTACTTAAATAGGTGATTATTAAAGAAAGACAACTCTAACTTCCAACCTTTATGGAAATAATGTTACTTAAATCAGTGATTTAGAAAATCACTTATTTAAGCAAGTCCCCTGACTAATGACGAACAGGTGCTTTTTTTTTTGGAAGAATGACCATTATTAGACTTCACCAGATCCATAACATGCATTTTTTTTAATCTCTAGCAGCTATGCTATTCTCAAATATTGGTCTAGTACAAATGTATTCCATTATTTTATTTATGGTCAATGATGGTAATCCTACCAAATGACCAATAAAATCTAAACATCTAATTTTTTATTTCTGTACATGGTATTTATTTCAAAAATCTAAACAATTATCAAACAAAAGAAAATAAGAAAAATACTTATATATCATCATGTGATCATGCCATTTTTTTATTGGAAAGCTGACTGCTGTTGTAAACTTATTTTGCTGACTAATTTTGAATTATTTATAGCACAAATCTCCGTTAATTAACTTCCTTGTTGGTCAGGTGAATGTGTCAAGTAATTTTGAGCACCTGAGATCACCCCCAGTTTTTTGGAGGGGTTTGTGTTGCTTAGTCTTTAGTTTTCTATGTTGTGTATTGTGTTCTATAAATTATCAGTTAGTCTTTTTCTTTTTAAGCCATGGTGTTGTCAGCAGTGGCAGTTCCAGGGTCCTGCTGGTTAGAACCCCCCTTTTTTGGGACGATCAATGCATTTGAATGGGGACATGTAGTTGGAACACCCTCCCTTTTTTAAAATGGCTGGATCTGCCCCTGGTCAGTCTATAAGTTTGACTGTCCCTCTGGTATCTTTCACCACTCTTTAACACTGAGTACAGATGCTCTTGGATTTGATCATCAATTGGATGAAACCAAGGATAGTAACTTGTTATTTGCAAATGCTTCAGAAAGCATGCATCTCAACATTTAGAAGTGTGAGCAAAGACTACAGTCAACTCAGTCCAAATAATTATGACGTCTGGCAAGGCTATCTTAATTTTTTTCTGGACGCCTTCCTACATCAGACGTCATATTAATTATTTGGACTACAGTCAACTTAGAGTAAAGCCAGCTTTAAAAGGGACAACTTGACTTCTTGGAAGTTATACCGTCTCACCAAGCACATTAATGCTATTGAGTGGGTCTAGTACAAAGCAAGGCTTTTATTCAATTAACATTATCAATATGACAATGTCCTGCATAATTATATTCATGTAATATTTGCAACTGATCATATGGAAATAAGCAAATGGAATTTCCGAAGTCCTAATAATTGTTGGAGCAGTGTCAGAGACAACAAGGGAGATGTTGCTAAAGGCAGAGAAAAATCCAGAATACTTACTGGAACGTATAAAACTCAAAGTATAAACAACCGCTTTGATTCAACAAAATCTGCAGAGTGCAAACTATGTATGGAAGAAACAGAAGACTAGAAACATTTTCTTGTGAACTGCAAAAGCCTTAACCCTGTCAGAAAAAAAATCACCATATAAGACTCAAACATTTGATGATTGAAAATCAGATCAACTATGACTACATCATTGAATCTGAAAATGATCTACTCCAATTATTAATTGACATTTCCGCCAACCGTCGGATACCAAAATCTCAATTAGTAACTACAGAATATAGAAAGAATCTGAAAAGACTGGGTTATATGCATTACATACCAAGAGAGCAGAATTACAGTGAAATATATATATTAACATTATACTCTGCATATCAACTGCAAGAGTACAGAATTTCAGTGAAGGATAATGAACAATTGTACTTGACTCCTTGCTGGTGAACATCCAATCATCTAAAAATCTAGCTAGTGTCAGTCATGAGAATGGATATAAATAATAATATATCATCATGGTTATTAATGATAATTTTGTTTGTCATTCCAACCTTAAATACTCCATTAAAATAGAGAATTAAAACTGTTGCTAGATGATAAATTATATCTGAAATGACCCTCAATGTTCTATTTTTAACATAAATAATAATACATGTTAAAATAAATTAACAACATGAATTAATGAGTTTTTTTAGTTTTTAATGAAACATCTAATGAGGAACCTCCTATAACTCTTTATCATCACTGACATAAATAAATCTTAAAACATATTTTTTTATCTTTTAACAAGTGGACTTTTTTAAACTTATTAATCATGTTAATTCTAAGTTTTATCCAATTTTTGAATTTCAAATCTAATCAGTGTTTTAATCTTATGGCAGTATGAGCTGTACAGTGTAAATACAAGTTTTACCTTTTATCCTTATTATTCATTTTTTGTTATTTTTTATTTTACTACAACAATTTAGTTACATATTTAAACCTAACAAATTTTTAATATTTTATAAATAAATAGGCATTTTTAAAAAATATCTAAAACTAGGATATTTTTAATGCGGTGACCCTGCAAATAGGGTGGACTCCGAAGAAGATCACAATTTGAATCAATCAATCAAAAATACATGAAGGCAGTTTATGCATTCAAAAACTTTACTTTCTTTTATTTGTGTTAATCATTGAATTTTACTTTATCATGTTTATCTTAATTATGATTTTATATGAAGACATACCAGAATTGTATATTGATTCATATTGATACTAAAATAGTAAGAAAATCCAGAGACATATAAATACAGTATACATGTCTCTGGAAAATCATTCTAAAATTTCAAAAGTAAAAACAAATTACCTAATTTACCATGAAGTTCTATTTCAGTCTTACCATTTACCGACACTGTTATACTAATCTGTATTTTAATTTCATTCAACTAACGATCTCGAGGGTATGTTCATCATATAATTGGTATACATGTAAAAGTTGAGAAAATCTCCCAGTTTTTTGTTGATTTATTTTCAGTCATGTGATGAATTACCTCCCTTCTAAATAATAGCTCTATACCATATGCTAGTTTTAAATATACAACGCACTCAAACGTTTTCTCTAATGATAAATGTTATTTCAATATGATTATTTGATAGATTAAAGACAATGAAAGAGGAGGAATTTGGCATTCATTCATATTATTTAGACATTAGACAATATATTTATTTCCACAAACACATTAAACTTTAAAACATTTAAAAAAATATGTGTGCCTTAAATGGAGTACTAATGTATCATAGCCTGGTGATGGAAGTTTCCTGCACGTGTTCAAAAGTGAATTGACATTAAGTTATTTAAAGTTACTAGTGCCTCAATTTTTTTGTTTTAATTGAGCACCCAGCCTTGGCTCATTTTGGATAAGACCAACTGCCGTTGCGTTGTAAATTGGTGGTGGGTACGCCAGGCTGTGTTGATATCCAGTATCTTGAACAATTAATTATAGGCGAAATAAGACTGGTTTGTGCACCGATCACATCACTGTAAATTATTCCTGCACATGTACACAGTTGCTTACAGTAATCAGTTGCTTATCCGTGCTACACTACAAAAGTAGTGATACTCCAGATAGTGGGGGAGAGAACATACCCAACTATATCAGTCCTATTCAGGACCGATAACTCTGTCGATAGATATTATCGGGTATACAATATTGTTACAACCAGACCAATCGTATTATACGTCTCTGTTGGAATGTATACAATAACTATATATTTTTTTTCCACAATTTAAACTTTATATCGATTCATTGCCTGGATTTAGCTTTAAATATTAAATTAAAAAATAAATAGCAATAAAATCATGTTCAATGATCGAAAGTCATTTAAATTCATATTTGAATCAGAATATTTCTTTGAAATTTTTTTAGAAACATATAAATATTTGAATGCCTTTTGAGCAAAATTTTTTTTTTTAAAGAAATGTTCATAATATTCATATTTTCCTAAAGTTTATTATGAAACATACTTCTTCTGATTTGACACGGGAAGGAGAAGATATTTATTTGTACATTTATGAAAACTTTTGTATATCACAAAATTTAAACTCTGGTAATACATGTATACACACTGACAGGATGTTGAATGTCACCTGGTTGCTTTTGGTTTGCACGTCTACCTGACAATATATTATGATGTAACATTATAACCCAAGTTAGATTTCACCTGTTCGGTCAAGGAATGAAATTTTAAAGGTATAGAATATTTATCTATTATAATTGGACATTGTTTTTTTTTTCTCTCTTGGATGAAAACATTTATTTCTTTTTTGTTTTAAAAGGAATGTATAAATGTATTTTTAAAGAAAGATAAAATAAACAGAAAACTTAAAAAAACACCTTTAAAAAAAGAAAAGATTTTTTTTATTATAGATATTGTAAACTATTTTCTGTTAACAGTATCTCCTGGATGAATATCTGTCAAAAATAAATGTTCCCGTGTCACACTTAAAATATATTTTTTTTTATCAAGAAATTTTGAAATCAAGTTAATGATATCGAAATATCACTAAAGGAAAATAACAGAAACATCAGAGATTCTTCATAAAAAATAAATATAATCTAGGAAACTGTTTAAGTCTAACTATAGAAATCATTGATTTGATGCAACATTTCTATATGATACATCAGCCGCCATCTTGAAAAATCTCGGAAAATTCCCTTTTTTAAATCGATGTTTGACCGAATTTTCCCTGAAATTAAACTGTTTTTAGTAGTATTCTTCGCCAGCTATATGTTTGAATATACTTAATCGATTTGCAAAGTTTGTGTTTTATTTACAGAATTTCTTTATTTGATATAAAAGTAGACATGGGTATCGGTAATTTAGCATTGAGTCAACGGAGAAATGACGAGAAAAAGTGCATATTTTACGATTCCGATTTGACCGAATTTAATCAAAAATTAAACTGTTAGGACCAACATTGTTTGATAGAAATATGTTTGAATATCAAGGATTGATTTGCAAAATTAAGAAAACGGATCAGGTTTATGAGAAAATTAAACTTTATTGAAGCATATATGCATTTTATATGGGGAAATATAATACAAAATGGCGGCTATTATACGTCACAAAAGTCACGTGATGTCTAACTTAGTTGGATATGTAAAGAAGAAGAATGGTTATCATGGCATGACACACCTGGGAACAGTATATATGTTCCTGGACACACAGTCTGGACATAATAATAATTATATTGACCACAATAAAACTGGTTACCCGAAAATATTAACTGAAACATAATCTAATTGTCCCCTCAGATTTAGATTTAGGCAGAGCTGATGTTCCTAATTCTATTCTTTTCAACTTCCAGGTTTTTTTTAAATATACAAAAGACATCAATGACACAAGGCCAAAACCTCCGACAAGAATCTTATTTAGCATGGCAGTGAAGCTGGATAACTCAGATTGGTAACACGGAGAAATCTGGAAATGTGCGTGAGCGTTCCTTTATAATAAGATGCCACCGATTTTTCTTGATGAGTGACGAGGAACATATGTTTTTTTGAAATCTCAAACTCCCCTCTACCTTTAGCAAAATAGAATAAAACAAAACACACGACAATCGCACAGTAAAACTCAACTTAATAATTTCAAAATATGCCTTCTTTAATGACTGATGTATATTTTATGTCACTTTTTTTTAGCGTCGATCCAGTCGTGTGACAGACAATGCGTGGTTCTGTTGTGATGTTTTTATGTGTTGTCCTGGTTGTTTTACGTGTCGAATTGTACTATTGTATTGTTTATTTGTGTATTTCTCTGTCCTGAATGTTCTTGCAACTATTTTTACTGCAGTCCTGTCATTATATTTTGTCAGTTCAGTTTTATACTTAAAATTGTCATAACAGCGAGATGTTTGGCTAGCGACGAAACCAGGTCCAACCAACTATTTTTCTTAAAATGTCCTGTACCAAGTCAGGAAAATGGCAGTATTTATCTTACAGTTCGTTTCTACGTTACATTGTCGTTTTATTTTTTATTGCTAGTGTTCGTTTTAAGTTATTTATAGTTGATGTTTTCCCTCGGTTCTAGTTTGTAATCCGGATTTGTTTTCTCTTAATCATTTATGACTTTCGAACAGCGGTATACTACTGTTGCCTTTATTAATTTGTGCAACCTCTTTACTGTTTATCTACTATGTATCAAATTCAACCCAAAAGAATTAGATCTGATTTGTTGTAGCAAATATTTGTCCTTCCTTTATCAGAATATGAACCAATGTTTCTGTGACATAGCTAGTAAAAGTCACCCTCCTCTGTGTCCAGAAACCTTGACCACTTTTGTATAAACCCTTGGCTATATACTCGTTAGCCGTGCGATGACATTTTTTGTTTGTGTTACATAGTGCATTCTGTATGGTGGCATGCAAATTCAAAACTGGCCTTGCAGATCAGCTATCAAACTTTAAATGCCAATCCTGTAATTTCTATGGATTGCAAAAAAAAAAAAAAAAAATACAAAAGTAAAGCCATAAGTAATGCATTAATATATTATGTGTCAAAATGACTTAAAACTTAATTACCACTACCAACATTTATTTTGAAAGAATGTCTAATATGTTTAATTACTATGAGTATCTTTTTTTCATATTTGTATTTGCGCGGTTTTTACTGAAATATTTACTGTAAATATATAAATATTCTCTTAAGGCCTTTGTTATCAACTTACCTTTTATTTTCAGTTCCCTTCTATAAAAGTATAATGTTAGTATATGTAAAGTATAAAACTAATTCAATATACGTGTGGAATAAAACGAATAGTTTCTTACTTCAATTGCTACAATTGACACAACTGCTATTCCAGAAGTATCTGATCGTAAGAGCCATCATTTTTCGTCCTTTTGATATCGTACATAAATTTATAACAATCATTCATGCAATTTCATATATATATATATAACATGTAATTATTAAAAGTTAAGTAGGAGTATCTTCCTTTTCCTGTAACGCGATACATAGTACAGTGAATTTGTAAATTAATGGATTTTATAAAATCCCTGAAAAAGTTATATGATTTTGTAAAATCAATAACAATTTCAGTTATTTTGTAAAATCCATGAAATTGATAGGTTTTTTTTGTTTTTTTTAAATTAATTGAAAGTTTTAGTCGTGATTATATAAAACCTGTTATTGAAAATTTAAATTTTTACAGTGAACACTTCTAGCTAAAACTATTAAATAAAGGCAAGAGTAGTATAAAGTAAAATCACAAAAAATACTGAACTCCGAGAAAACTTCAAAACGGAAGTTCCTAATCAAATGGCGAAATCAAAAGCTAAACCATATCAAACGAATTGACAACAACTGTCATATGCCTGACTTGGTACAGGCATTTTCTTGCATAGAAAATAAAATCTGGTTTTATAGCTAGCTAAACCTCTCACTTGAAGGACAGTCACATAAACTTGCATTACATTGACGATGTGTGTGATACCGATGTTCAAAAGTCATAACTCAATTGAGAGACCACAACTCCGGGTTACAAACTAAAACCGAGGGAAACACATCAACTTTAGACGGAAAACAAAGGAACAACAGGAACAACAAAATGCAAAACAAAAACAAAAATTGTCAGAGAAAACAAGGCTTATCATATGAACAGATATAAAAGCAACAACAAACTTGCATTTGCATGATACACTTTAGATTTGGTGAAATCTAAAGTGTCATAGCCCTTGGAATGCTTTCCACTAAGTGCGTTTATTCTTTATCCAATCTTTTCGCTCCAGAACATCCAAAAAAAAGTAACTGCCCGTCAACTTTAAAATTTACAACTTCGAAGAGTTAGGATGATGAGAGCTCAACCTTTGTATCGAAGCCAATAGACATAGATTTATATGGAGCTCAAATTACGCCTGAATGGATGGTTAATAGCTGTATATTTACTATATCACAAATAAGGAACAACTTGTAAATAAAAAAATATGAAACAAAATTGTCTTTTATTTAAGACTTTTGCCGGACTTCTAGATTTTTATAAGCTTTTATTCTTGCTTTGTCTTAGTATCTCTGACGTTAACCCAACACCTACTTTCATTGTTGCCCAAAAAATCAAAGCAAATGCTGAAAAAAAAGTCTCCATTCCATTTTTGTTTCGATAAGATACCAACTTACCATTAAGGTTGATTGTACAGTATGCACTGATCTATAAACTGTAAAGCAAGATAACACAAAATGAAACCTTTTTGTATATTTCAATATTTCTTTTATTATTTAGTTCATACAATCTCACTGTCACAAAAGTTTGCTAAATAACATGACTAAATAGGCACAAAAAACCCACAGTATACAAATACAGTCAACCTGAAGCTATCAGAGGTTTCATCTCAGTTGGTTCCTTTTGTCTTTCTTTTATCCACAAAACGATATAAATTGTTACTGTAACATTAATAATTACCACTGTTAATATTTCACATATAAAACAAAAGCCGAACTCCTTTGACTGTGACTTCAAACCATAAATAATTAGGACTGATAGTATCAGTACTTCTAAAAAAAAAAAGAAAAACAACATACACGTAGTTATTTTTTCATGAAAAGTGAAAGATGGGTAACAAGTATATATTTTAAAACTACAACGGTAAATAAATGTTTCAATGAAATTTTACAGAGATACTTTTTGTTTTAAAATTTCAATATCAAGAAACGCTGGTAAATGAATTTAAGTCTAAAACGGTCGGTTTGATCAGAACATTATCCAAAATCTTTAAACAATAACTTATTTAGAATTTTTCTAGTCATTTTCAGACTTATCCACTGCGGTCAATTCACTACTGCTCAGTTAATTCGCTAGCAGTCAATTCATTACTGTTCCGTGACTTTCCAGACATTTCATTGAGGTGTATAGATCTTAAGCGACTGTAGGTGGATTGCTAAAGAAAGCAATCGCTGTTTAGTTTCATTTACGCAAAGTTGACCAAGGCTTAGACGAAATTAGCTGTTTCGTTAATGCCCATTTGGTATATATGCTGGTCACATGCATAACTAGAGCTAGAGCATGATCTGCTTAACATTCGGAGCCCCTGAGATCACCTTAGTTTTTGAAAGTGGGGTTCGTGTTGTTCATTCATTTGTTTTCCGTGTTGTAGTTTGTCGACTGATGCTTGTCGTTATTTTCCGTCATGGCATTGTCAGTTTGAATATCCCTTATGCCTATTCCGTCTCTCTTTCACTGATGAAATTTATTCCAGACTTACGTTTATTTATTCTATTATTTCAATCCCCACGTTAGTACCATCAGATTATTTTCTCTCTTTGAAGATTTGATCAAGAACATTGACCTGCTTACTTTGTGCTGTTCATTAATTTGTTTTACGGTTGAATAAAGGCAACAGTAGTATACCGCTGTTCGAAATTCTTAAATCGATAGAGAAAAAAAATCCGAGTTACAAACTAAAAGTTAATGGAAACGCATCAAATATAAGAAACTACGACATATCAGAAACACAAGAATTACAACGTAACACACCCAGAAACGAACTATAATATAACAATGGCCATTTCCCTTACTTGGTACAGGGCATTTTAAGATAAAAATGTTGGGTTGGACCTGGTTTTGTGGCATGCCAAACTTCCCGCTTTTATGGCAATGTTAATTCATAACATAAAAATGACAACATTAAATGACAGGACTACAATTACAAATAAATGGAAGAAAATATAGGACAGAGAAACAACGATTAATATCCCCAACAAAAGTACTTTGTTAAAAATTTAATACGTCAGACGGGGCGCCACGTCCACACCCAGATAAAAAAGTTTGAAAGCCAAAACAAGTACAAAGCTCAAAAGCACAGAGGACAAAATTTCAAAAAGTCGTGACCAAACTCGTTATCCAACTGGGAAAAGAACATCATTTAATATATTTAGAATCGAGAATAATACATACTTTCAACATAAATTTTATAAGATGACTTTATAATAGATAACATGATAAAATGAAGTGCGACATACAGAACAAAAACGGATAAATTACACTGTCTTGTTAGCCAGAACCAGTGTTACGCTCAAAAGTGACGTCATATTTGAAGTAAAAAACGAGTTCCAAAATTAAGAAAGAATTTAGATGAACTTCAAGATTAGATTTGTATGACTTATCTAACGTTGATTATTAACAGTGAAAATTACAATACTAATAAATATCAAATTGTAGTAGTAATTAGACAATTAATTGTATTATTTATCTATGTCGGTTAACATAAGGGAACATTCAATGTTTATACTGCATTTATACTAAAATATGAATGCATATGATTGTGATGTATCATGCCAGAAAACTAATTTGACCAACTGCAACCCTTTTAAACTTCAATTAAAAAATCAAAATCAAATGTCGTACGAAGCTTATTTATTGTTTTTTTTTTTTTTTTTTTTTTTTTAATAAATTATGACAATAGTACTTTACCTGACACCACAGTGAGAGCAAATTTTAGAGGTTTCAATTTAAAACCCATAAGACCACACGACGTAACTACTACCATCATCCACACAAAAACAAGAGTTGCCATGCCAACCGCTGATAAAATTGCAGCACCTCTTACCCAGTCCTTGAGGTGATCTAAAAAAAAATCATGGCCTTAATAAGGATATTCATATCAACAGATAAACAACTGTGAGATTACGAGTGATATAAATAAACATAAATATTATGAATATAATAGAACTATTTGCCATCGAACGCAAAGCTAGCAACTAGTATTTTTTTAAAGATACATTTATTGATCTTAGCATATTTCTGGTTTTCCAAGTGAAATACTTCAAAAGTGAAATAATTGTTTGAGTTTTAACGTATTCATTTTTTAATTTTCTGCTGCTGGTTCACTTGATTGAACCAAGAGAATTCCAAGTCCTCTAAAATTTTATGCATAGCATAAGTCATTTCATAAATACTGGGCTTTTAAACATGGTTAACGATCGAATCAATGCTATTCTATTTCATTCCTTTTCTAACAATGCGCGTGGCGAACAATCTACTCTACTATTATGCACTTACACTTTGGAATTGACGCTTTAAGTAACACTGAACTCTTATACTCTAGCACTATAGTAATCTAGAGTTTCAATAAATCTTAGTTTTGTCTGTCATATTCTTATTGCATTGCGGCTTTATGAAACTGTCATTATGTTAAAAATTGCCACAGTTTTGTTTTCACTTACCGTAAGAACATGATGTAGTGCTGTTACCAGAGCTGTCTCACAATAATACCACAGTCCTTGATGTATATGACACTTCACATCTTCCGTATGGAGCTCACATGATTTAGTATATGACGTCATGTAAGAAAGTTGAGATACTCCATGAATACCTGCTGCAGTCAACGTGAAAACAATAAACAAGACATCAGATTTACTTGGACACGAACATTTTGAGCCTGTAAAAAATCCGGCCATAACATTCACATTAACACTTGTAGTAGGCAGATAATAACTTTTTATTTATCTATTATATATCTTTGACAGGTATTTTAATGTATCACATACAAAGATAAAAACACATAAGACAACAATTTGAGGATGGTGTTTAATCAAATACGTACGTTTTATAATGTTGTTCCCTGATATGATACATTGGCCATCCTTTACTGTTAAAATGTTATGATTTACACTGGACTTAAAGAAACCCTTAATCGTGTTCCTTCTATGTGTGTTTGGTTTGTTCATACATTATTATCAATATAATGTAATTTTATGCGACTGTCATGCAAGTGAGAGGTTACGCTAGCTATAAATACAGGTTAAGTCATATTTTTGCCATTTGATCAGGGACTTTTCGTTTTGAATTTTCCTCAGAGTTTAGTATTTTTATGATTTTACTTTTGACTGCTGTACTCCATTTTTGACATTTTTACCTATTATATCTGTTTGTTTTGTTCAGTTGTCAATATAATGGAATTGACGCGATTGTCATACAAATGGGAGGTTAAGCTAACTATAAATAAGGTTCAATAAATAAACTCATCATAGATACAGGACTAAATTTAGTATATACGCCAGACGCGCGCTTCGTCTACAAAAGACTATCAGTGACGCTCGAATCCAAAAGTCAAAAAGTCAAATAAGTACGAAGTTGAAGAGCATTGAGGACAAAATTCCTAAAGTTTTGCAATACAGTAAGGTAATCGATGCCTGTGTAAGAAAAGCTTAGTATTTCAAAAAATTCAAAAATTTGTTCAATCCACCGTTTTCTACATAAGGAAATGCGTGTACCAAGTAAAGAATATGACAGTTGTTTCCCATTCGTTTGATGTTTTTGAGCCTTTGATTTTGCCATTTGACAAGGCTTTTTCCTATCTGTATTTTGGCAGTAACAATGGTAAAGTATCTAATTAACGAAGTTAAAAAAGGACGTTACAGCACTCCAAGCCGACCTACATTGTAACTGTTTCATCTCTTTAATATGCAGATTCTATTATATTTTGTAAGATCATTTTGATTACATAAACAGTTTCTTTCTCATTGACAGTACAGTGGAGACAATCATGAAAGATAACAGCAGTTTATAAGCACCTTACTTAAAGCTTAATTTCTATATTTTACAATACTCAAATATTTCTCAGTCTGACAGCAAAGTTTTCGCAACGGAGGGTATTTCTGACATGGTAGGTGGTACTTTATCTCGGTTTAAGTATAGTTTTTGAGGGTACACTTTACCCTAATGAAGATTGTCTATTTGAATATATACATTGTAATACGCTCACAAATGCATGTATATATTGTTTTAAGAAAAACTAGAACTGTGAGTGAACTCATAAACTGAAACCGCGCGCAACAAATGAGATTATCTCCCCTTTGAAATGTTGGATGGAGTTGACTTTATCTCCTGTACATACTCATAGGCAGTGTTCTGCAAGTTTGTACAGTTTCATTGATATCCATTGAGGTGTTTAGGAGGAACATATATCAAATAGTCAGAATGAATATCAGACTATCTATGAAAAGGCTGAATCATAACATCGACTATGCTTTGATTTTATTTGGCGACATTTTGTACAAGATTGAGGTTGTCTTTGAGA
Organism: Mytilus edulis; assembly: GCA_019925275.1. Classification (NCBI taxonomy): domain Eukaryota; kingdom Metazoa; phylum Mollusca; class Bivalvia; order Mytilida; family Mytilidae; genus Mytilus; species Mytilus edulis. The sequence goes on along the minus strand of CM034356.1, from coordinate 41,049,249 downwards.
TATTGCGTAACATCTAACCCCCTCGTTTAATCAATTTTGTATGTACATTATGCTATAGATCAAATGTTTTCATTAATTGTATGTTCACTTGTTTTTGTTAATATGTCTTTTGATTGAGTTTAGCCGTTTTATAATTGATATTTTAGTGTGTCTTTCTATGTTGTGATGTTTCACTATTGTTTTAGGTTGGGTGAATGTTGGCGCGTATTAAAACGTTTAAACCCGCTATATTGCTTTTGTTTTACCTGTCCTATGTTAGGAAACTAATGTTCAGCGGTTATCATTTGTTGATGTAGTTTATAAGTGTTTCTCGTTTTTTATAAAGATTAGACCGTTGGTTTTCCTGTTAGAATGGGTTTACTCTAGTAATTTTTTTGGCCATTTATAACTTGCTGATTGGTGTAAGCCATATGCTCTGTGTTGATGGCCGTTCTTTGACGTATAACGGTTTACTATTACAAATTGAGGCATTGGCACTCTTACCACATCTGCTTACGTCTATAAATAATTTCTCCTTAGACGTGTAGCCCTAGTATTATTTTCTGTTGTCTGTACTGTTCAATAACTGCGGAGGAGTTGCGCTTACGAGAAACTATTACCATATATTGCACCATGAACTAAGTTCGATTATCTCCCCTTCAACATGTGAGGATAGAGATTATTATGTTCATACAAATTTACTTCATCTGTGTAAAGTGTCAGCAAGTGTCAGGAGATGCTTTTACAATGCACTATTGAATACGTATTTCACAGACTGACGAAAAGACACAAACTCAAACAAAACAAAACAAACAAACAAACAAATAAACAAAAGAAAGAAAAAGAACAAATTCCCTTTCCTTGGGGTGGCAAAATGCAAGCATTTAACGGATGCAACGTTTAGATAATTTGTAGTTTCCTAGAATTGGATCGAGAATGCTTAAATTTCATAATTTCTTTCCAATTTTTTTCTGGTATCATATCTTATCTTTGAATAAGAAAACCCAAAACTGAATCCAAAACAAAATTCAAAGCTTTCCGTAGATTGATTTTTTCAACTTTCTTCAGGCTCATTTTCAGAATTGGAAGTATCTATGTTTTCTTATGAATTTACATTTGTATTAGCATCTTTAATGGTATAATTCAAATCGGCAGTAAGGTCACAAAACTTAAAATGAAACTATCAAATCTTTAAATCATTACACGGCTATTCATGAAAAATTTTATATTTTAATTTGAGAAAATAGTCATGTATAATTCTCTCTGAATATCACAGATGCGCTTTACTATGTTTTCATTGCATAAATAAAGAAAATGACAAAACTTCGAAATTGCAGCATTTCTAGTAATCTATACTATTATTAAAAGTGTTTTCTTTCTAATTCAGAAGAATCATAGAAAACTGGTGCGTGCTTCGACTGCAAAGCATAATCTACCACTCTAGGAATAATGCAATTTGATATTAAATGTATCTCACTATAAAGTATATGAGAACATCAGTGTATGATATAATGATATATTGCAGTGATAAATTTTATATTTCTACTTCCTATACTTTTGAGCAGCTTTAATTCGACTTCTATGTATCTGACTATACCCTAAACCAAAAGTTAATCTTGTTTCTGGTTCAATAGCGGGCAAGCTCGGAGTGGAGGAATGGGAAAATTTCTCAGACTTTTCTGATCTCTTTTCGTAAATGTCTTTCTCCCTTACTTGAACATCATCCAAACTTCTTGGGCGGTCATGGTCGATTCTAATTGTTGTTTTTGGTGGTTTAGAAGCTTTTGTGAAAGGTTGTTTTTTCTTAGCAGGTTGTGTTTTTCTTCCTTGCAAACTACCAACATATGTTGCACGATTGTGACTTTCGTCATCATCATCATATAAATCGCCTACCCAACCCTCTAATTGTTTTACACGTGTTTCCGCATCTTTTTGTTTGCGTTCTAAAAATTCTATTTGCTTGTCAATTTGTTTAGAAACTTTTTTTATACCTCCACGTTGCTTGAGTCCAATGTTTTCATCCTGTAAACGTTTATTATTAGCTTCAACTTCGTCAAACTCTTGCTTTTTGATAAGCCATTCCTTTTTATCTCTTTCTAACTGCTTGATGGTATTATTCATTTGAGTCATTCTCATGTTCATTTGGAAATTTCTCTGTTCCAAATCCGACTTTGACTCGACTTCCGTCACCATTTGCGAATATTTCTCTTTTACTTTCATAAGTTCATCATTTGTTTCTAGCAGTTGGCTCTCGACGGCTTTCAACTGTCTTAACTCTTCGATCTCTTTTTGCAAAAAATCTACTTTCTTTTTCAGTTCGTCGATTTCTTTTTCATATTCCATTTTCAATGCATCAATTTGCTCTTTGTGATTCACATCGTTTCTTTCCATTTTTAATTTGAGTTCGTCTATCTCTTCTTGTTTTTGTTTAATAAGTCTATCTCTTTCTTTTTCTGTGTTCTGAAGTTTTGATTTCAAATCTGATAATTCGTTTTCATACTTATCTATTTGTTTAAGCTTTTCTTTGTTAGATTCTATTTCTTGCTTTCCAAACTCAAGTTTTTCTTGTAAATCCGCCATTTGCTTCTTTTGTTCTTCGTTTATTTCTAGCATTTCATTAATCTTTTTATTAAGTTTGTTTTTCTCCGTTTCAAATTTGTCTTTTTCTATCTTTATTTCCTGTAAATGTTTACTCGAATCATCTGCTTTTTTGTCTTTCTCCTCACATTCAGTTTTCAATCGGTCATTTTCTGCTCTTAGACTTTTTATCTCACTATCAAATTTATCATCGTCTTTTAGGGCTGTCATCAACTCTGACAATTCGACTTTCTTTTGAGATAGAGTTTCGTCTAGAACTTTATTTTCGGATTCTAGAGATTTTATCTTATTATTTGCATCAGCATGGGTTTCTTTCAAATCTTTGATTTCTGATTTTAGTTTCGCATTCTCGTTTTGCAAATCCTGAATTTCTGTCATTTTTGAAGATTCTACTGCTGTTACACTAGATTCGAAAGATTTTGCGGTCTTCTCTAAATCATGAATTGACTTAACTTGCTTCAAGTGTTCAGCTTTTAACCTGATGTTTTCTTCGTTTAAAGATTGATTATCAGTTTGAAGTGTTATAATCTGTGATTTCAGTTCCATTTTTTCTTTATTTGGCATTTCACCAGTAGTAATATTTTCATTTTTGAATTCTTCATTTATTGCTTCTAAGTTCTTGTTTAGTGAACGCAGTGCAGCAACTTCGTCCTTCAACACGTCTTTGTCCGTTTTCAAAATTGTATTTTGATCCTCTAGTTTTTTTCGCACTGACTGTTCCGTTTTCAAATCATTCCTCAATTGACCAAATTCTTTGTCGAACTTACTTGAGTCACTATTTTGTTCCAATCTCAGTTTTGCCAAGTCATTGTCAACCTTGCTATATTTAACTTGAATATCAGTTAGTTTCGATGTTAAGTCATTATTTTCAGAGGTAAGTTTGTCCCTTTCTTTTTCGAGGTTTGCTATTTTAGCTTCTGTTTTATCATGCTTCGATTCTATCAGTTTATTCTGTGCTTGAAGAGACTGTATCGTTAAATTCAATTGTTCGTTTTCATGATTACCTCCAGAATTTTCAGAATTTTCAAGTGAGTCAATTCTATTTCTTAGCGCTCTGTTTTCTGATCTCAGATCGTCAATAGTTTTCAAGAACTGATTCATTTCATCTTCGAGTTGTTTTATACGTTTTCGATATGCCCCTTCCGCCTCCAGAAGAGTTCTCCGTTCCTCGTAAATTGATTCGTACGATTCCGTCATTCTTTCGGATCCTGGTTTCCTCTGAACGACTGGTTCCATTAGACGATTACCTTTGAACTTATCAGTCGGATCCTGTTCAGACCTTAAACTAACGCGACTTTTATCACTTCGCGGTCTATCAAGTACGGTGTTTTCCGGCGGTTTACCCACTTCAGTGTCCGTTACCGTCAGAAGTGAAATCACATCATCTCCTTTTCCATGTCTATTATCGTTTTGTCGATATGAAGCAAAACCCGATTCGAGCGAATCCAACGACGGCTTACGCTCATTCAATGAATAATTTTGTCGCTTTGAATTTGTATGTGTATCTTTTGTAACTTTTTTCGATGTACTATTTTCCTCAGTAGTGGCAACACTGTTAATATTTTTCAATCGGTTTCTTTTAGTTTCTTCGTATTTTCTATCAACTGTTTCAGTTGTTTGTGTTCTTGAAAGTTTATTTTCTGATTTCAAATTAAGTTGCTCTCGTACAACTTTGTTTTCAACTTTTTGAGTACTCTTCAGTGCTATTGTTTTAGTCGATTGAGTTAGATTTTCTTTCGGGCGTTTGATTTCTTCCTTCTTAATGCTTTCAACTGGCTTTGTTTCTTTAATTTGTACTTTAGAAACTGAGGCTTTGGTTGTTTTAACTGGTCTGACGGCAGTATTACTTGTATAATCACTAATTGGAGTGCTTGTAAGTTTATCACGAAGTGTCTCTCTCTTTCCTAATTTCGGCTCACTTGATTTGTCCTTATTAGCTTTATCACTGGATTTTTCGTGTATTGTTCTTTTTAACTGTTTTAACTGAGGTACACTTGAATCTACAGAAGTCTCTCTCTTTGTTGGTTTAATATCCTTTTCTTCGTTCGATTTATTAGATGAATTAGTATTCACCAATGTTTTCTTATCGTTTCTTAAAACAGCAGTTTCTACAGTTTTCTTATCGTTGATTTTACGTTCTTTCACTGTTACAGCTTTGTCCAAAGGTTTGTTTTCGTTACTTTTACGCTCCTTTATTACTGTACTGATATTCACATTTTTTTTATCATTAAGTTTACTATCCTTTGAAGTAGTATTACTTTCTAGCGTGTTTTTCTCTTTTATTTTATTTTCCTTCAATGAATTGTCATTTTTTGAAGTATTTGTAGATTTTGTTTTGACTTCTTTTATTGGAGATTCTTTAGCACCAATTATTTTATTTTCCTTCGATGAATCACCACTTTCAACACTTTTAGTGTCAACTTTTCTTTTTTCTTTAACTTGTTTATTGATCACTGATTTTTTTAGTTCGTCTAATTTTGACTCCTTGATAGAATCATTGTCTTCAGATATATCTGGATATTTTCGGTTTCGTACCTTATATGGAGTTTTTTCATCGGAAATGTCGTTACGTGACCTTCCAAGTAAATTTGCCGTGTACGTCCTATCACTGTGAATACCCTTGCCGAAGACTGCGTCTGGAGAAGATTCTCTATCACTATGCTTATTTTGAACTCTGTCAGGTGAATTTTGTCGGACTAGATGACGCGGACCAATAACCGGAAGCGACAAATCTCCTCTTTTCACACTCCCGCTCTTAGAGCGTGCTGTAAACTTGGAGTCTGTGTCAAAAGTTTCTTGACGGGACAAATTACTGGCAACGCTGCGACCTCCTTTTTCCATTAGAAGTACGTATGATCTCCCTCCATTTTGATAAAAGTTCTTCTTCCTCTTTCGCTTTAAACTGTAGAGCCTTCATCACATGTGAGTAATAATAACAACAGCAGCCGATCGGGAAGGTGGAATAATATACACTGGTTGTATGACTTTCCCTGCAAATATATAATTAAAAAAAGTTAGTTGAACAAGATGATACAATGTATTATGGTAATAACTATAGATGATGTAAGTTTGGTTACAATTCATGCATTCGTTAAAATGAGATGAATTTTGCATGCTGTAACCGAAGTTATGTTCTATGAAAATGCACGATTGTTCTATTGTGAGTGTACAATGTTGTCTTGCAATACGTTTGTAGGAAGACAATGCACGCGTACGTCTGTCTACCCCCCTTCTTTAATATTGATAATTCGTTGATAGTTACCATGTTACTGTTTAGACAAAATTATTTAATCCTTATTCATTGAAGATGAAGGAAATTCCATGGCTGACCTTGACTGAAAATAACATTTAATTTCAAGATTTTTATTTCTTGGAATATCCAAATCGTTCTCCCTATAATTCTCAGATTAAACCTTTAAAATTCCTCAAAGATAATTCCTTATATCAATAAAATTTCACCTTTTCAAAAACATTCATGTCGGATGACGAGAAAACGTTAGTGTTTATTCGGCTTTACTTTATTTACATAGACAACTTTACTTTATTTACATAGACAACTTTACTTTTTAGTTTCTCTACAGGTATCTAAACAAAATATTAAGTTTTTAATCCCCCAGAGTCTAAAAAGTGAAATGATACGACACCAGATATTGGCAAGGTTTGAACAGATACATAAATATGCGATGAACTTTTTGGTTTTTTTAATATCCAACCCTCCTGTGTTTAATTTCGATCAGTTGGCTTTGTCTCTATTATGTGTATATGCATTGCTAATTTATTTTATTTTTTAAAAGGTTTTGGTCCTCAATGCAATTTCATAATACAGGCATCAATTTTTCTAACATTAATTTGATTTATTTCAAATGGTTGACTGGATTGTCTAAGCAAAGAAAATAATTTGTAGTCTGTAGAGATTTAATCTATTTGATGGATAAATAAAAATGATTACTATCTCTTATTTCTAGAAATGCTCTGTTATGATTGACTGAATTAAATGACATTCTACGTCTCTACAACGAATCTAGAACAAAATGACTATGTGTTTTATAAGACTATCACGAACACATTCAATTATAATACAAATATCTTTCATCCAGCAAATGAACTTTTCAATTAAACATAGAAATTATCTAGCTTTGAGAAAAACACATTAGTACATCCATAAAGACGAAATGAAAGATACCAAAGGGACACTCAAAAAGCGTGAGAAATCGACAAAGAACACTACATAGAAAATAAAGACTGAGTAAGGAACCCCACAAAAAACCGGGCGATCTCGGGAATTTGGAATGGTAAGCATAAAGGGAGAAAAAAAATGAAAGTTAGGCTGCTTCATATAGCCGTTTTACGCTTTCAATCAGGGTTAAATGCGACGAGTATCTAGTGATTAACTTTTTTGTATCTTCATGCATACAAGGTATGAAACATCCAGGTCTCTACTTCGGAATGTCAAGCTTCAAATAATTTACGCAGCCGCAGCTGCTGAATAGTTTTTCATTTGTCTCGTATTTTGCATCGAATTTTATTTTTGGTTATACAAAATGTACAAGAAAAATCATTTATTTTGAAAAGACATTTGTAACATGACGTAAAATGCACTAAAACAAATTACTCCAGACGCAATCATTGTATGAATACGGTGTATAAGTCTAGATATCGACAATTCGACTATAGACAACATTGAATGCCCTTCCATTTAAGTTTTCTATGCATCATTTTTTTCTTCTCAGTTTTATCAAGGATTTTAAAAGTACTTTTATGCAAAGCAAATACATATTTTTTGTCAATTCACATTATAAATGTTTGATAAAATACGGATTTAATAGACATCACTTTTTGATTTAGTATTCATTTATTATGTTTAGTGTAATATTTTATCGATTATTTGCCAATAATTGCTTCTTAAGAAATCTTAATCTTTAATGCTAGCTATAATTTATAATTAAAAAAATCCCCAAATATTTAAAGTATAACACTTTTGGATAATAAAGTTAAACGATTAAGGTTTAATTTTATTCAATTTTTAGAGGACTAATGTTACTTTGATATCTGAAAATCGCTTTTCGATTATATATTACTTTATAAATTATTTCTTTTGAACTCAGGAATTGGTTTAGAACAACTTGATTATGGGTACAAAAAAAGAACATATCTATTAAAATTGTAAGATTCTATGATATATAGTGACTAATCTTAAAATCAGCTACGGCGTAATTTTTCCTTTGACATTAAGATTCATAATTGTCATCAATAATAGCATTATCATAATAAAATAGATTTCTGCAGTTTCGATTGAGATCAACAGTTTGGAAACCTACAAAATTATGTTTTCTACAAACATTAAACACAGATACTTTTTATAATTAATCGTTGACTGCGATGCAGACTTCAACCCCACAATAAAGAGAAGTCTTGCATCAGTCAACATGATCTAAAAAAAATAAAAACGTCAAATACTTTCAAAATTGTCGTAATACCAAATCATTTATTGAATGAGGGAATTGAAACATCAATTTTTAAAACTACAATTCACAATTCATGATTGGAATACGACAAAATGCTTCTTTTTAAGTCAAATTTTCTGGGTATGTGGTAAGAGCGCAGCCGCTAACTCGAATAATTCAGAGCCCTCTATCCACTACTCTTCTCGTTAAAAGTGGAGTCATCGTAGTGATCGTAATAAACGACTGCATGGACTATTCGGGTTATAGAAGCGCAACTTGAAGATTCTGTGCTTCCTCCAGATTTTATCTATTGGTCAGGAATTTACTCTAATTATTCTGAATGGAATCAACTGTTGCAGAATTTGTTTGTTCTTTTTAATATATCACTAGTTACTACAGTATTATAATGAAAATGAATAAAGAAAACTATTTCGTTATTAGAATTATTTTATAGAATTGAATTTTGATAAAAAAAAAAAAAAAAAAAGTCACTAATGCTTGCATGGGAAAAAGTGACATTCACTGTCAAATATTATATATTGTCAATTAAATCGTACTATATACTCTCTCTCTATCAATACTAAAAAGATATGTTAGATTTCAAATCTACGATCCAAAAAGAATCTATAAAATTTTCTAAAAATGCTTTCAATATTAACTGACAACTTACAATCGAGATGTGTAGATAAAATAAAAGAAAAACATTAATAAACAAAATTTATCACCGTCGCTAAGTACTGTATCAATAACATTCAGATAGTATTTACAAGCTCTCAACAGACAACAAAACTTCACTGTACTAGACATTTAAACTTAATTGTTATTTGGCCATGACAAATCGAACTATATATACGATCTTATCACAAGTATTACAATAGTACTCAGTCAAATTTTAAACCTGTCAGTTAAATATGTAAATGGTTTGCTGTATGAAAGACGAAAAGAGAATGGTTGACCATTCTGTCGTCAAGGTGATTGTTTTCATGGGCTGTTTTGCTGTAACAAATATGTTTTGGTGCTGATTTAAAAATCCTTTTCCCCCATAGCTGTCAATAAGCGGTGTTTTTCCTCTGTCTTAACATAACAAGATTTACAAAAACTTCAACCGAATGTTCCATCAAATTATACACAATAATACATATATTCCATATTATTATTTTATACTTCAATCCATGATTAAACTAAAAGCCTTTAAAACTAAAAGACCCGTTATGCATTACCATATCAAAAAGCTTTAATGAGCCCTTTTCATAAGAACTTTAAACATGTGACCACGATTAAAGATAAACAATGCAGTCTGGGTTTTTGTTAAGTTATTCTTTTATTTTCTATGTGTATCTATATCCATTTTATCTCACTAAAGACCTATATTTTATAATCAAGGGTGGCTGATGTATAGATATATGATCAATTTAGTCTTCTTCCGACCGACAGGTCAACCTTGTCGAAGTAGGACGTCCAATTGGTTGTGCGGGATGTATAAATACGTAACCACACTCCGGTAGAATGAGGACGTAAAATCTGATGAACCTCACATTTTGAAGAACCCTATCAACAACTCTTTGGGGTCCGTAGATGGCATGTTGCGTCACCATTATTTGAACAAAACGTAATAGATACAATATTGTTTTATTGAGATTGGCACTTTTAGAAACCCGAAGTACCTGTATTACAAAGAACAAATACCAGCGAGGTCGATAAAATCTTCAAGAAAGTCTCCCCTCAAAAAGAGCATTAAATGTAGACCCTTTTTCTTAGAATACCGGTTTCGAGGTTGCTAACATTCGACCCATTTTTACATGTAAGCAAATTTTATTCCTGTGTTTCATTTTTGCTGAACAGCATAATGTTAGGCACTGTTCATATTTTTCTCGTTCTGAATGTGCATGAAATATCTGCCACTGGAAATTAGGCAAACAAATTAAAGAACGATAACGGTATAAATATAATTAAAATTGACATAAATATTATGCAACCATATTAACTACAAAGTTGAAACACATGTCTAAAACATCTGTGTCACATGTGACAATATTGCAAATCAAAACTTACATGTATACATGTATATCGTCTGTATTGATACGCTTGTTCGGGTTCTAAAATAATTTACGATGCAAAAACATGAACGCGATACATGTAATCACAGTATTTTAATTTAAGAAGTATGTTAATTTTGACCTCACAGGTTAAACAACAACATAAATTACATTTCAGTTTATGCAAATAATTTGTATACAATTTGGTTTTGATTTAAACGGTTTAATAAACGACAGGGTGAAACCCATTTTGTTTGATAAAACCTTTCAGTTATAATTTTGAATGATAAAATTATTCCTTACGAAATTATTTTCAAATTGGCAATCGTTTAAATTGAAATCATGCAAGCAGTAAATAACACTATATTATTTAAGATACTACATAAGATATAACATGGTGCAATGATTTCTAATTAAAATATGGAAGTTTTTGAATCATGTCTAAGGAGTCAAATAATGAGTAAGACATAGGGGTCGTGTTTATTATTCATATGAAATATGTGAGAAAAGTTAAAATGTTTTAAATTTTTCAGACTTACACCATGTTGTCATTTTAGCGGTGTAATTTTGATATTGCCATAAAGCACAAGGTTTGGCTAGCGACAAAACCAGGTTCACCCCTCAATTTTTCGTAAAATGTCCTGTAACACGTCAGGAATATGATAGTTGTTATATAATTGTTAGTTTCTACGTGTATGTATGTTGCATTGTGTTTTTTTTTTGCACTTCAGTGTTTCTGTTTATTTCGTTGTTTTCCTCTAATAGATGATGTTTTTCCCTCGGTTTAAGTTTGTAACACGGATTTGTTTTCTCTCAATCGATTTATGACTTTTGAACAGCCGTATACGACAGTTGCCTTTATTTAGCCAAAGAATCATAGGTCTTATCGTGAGAGCAAATTGTATACTAGTAATATCAATTTTACTTTAACCATGTCAATATAATACTTTCATGCTTTAACTACCATTTCAGCATTAATAATTAAAGTAAATATGACTCTAACAGTATTAATATTTTAAAACAACACGCCAATTTATCTGATTACAAATGATAGAAATCAAGCCACCTTTGTGAAATTATATTTTACATGTCTTTCATCTTTTTACTTACTTTCATACTTACATTTGTTTTACAGAGAATGTTTATTTAATGATGACCTTATCAAATACAGGTCTAAAAGTCACCTATACTAATGTTTAAAGTCTTTACTTGAAAATGATCGTTTAATTCAATATTTTACATGGGGATCAAACATAGCAAATGTCATTCTTTAATACTTTCCGGAGAATATTTCCTTGTTGGCAAGCAAAACAGTAACATCTTCGGAGCAACTTTAAATGGGAATATAAAACAGAAACCCTAAATTGACTAAATAAGAATCATATGAACAGACGAATTAGGAATCTGCTGCTATAAATACACATTTCTACTTTAAAATACCTCCTACCCCCAAACAAAAATAAAAAAAAAAAAGTTTTATTAAAACTACATTGACCGCATTTCATACAAATCGAAGTTTTGGCGGGTATAGAAATATGATAATTCCAGAAGTTCTTGCTAAGGGTCGTCCGTTTTGCTTTTAGTGATGTATGAATACGCTGCCACACCTATTGAAATGGGGAAGAGAAATTTGATGTCTCGACCACAGGGAGTCTTTAAAATACTAAATGTTCGAAAAAGAACCGTGCAACAACTCTGATGGATTAAAGCATCTTCGCTAGGCAAGGGTTAGGATCCCCTCTCCTCCTCTTGAGAGAAGAGGAGGGGAGGGGATCGTAACCCTTGGCTAGCGAACATGGGTTTAGAGGTACATTTAGCCTGCAATTTTTACCCCTTATCCACATATCTTCATGCATTGTCCATCGACTCTCATATAACGGTCGAGTAATCTAGCAGGGGAAAAAACTAGACTAAAGTGTGTTCTCGTCCTTAATATGCATTAATTATTTACAACTGAACCTAAAGTTAGCAACAACCAATAAATCATTACTTATGACATACATATCCTAAGGACTGTATTAGAAGATCTTAGAACCTATTTTCTAAAATCAATCATATGAGTCGATTCTATGTACATTTATAATTTACCATACACGTGTAGTTTTTCTGGGAGATCATTATTTATTTATAAGTTGTAAATGACTTCGAACAAGCTTTTAGTAAATGCGAGTACTCTTACGTGCTTTGTGTCAAATGTTTTTATGTAAGTCCGTGTTCCACCAAACGCCATGTACATTAAACTTGTTTACAATTAGTTTACGTACTGGCCATTGGTTTCACATAAATTTGTTCACATCTATACACCTTGTTTAATTACCTGTACATAATACTTGTTCACACTTGTAAACTCTATGTCATTTAAATGTTCATTACGTAGGACCGAATGCAAAGTTTTCGGACAATTTTCTAGCAGTAGGGAACACCATTTGACTTCAAATCGGGAAAGGGGGGGGTCGGTGGGGGGGGTGCGGTGAAATCGATGGAAATATTCCGACCCCAATTGGATAAAAATAAAGGTCCTCAGATGATACAAAAATATTCTAAATCAGGGTTCCCTACATTATAGTGTTAAATGTTGAAAAAAATTGATTACCATCATCGAAAAAAAACGAATAAAACGTTTGCGCGAAAAATTTTGGCTCAATAAATTATCAAATTACCCCCCCCATTTTCCTTTTTAAGTTAAGTGGTTGCTTCTTTATGGAAAGTCATTTTGCTGATTTGCAGTAGTTTAAAATATAAAGATTCTAGTTTAGCATTAGAAAACGTAGACTGCAGCAGCGTGCTTACAGGCGAAGAATATTATTTTTATTCTCATAAGCCAATGCATTACGTCGTACCTGTATATACGTAACCATGTAACCTCAAGTTTCCAAAATATTCTATAGAAACACAAAATAAGAAAATAATGGTGTTTTGAAACACCCAAGATATAATATGTCTATGACACAGAATTTTTTTCCGCCATAAAATGTAGGAAATTTTTCCTACAACTGTCAAATTCATGGGAATATTTTTTTCGACTATTTTTTTTATGCAATCGATGCGACGTACTATGATTTGGTATTAATACATCTAAACGGAATATTTACAAGTATAGGAGATCTGAACACTTCTGTCAACCTCGATGAACATATGATTAATTGACGGTAGGTTTCTTGAGGTCCAGTGGCAAATATTTCATGCATGTTTCGGGCAAGAACAAATTAACAATATACATACAATAGGTATATATAGGTCCCGTAATAGAGGCTGTCAGGGTTGAAGGTTGGAGAGATTGGACTGCCAATGACAATGAGGGTATATTGGATAGGGACAGAAATTTTGGTTGCAATAAAATTGAGAATGGAAATCCCAAAGAGTTTGTGTGCAAGGTTTCTCTTTCGTGTCAGAGTGACACCACTGCTAATCCGACGTCCAAACTTGGTAAGGGTTTTCTTGCCGATCAGATGAGACCAAAGCGACCATATTTCTTTATGCCAGTCGTCCTTCACGGGGGGATGAGCATAGGCCCTTATCATAGGTATTAATGAAAGTTATGAATGGTCAAAATTAATGTTTAACCGTTTGAAAAAATAGACAGGAATTAGAATAACGAAAAACAAAAGTTTAAAACAGAACTTGCCAAGTCATGATACTAAATGTATAAGTACTGAACAGTACAAACCATATTTACATTGCTTAGTAATAAAGATTTAAGTACAATCTGCTGCGTAAGTTATAACAGTGTGTTTAATGTGTTTTTGGTCTAAAATGAAGTGTCAAAAACACTTCATTCTTTCGAAAATTGATTTCTAGGACTGGGCAACTTGCAGTGATGAATGACATTTTATATCGTGCTGAAGGCCTAACTTTGACTTTGGCACGAAAACAGCATTAAAAGCTCAGTTCTGTTTTTTTCTTCGGTGCATGTAAGCTGTTTTATGTCTCGGATTACTACCCTTATCCATTTAGGGAAAGTTTATATATGCTGTAATTTTGTCAAAAGTCGACATAAGGCCAAATTGTCTTCAACACAAAATGAAATACAGAAAATGATATAAAATGTCTTTGACAAATGTTCTTACCATGAACTCTCATTGGGTTTGACATATTGTGGGCATGTTTTCATCAAACATTACCTACTTCCGTTTTAACCATGAACAAAAACAAATATAGATACCCCTTTATATGTACTTTCTTGTAAGCTCTTAATCATTCCTATACAATCTTCTTATCATAAACACTTTAAAAAGAACATATCGGCAATCTCAAGATATGTAAACATAACACATGACAACAAAAATATATGGTATCTTAAATGATACATCATCAATAATATCGAAATTGATATCAGTGAGGCCAAAAAAGGGGGTGAAGCATTTTGTCACCATTCACAAGTCCCTCTCCTTCATCGGGACAATAAATTTGCATACGTTTTCTGGAACTAATTTTAAAAGACTCCTTATTACTTGACTTGTTTAAAACATTTGTTTTCTGGAAAGTCGAACTAAATATATGAACGAGGAATCCTTATCAACGCTGTATTTATAAGTTTAGGAATGAATTAAAACCCAAACACTTACAGGTGAAAGACGCCATTGTTTTTTAATGTTTTATATCATACATGTATTCGTTCGTGGTAGAAATTATTCATGATAATAATAAAATTAGATTCAATATAGTAATGTCGTTAAATCTTTCTTTACACAAATTGATTAGGTAAATATATTACGTTTCTTATGATCATGACTTTTAGTCGGGTTTAAAAATAACCTAAAACCTTTTCTACTCTTAGGATGTATTTCGAAAAATCGTGACCAACAGTCGTTAAAACAATAGGTTGGTAAAATATTACCAAAGATTGAAAGGAGAGGAATTGACTCCAGATCGAAGATTGTCATTTGCCATCCGCTGTTTAAATAACATGACGCATGTACATACTTAATTGTCACTACAAATAGCGACGAAAACAAACAAATTACAACTCTACATAGGTTTGAAAAACACATATTGATATTTCACGGAACATACCTTATAGAAACTATAAATCCCAGAACGACGTCCTTCAGAAATCCATTTCTGTTTTTATAATTATTGTCAATATAAAATCCGATCTATTTCATAAAATAATAATATAGCTAGGTAATTTAGCTTTATCAATCATTCGTTCACCTCTTTAGTTTGTAAGAATAACCAATTGACCTGAACACTAGAAAATCAATCGATAAACCAGGTGATTTAATAGAAATTAATCAAATTAATCGATTTAACACTCCAGCGGATGAAATATGCTCGATGTCGTACAAACAGGATAATATTGAACCCAATCCAGTGTTATAAGATACAATTTCGTTTGATTGTCTTCTTAAAATTCGTTCTAATACCCCGGTACATGCAAGTTTTGACAACACATTTTCTCTCTCGGTTGATTTGAGCACAAAACATATTTAAAAGGACTTGATCTACATTTTAACAAAGAATTGACAATAGGATATTAAGATCTATTCATTTTAAAGCATTTTCAATACATATATTTATGTGTATACAAGGTCTAAATTTAAATTAGAATTTCTACAATTGAAATTTAATCACAATGGGCAAAAGTATGAATTTTTAATTTCAATCTTCGTATATATTAAAGATCTCATCTTTCATCAATTTGAACCGTGAAATAAATGTTATGAAAAATCTGATTGAAGTTTTTAAGAGTTTTCTAATTTTAGAATGTATGCTCATTTTGTAAAACGTTTTTGTATTGAAATTTTGTGATCCAAGACAATAAATTCACTTTAACCAAAATTTAATTGCTGTTGGAGCTTTTATGAGAAGATTTTAGCCCTTATACGTAGTTTATAAAAATGTCTAATAATAAATGAAAATGGAAATTTTTCCCTCCGTCAACAGAAATATAGATTTTATAAACATACAGTATCTTGTGTAAATATTCTAGATATTTCAAAAGATATGTAAAACAGAATTTCCGTTTTCCTTTGCTCTTTTCACATTAATGCTAACTGCATGGGCCATAAATTACTTAGTATATATGTTTTAATAACGTACTTTGTGTTCTTTTACATATCCTTTCGAAATT